>LPNX010258749.1:8046-30109 GCA_001517045.1 Pseudotsuga menziesii
TACTAGATGTCTGTAATGCAGAACGAGGAAATCAAGAAGCAGGTTCAAGAGCTGATTGAGAAGGGGGTCATCCGGCCCAGCAATTCTCCTTGTGGCTCTCCTATAGTCTTGGTTCCAAAGAAGGATGGGTCTTGGAGAATGTGCATTGACTATAGGGCCCTTAACAAAATCACCATTAAAAACAGGTATCCTCTTCCTCGTATTGATGATTTGCTTGATTAGTTGAAACATGCAACTTACTTTACAAAATTGGATCTGCGTAGTGGGTATCATCAAATCCGTGTTGCTGAGCATGATGCTTGGAAAACAACTTTTAAAACGAAACAGGGTTTGTATGAATGGCTTGTGATGCCTTTTGGGCTCTATAACGCACCTGCTAATTTTATGCGGGTCATGAATGATGTCTTTTGTTCATTCATTGATGATTTTGTAATTGTGTATCTAGATGATATCCTTGTGTTTAGCAACACCTGGGAAGAGCATGTTGTACATGTGAAAAAAAAATTAGATGTACTGAGAAAGGAAGAGCTTTATGTAAAAATGTCTAAATGTGAATTTGCTAAAACTTCTTTAGTATATTTAGGCCATATTATTGGTGGAGGCCACTTGCGAGTGGACCTAGCCAAGGTTGCTGTCATTGTAAACTGGCCACAACCTAACACCATTACTGAAATCAGAAGTTTTCTGGGTGCGGCTCAGTATTGGAGGAAATTCATTTCTAGGTTTTCCTCCATTGTTGTGCCTTTGCATGCATTAACAAGTGTTAAAGAAATTTTCCAGTGGGGAGGCAAGCATCAGAGAGCCTTCGACACTTTGAAGGAAAATATTAGCACAACACCAGTTCCGACATTGCCAAATTTGCAGCATCCATTTGAGATCGAAACTGATGCTAGCGAGTTTGCCATGGGAGCAGTTTTGATGCAAGGAAAGAAGCCAGTCTGTTACCATTTAGAAACATTCTCTAATGCGGTAAGTAACTATCTGACCTATGACAAAGAACTGTATGCTTTAGTATAGAGTGTGAAGAAGTGGAAACATTATATCATGGGAAAAGAGACAGTCATACATACTGATCATCAACCACTTCAATATTTACAATCTCAAACTAAAATACAACAAAGTAGGCATTTAAGATGGATGGGGTTCTTACAACAGTTTCATCTCGTAATCAAGTACAAAAAGGGAATTCATAATAAAGTAGCAGACATGTTATCAAGGCCACCTATGAATGCTTCAATCATTCTTCAGAACAGTTCATTAACACATGAAAGTTATATTGAACAGTATGCAGAAGATAAAGATTTTAAGAAAGTATATGCATCATCGATACATGGTAAACAGGAAGAGAACTATTTTGTGCATGATCAGCTCTTGTATCATCTTGGTAAACTCGGTATTCCAGAGAAAGAAAGAGTGCATGTGATTCAAGAAGCACATAGTTCATTGATTGTGGGAGATTTTGGAGTAAGTAAAACATTGTCTATATTGCAGAATCATTGTTATTGGCCTCAAATGCAAGAAACTGTAGCTAAATACGTAAGGGCTTGTGTTATGTGTGCAACAAGTAAGCCTAGAAATAGGAAATTGGGTTTGTACACTCCTCTTTTAGTTTCTTCTCATGCTTGGGAAATTATTTCTATGGACTTTGTAGGGGGACTACCTATGTCTAGAAAAGGGCATGATTACCTATATGTGGTTGTGGATAGGTTCAGCAAAATGTGTATCTTAATGCCATGTAACAAGCAGATCACTGTTGAACAAACAACTCATTTATTCTTTCAAAATGTTTGGGTACATTTTGGGCTACCCATGTCTATTGTATCTGATCGAGATTCCCAGTTCTTGGGAAAATTCTGGACACTAAACTGAATAAAATTACAGCTTTTCATCCACAGACCGATGGGAAAACAAAGGTAGTGAACAGAACAGTGGTTCAGCTGCTCAGAGGATATCGTAGCAAACATCCTAAACTTTGGGATGAGCAGTTGTAGTATATACAACATGCTTACAATCATGCAGTTCATTCTTCCACGAAAAGATCTCCTTTTGAAACTTGTTTTCGTTATCTGCCAAAAACATCGATGGACTTCTCTTTTGGAAAAGATGCAGTGGATGGACATCATGATGTAGATAAAGCTTTAAATTTCATTCAGAGAATCCAAGCAGTGCAGCAGGTATTTCAAGAATAGTTGGAGAAGAGCCAGGCAAAGTACAAAGCTAGGCATGACAAGCATCGAGTTGATCATCAATTTCAGGTTGGTGATCGAGTTTGGTTACACATCACCAAAGAAAGGATGAAAGGTGAAAGTAAAAATCTTAATCCTATCAAGTATGGTCCTTTTGAGATCTTGGAGAAGATCGGTACTAATGATTTTCGCTTGAATTTACCTCCATACATGCAAATTTATTCAGTTATCAATGTTGAGAATCTTAAACTGTATGATCCTCCTATGATCATGGATGAGGAAATTAACATACAGATTCCTCAATTGATGATTTGGCACTTGAATATATGAGAGAGTTGCAGGATGATGTTATTCTTGACAGAAATGTGAGGACTTCACGAAGGGGGAATGTTGAGTACCTTCGAGTGGGGTTGAAAGGAATGCATCCTAGCAAAGCAAGATGGATGGATATTGGTAAAGTGAGGGAACTTTACCCTCACTTACTTGCAGAATAATTCAGGCTTTTGGTGGTCCAAAAGCTCTCCAATGGGGAGGATTGATCCGGCGGATTATTCCTCGCTGAAGATCCAATTTGGTACAATGGTTCAGAAGCAGCACGTGAAAGAAAATACAAAGAAGCCGTGCATGAAAAAAAGACGGACGGCGAAAGAAATCAGAAGACATTCTCTTCCGCAATGTCGGAGCGAAAAGGGGAACGAGAGCCGCAACGACGGAGCTATAAGGGATCGGAAGTTGGAGCGATAAGCAGTCCACAATGATGGCCACAAGTTTGGTAGGAATCTTTTCCTCTTCCACAACAGTGGGGCTCGGAAGCCTTTCCTCTTCCGCAATGGCGGGGCTCAGAAGGCATCTCCCTTCCACAACGGCGGAAGCTTGATGGACGTTCGGACGGATCGGAGGTCGAAACGATTCGGGAGCCGCAATGGAGGAAGACCAAAACTTAAAAGATTGGTGAAATAACTCGACAGGATCGGAGAGAGAAGTGGTGCCCCATCCGCAACTACAGAAACCAAAGTAACTAAAGATTTCGACTCAAAAACCAGCCGATAGCCGATTGAGATAGAGTTCGTCAGATCCATTGCTTGTACTCTTCCGCAACGGTGGAAGAGCAGATGACTAAGGCTTCTGATACGTTCGCGCGGGGACATTTCTAAATGAGTTGCAGTCTGGTGCATAGTTTTGTTATGACAGGATTTCATCATGAACAGATTATTTGTAACAGTTGGCGAAGCTTTCTTGGTAGTTATGCCACAGTGGTGATAACGTGAAAGTCATATGAACAACCGCTATGATAACAAGTCGAAATTTGGTGGGGGATGTGAACAGTCGCATTCTCCTTGACGCTTCGGCTCATTTGTAATTGCAAGAATGAGGCTTAAATAGAGGAAGCTGGAAACTAGAAGGGGGACTCGGTTCGTGGAGAGCACGGTACATTGTTTGTTAGTTATAGAAGCTTGGGGAGTTTGCTGTAAAAGGTTCTGGTGCTGTACTGGGGAAGTCAACATTCTCTGTCATACTTTGGCTTTCTTTGCCCTATGAAGGCTGATTGTAATTTCCAGGGAAGGGTCTTAAAGACTTTGTACAGCATTCTATTTTACAGTTGCTGAAGTTTTTTCTAGAACCATTTTGTACCATTTTAAGAGATTAATTGGATTGGTTCCCATTGGAGATGGACCCGGAGACGAAGCCCAATGGAGGGGGTGAACTCCGTTATCAACTTCTATTTTTGACTCTCTGTTTTTGTGTTTTCTTCTTGGCATCTGTTTATCAGTGTTGTGGTTTTCATTCCTATTCTGAGCATTTAATTTTTGCTAATGCTGTCCATTAATTAACCTGTTGCATGCATTCTTTTACAACAAACTTTTAATGCACTAAAGTTGAGGTCCTACGGATGAGTATGCTATTTTGTATACCCATAGTACTATACGTACCTTCCCATCCCAGTCATATTTTTCTGCATTACATATTTTTGTTAAACCTTTTGTTAATTTTTTGTTAAATGCTTCAATTTCTCCATTCGACTGAGCATGGTATGCTGTACTCCGATGATGGTCAATTTGGAACTAGTCTGTTAGGGTTTTGATAGTTATATTAATAAAGTATGTTCCTTGGTCACTGATTAGGGTTAGTGGACATCCGAATCGAGTAATGATATTTTCATATATAAATTTTGTGGCTACCTCATTGGAACATGTGTCAACTGGTTCTGCCTCTGCCCATTTGGTCACATATTCGACTGCAGTTATTATGTACCTTGCACCTATTATTTTTGTTGGTATAGGAAATGGTGGTATGAAGTCTATGGCCCAAATTTCAACTATCAAACTTGGGTTTACTGATATCAAAGTCATTTCTGTGCTAGGCAGGGGTCGACCTAGTCGTTGACATCTGTCACATTTGCTTACAAAATTTTTGCAATCTTTGTGAAGTATCAACCACCATAACCCTGATTGTCGGATTTTCTTTGTAGTTGTGTCTACTTGGAAATGTCCTCCTGCAGGTCCGTAATGTGCTTCATGCATAATGTTGTCTCTTTCATGTTCCAATAGACACCTTCTAAGGATGTCATCGAAACCCATTTTGTATAGGAATCCATTTATAAGGCTATAAGGTGAAGCTTTCATGGCTAAGATCTATTTTTTTTGGTACTCATGCCTTCTAGTGCTTGTCCATATTCTAAAAACTGGGCTATTTCCTCTAACTCTGCCGGGACTACTTCTATTCGAAATAGATGTGCATCTGGTAAGTCGTCTTCAACTTCTGTCAGTTCCTCTCCTGTGTCAATTCGAGATAAATGGTCGGGACCGACGTTTAACTTACCTGGTCTGACAACGAATTCGAACTCAAATTCTTGGAATAGAAGTCACCATCGACAAATTCTTCTATGGTGTAGTGGATTATTCACAAGGTATTTTAATGCCTAATGATTAGTGTAAAGATAAATGGATTAGCTAGGATATAATGTCGATATTTTTGTAGTGCAAAGACCATTCCTAATGCTTCTCTTTCTGTCGTTGAATAGTTTCGTTCAGCTTTGTTTAGTTTTCTGCTACTATAAACTATAGGATAATCCTTTACATCATCTCCTAGATGAGTTACGATTGCTCCTATTGCTAGGCCTGATGCGTCGATGTGGACATGGAATTTACTTGACTAGTTTGGAAACCTTAGGATTGGTGCTTCGACTAGTTTTCTTTTTAGTTTTTCAAATGATATATGGCACTCTTCTGTCTAGTTGAACTCTTTATCTTCCCTTAATAGTTCTTCTAGTGCATAGGTCATATCTGAGTAGTATCTTATGAATTTTCTATAATAGCCTATATGACCTAGTAACACTCTAACTTGTTTTGAGTTCATTGGTGGTTTTAGGTCGAGGATAATTTTGATTTTTGCAAAATCTACCTTAATACCTTCCTTACAGACAATGTGTCCTACCAATATCCCTATGAGGGTCATAAATATGCACTTCTTGATGTTCAAGGCTAATTGGATTTGTTGACATCTTTCCAACATAATCCTTAACCACTTGCAATGATCTTTTAACATGGAGTATATTATCCAATCATCAAAGTATACTGCTATGGTTTTGTAAATATATTCTTGGAATGTTTTGACCACAATTCTAGAGAAGACTACAGGTGCATTCTTTAATCCAAAAGGCATAACCTTGTAAGCAAATGAGCCAAATTCACATACAAATGTTGTCTTTTTCTGATCTTCTTTAGCTATTGGCACTTCGTTATAACCTGAGAAACCATTTGTAAATGAGTAGCATTCATGTCCTACAACTTCATTTAAGTTTTCATCTGCATAAGGAGTTGGAAATGGGTCTGTTAGTGTCACTTTATTTAGCTCCCTGAATTCGACAAAAATTCTTAATTTGGTTGGATCATGTTTCTTAGGTTGAACAACCATTGGACTTGCCCATTTTGATTGGTCAATAGGGTAGATGATGCCTGCTGCAAGCATGTTATCAATCTCCTTTTTGACTATCTCTTTGTATTTATGAGCTAGCTTATATGGCCTTTTCTTCACAGGTCGAAGATCAGGTTTAGTGTCAATTTTCATTTCACCCATTTCATGGACTAAACCTTTGAGATCTGTATAATCTTGGGAAAATACATCCTGGAACTCTTTTAAGAGGTTCACTATTTCTGTTGTCTACTCTTCACTCCATTAGTCTCCAATCTTTGCCATTTTTGGTCGGTCATCATTTGAGATGTTGAATTCTCTAGTTTTGACCTTAGTATCTAGCCATTTTGGTGCTTTGGCTTCATTGATTGGCCGACTTCCTTCTTTAAACTATGGGAATGTGGCAGGGAAGTTGGGTGCAGTCATTCGGTCGGTATCGTCCTTGTCGGTGGTTCCAACTTTGAGTACTATGCGAATATGTTTGGTCGTTTCGACATGGTTTGATTTCCATCTAAAAATTTTCCCTTTTGTATTTTCATTTTCTAACTATAGTCTTGTCGACTGTGGTATTGTCTTGGTTTGTATATTGTTACAGTTCATTGTCTATCGGTTGTTTTTTAAGGGTTTGTTTTTTGTCGGCTGTATAAATTATTTAATCTGTTTTGTTGTTTCGACTGAATTCTTATTTTGTGGTATAAAGTTGAAATCTTTGATAAATTTTTCTCTAAGCTCAGGCCATAGGAATGTTTCACCTTAGGCTTCCTCCATCTTATACCACTTGTTTGGTAATTCGACGAGGGTTGATGGGAACAAGTGTGGCCATGCACATTCATCTTTGTACCCAAGCCTTCTCCATTCTTTTTCACATGTCTTAATATGGTCTTTTGGATTCTATCCTTGAATGAAAATAGGTATCTGAGCTTGGTTGGTTAACATCTTTCCTCCAAACCTTTCTACAAAGTAAGTTGAAGCTGTTGTCCAGGTCTACAATCTTGTCTTATGGGTATCCCACCATATAGCAACTTGTCCTGTAAAAGTTTCTACTAAACTTTGTAGTCGACCATGTTCACCAATATTTTTGGACACTTGTTCTATGTGCATGATTGGTGATTCTCGTTCCTTATATCTTGGTTTTTGTGTATTATTCATATTTGTAGGTTTTAAAGTAGGGTATTCCCTAGTTTTTTTCTCAAATATTTTTGGTACAATGGACACTATGAAGCACTATCGGGTGGGATTTTTATGTACTTTTTGGATAGTCCGGCACTCTCTTGCTTTTGTTTCATATTTCTCAACTTCCCAATCATATAATTCTACATCTGAATTATATCCTACTAGGTCTTGGTTGCCCAAATGAAGTTCTCCATAAATATTAGGTTCTATATAATCTGCATTATTTTGTATTTGATAAAGTTGTCGGATATCAACTTCTTCATCAATAGGTTTTGTCCAAGGTTCTCCTTGGGATGGATGAATAGGTAAAATGACCTTTTGTCCATTTCCTTTTAATTTTATTCTCTCTTTATCTAGGGATATTGACACTTTCATCTTTCTTCCCCAAGGTTGACCTACTAACACTGGGAAGGAGCTGGATCCTTCCTTAGGGTCAATAATTTTGAAGTCGGCTTTGGTTGATATTCCCTTAATTGTGGTGTCCACATTTTTCTAGAACCCAATAGGTTCAATTAGGCCTTGGTCGACTAGTTTTAGGTATATACCTGACTCATATAGTCGAGGTCTACCTAACTGTTCCCATGTGTGTCGAGTCATAATATTTACTTGTGATCCGAAATCGAGTACAACTTGTCGGACATGGTATCCTTCAATTTCCAAGTCGACAAGTGGGTTGGCATCACTTTTATGTTTTTGATTTAGACTGTAGATATTCTTTGTTTGTTTTTCGGTGGTGTTGTGTTTTATTTCATATAATAAGTCAATGAATTGAGATACTGATTTATCTGTCTGTACTAGCTGTATTAATTCTTTTATTGTGTTATGTCGATTGTCATTTGATTCTTCTTGTCATGAAAATTCTCTAAATATATTTGTTGCATCTTTATATATTTTTTTTTCTTTAACTGGGTCAAGATAAACATTTTTCTCTTTTATCTTATTTATTTAGGGGTTATCACTCCCAATTTTCATCCCTTGTCGGGTTACGATATGTAAATTCTTTGTATTGATAGTATCATGTTTTTGCACACATGACAAGACATTAACATTCTTCTTTTTATTTATCTTTTCAAGCATAAAAGGGAAATCCTCTAATGACTGATCCCCTACGCCACAATTAGTATAGAATTTGAGGTTAGTCCTGTCCTTGTATGGACAGTCTGCATGTCAGTGTCCCTCCTTATAACATGTGAAATATTGGATGGCTCGACATGGTCGGTTGTCTCGATTCCCAGAGAATCGACCTTGACCTCCATAGCCTCCACGTTGGTTATCATATCGGTGCTCGTATATTCGACCTTCGTATCTTTTATTGTTCTGATTGTTTGGCAAATGGTTTTGCTCATTACTTTGTGCAACTACATTGGTCTGATAGACTACATGATAATTTTGTCGGTTCTTGAGATTCAAATGGTAGTTGGATGTGTTATGATTTTTGGTTTCACAGATTGCACACCAAGATGCCTTGCCATTCTTCATGTTGAACGGGAAATATTTTGTCGACTGGTCTCCATGCTCTTGGAAAATTTCACAAAAGCATTTAGTCTACACGAATCAAACGTCCTATCGACTGATGTCCTGTCGATAGTTGTCTTTTGAATGTCTGGCTGTCGAGCACTTCGTGCACCAGATATCTTGACTTTTGAGGTTTAATTCTTTTAATGACTTCTATACGCTCTCAAGCTCTTCTTCTAATCTGTGATCGGTGGAGTATGCTAGTATGTCCTCATCCATTTCTACTTGGAGATATTTTGTAATCGCATATTCGTAAGTCTTGAATGTCTCCATACTTATGTGTCAGCGAATTTTCTGTGATAAACCTACAAGAAACCATGGGATTAATAACTATTCGTCAATAACATAGTTCAATTGGCTAAGAAGGTCTTTCCATCGTTTATTGTAATCGCGAACAGTTTCTCCTAGCTTTTGTGATGTCATTTTTAGTTTCTTTGCTGCCAGATGTTTTGCATCTGGAGTTTTGAAAAATGATAGAAATTGCGTTTTGATCTTGCCTTTGGTTGCTCGGGGTGTTCTTTCAGAAAAGTTCATGTACCAAGTTAATTCCCTTTTCCTCAAGGCACCAGCGAACTGCGCCATCTTCCTATCTTCATCCGTAACTTGGTTATCCTCCCAAGTCAACTCACAGACGAACCAGTGTCTTTTGGGGTCCTCATCACCCTCATATAGAGGAATGTGTGCTAACCTGTGACCCATGTCAAAGTCACTGTCACTGATTTCAGGAGGTGGTGGTGGTGGAGGTGGTGGTGGGGGTGGTGGGGTTATTTGCTTATTCATCTCTACAAAACTATCGTCTATGGAACTCTCATTCCTGACGGTTGTTTTTGTTGTTTCCTCTTCGACCGACAGTTGGTTGGTGTCGACTTCTTCTGTTGATGTCCAACTGCAATTATCTATCCACGGTTCTGAATGGTCTGTTTCCTCCAAAGTAGTATTTTATAGGGGGGGTGCTCCTTCATGTGTCAGTAAAAGTAAGTGGATACTTTGGTTGGAGGGTGCCGCTTGAAGCATAACCAAATTTCCTTCTTCTGGTTGACGGATAATGAGATGTCTACCAGTGTATGTCTCGTCATCTAGTCGGCTCCATATACCAAAGTCACCCGCTCCTAGTCTGAGTTCCTCTTCAACAATACCTTGTATCTGGGTATGCGGATTTGTTGGAGGTTTTACTTCTTGGGGAACTTCTAATTGGAGATCTTCTCGTTGCTCTATCCATAGTTCTTCTTCCACAGGGGATGCCTCTTCTTCCACGCTTTCTTATTGTCGATCATGACCCGAATCTGGCGGATCTCTTTCTTGGTCGGTCACCCTAGTACTCATTCCTCTCTGTAGTGCTAAGGCTCTTTCTCTTATTTCTTCCCTACTTTGTAGCCTCCTCTCCCTCTCTATTTTCTGGAAGTCTATTATACCTTTATGTGACAATGTCTTCTCGATTTCCTTTTTAGGTTGACTTCTCATTACTGGTGATTGGTATTTCTTTTAGTCGACTAAAATCCACTCCACTTTATTCCGACATATGACCATCTACCCATCCATAGCCTACTTGATGCTTTATAAATCCCGAATAGTTCTGTCTACTTGCTTACGAAGTATTCCCACTCCCTTTCTACAATGAATTTTTCCCACCTCTTTTGATTTTCCGCCCAATTAGGGTTTAATGGTGGTCCATGAAGTGATGGATGGGGTTCGACAATATGACCCACTCCCTTCTCAATTAGGAATTTAAACAGCAAGGTCAGTAAGGAACACAAAAATTGCTCAGTGAGGTTTGTGTATAATTTCTTCTTGACGGCTTCCACCAAAGTTATGTCTTCTACTGCTTGCTCCTCGCAGAATTCGTCGGCGATTTTTTCGAACCACGGCGATAATTTTGTTCTTCCCCCACAAATCAATTTTTCTAGTAACTGTTGATCTTTAGTCCCTTCTAGCCATTTCATCCAGGAGTTTCTTCAGAATTTGGGGAACTGATTCTACAAACTTCTCATGTGTCTCTGTAAAGAATCTTTCTTTTGCTTATGTGGTCATCAATCTGTTTCTTTGTGCATAATTCTGTAAATAATTTGCTACTTTACGCTCCCACCAGCCCTTAATCTCTTATTCTGATATCATCTCCTTGCATACATCTTAGACATGTACTACCGGTAATGGAACCAATGTCGTAATCTCACAGATCACATAAGGTTACCAATAATACATACTAAAACATACATACATAACAGAGACAAGAGACAAGAACAAGTAGATAGAATAACNGAAGGTCCATACAATACAGATAAATGAACCGAGTTCTCATCTGGATAAACAGCCTAATATATATGATTTACAAACAGTTACAAAATAAATACCTGTCGGTTCGGTGAACCGACACGACCTTAGGTGGCCAACCTAATCTCTAGTTTAGTCAGCTGACTAACTAAGTCGGCTATCATTCAAGTCGGCATACTAACTTGCTCCTCTAACAGATCTCAATCTAATATGATTTTTTTATCCTCATATAGGATTGAAAATACCTCAGGGTACTTTCTAATCATTACTATGCTGTCATCACCTCATCTCATTTTTCATTTGCATGTATAAGCTGCTAAATGTCTTTCATTCGTATGCATAAGCTATTAGGTAATCGATTTTCTCGTTAAAATTAGGATTATGGTAATGAGTATGGTCATATGTTTGCATTAATTTTAATGTTAAACCTGTCCAAAGTTTACTTTGGATAGGGTTGAACCAACTAAAACCTTATGAACTTACTAGATGATGCATTTTGATGGAACATGTTTTAAGAGTTGTCATAATGGCATGGTCATCCAAAATACACCGAGTTGGCTGCACGATCATTTGATCGACTGAATGTGGCATGCTTTAAATCAATATGATGAAAATCATTTCCATTGGTTTCATATGACCATTACTACTGTAGAATTCTATCACCACCCTTTCCCCACATTTCTCGTAGAGCCCTATTTTCATCATCTTGGCTTCACCATCCCAAACCAATTCGAACCAGAAATTTACCAGGATCTATTCCAGATACCGAAATTTAGAGACCGTTGTGAAATCTTTTTTCATGCAAGATGGAACCTTTTCTCCATTAGCTGCAGGGATTTGACAAGGAAATATCATTACTATTCACAATGGGCTTTGATGGGAGAGAAGAAAGGGTCAGCCATTTAGTTTTTCCAGTCACTGAGGAGTCGATTTCCCGCACCACTAAACTTCCCTGAGAGGGGGAACGTTGGCACAAACATTGGTTTGTACCAATAGAATTGCATAATTTTGCATTGAAGCCTGAATGTCTTCATGTATCAGGCAGGAAAGGCTACCATCATAGTTGGATCAAACTGGAATATTTCAATCCATTGACAGTCATTATCCACCTAGTTACCTGCGAAGGTAAATTTAGTGTTTTCAAATCTTGTCATTTGCGTCTATTGGCTCATTTTGTGAATCTAAAATACCTAAATTTCCCATTTTTATTTCTGTGGAGTCTCGAAAAAATGTCAAATTTGGCTCGGAAGAACACCCTCCATACCAAAAAATAGCCTATATCACCATAGCATAATAAAACTTCTCATTCTCGATCAAATCAAGGAGCAAAAACAGACATGGGATACTTTCGTTTTCAAGATCCTTAACCCTCATCTGAACATTCACAAGTGCCCCCAATATCCTCATTTCCAAGAGTCTAGTCCATATCCATCAACAGGGAAGAAAAACCCTAATATAGCTCATCTAGATGATGATGTATCAGAGGCAAGCCCATCTACACGATCTTCCCCTATTATTCCTACTGAATTCATACCTCTGTTACGACCCCATACTAAGAAGGTGGAATTTTCACAGACCAGCTGTCAACCCCGTCTCTAGTCCTTGGTATAGTCAAGTGTCCATCTTGACATACAGAAAGACCATTTGGATAGTCTGGTTGAAACACATATGCTTGTCCCAGATTCATCTTTACATGCGTTGGCTAACCTTTCAGTCAATTTGTTGAATGACACGCTTATGAAGGTATTTCTACACCCGTTCAAAATCTAAACCCTGATAGTCAAGTTCCATATGCCAATGTTGAAGTGTTGACCAAAGAAGAGAACCCTCCATGGGATTGCAACTGATTCCCAGAACCATGTCAACCATTAGAGCCAATGATAGATCAGCTAACCTCTGAGTTGACACAGTTGACGAAGAAGAATGAAGCATATGTCAAGTTAATCTCAGAGCTTCGAGAATAAAACAAAATGTTACAGCTACAGATTAAGACTATGGAGGATCTTCATAAGACCATCAGTACATCACAGAGGGATCAGCATGCAAGGCATGCCCTTTTGAAGGCACATGCTAAGAAGCTAAAGTATAAGCCACTTGCTTCATCAACAAGGTCGAAGGTAGCTGCTAGCGTAGCTCTACCTTCTTTCCAATGATATCTCTTACTTTGTACCAGTGGGACCTATCATCCTTTTGGTTTGGGGGTATGTTGAGCCCCATTTTGTCACAATTTTTAGCTAAAAAACTTACGTATTAATGTATATTTTGTTATCTTTTGGCTTCTTTTGCATCATATAGATCACCATTCAGATTCAGGTATGGCCTTATTTTGAATTTATTTAAGATTGATTCATTCTTGATTATTTTAATGTTTCAATGAATAAATTTGATGTTAATTGATGCAATTTCTAACAAATGCATTCGTTAATTACATAGCATACTTTTTGGGTAAGATTGACACACAAACACACATTCAGCTAGATATGCACATAGCATATACAGCACGTCATTTAGCTCGCCAGAACAACCACGCATTGGAACTAATTGATTCTCTAGCATTTAAGTATGGAGTGGCCTGTAAACCACTTGTTTTCCACATGTCGAAGTGTTAGCATGAGCCTTGTTCTAGAAGGTTTCTAGCATACCTCTCTTATTGACATCACGCCACTAGTTCACGCGAAACAAGGGAATCTTGTATGCAACCTCATGCCGGATAGAAACCAACTTGCAATAAGGGAGTAAAAACAACTATGCATTGGCATTGGAGCAATGGATTGTAATGATCGTTGACTCATCTCAAAGAGCATTCGACCACTGAAAGGTCGACTCACTCGCCTTCTCAAAAATCTATATAAGAACGCTTGTATGTGAAAAGGTGTAGTAGTAGTTTTTTTATCTCAGCAAGTTTTTATGTAATTCAGACTCTGTGATACTCTTTTATTTTTAATGGAAGTTCTGCTACACTTTCTATGATCGTGTTTCATTAACGTTTAGCAGGTTGTCAATCTATTTGCTGGGAGGACCCCCCACCAATTAGAGTTTTATATTTTCGTATAGTTTCTGTCATTTCCCTTCTTTGTAATTAGTATATCTTTGTTCATAGATTGTTTATGTAATTACATTCTTGTAATCATTTATATTATTTCCCATAGGTTACATTTCATTTGAATATTATGATGCTTATCTTGTAATCATATATATTATTTCTTGTAGCTTAGATTTCATTTCAATCTTATGATTTTTATATAGTCCTTCATTTTAAGTTAGCAACTGGTTGCATATAGACTAGATTGTAATTCCTTTTGATGCATTTCTAGTTCATTGTTTGATTCAATGTTAATAGAGTAAACTGCTTCAATACGGTAGAATTTAATGATAATTAGTTTCAATTATACTAATTCTTATTATGTTCTGATTTTATTTAATTTTCAATTTCCTTTCAAATTGCAATAGGTAGTGATGTTTTTAAATTATGAATTGTATTTGACTTATCTTGTAGAGTAAATGTAGTTGTTAAATAGGTTTAAATTCCTATATTTACATTCTAGTTATTACATGCATGAGTCAGCTAGCCCGAGCTCATCTAGATTAATAATTTTTTCAAAGTTTTAAGTGTTTTTGTATATAGACTGTCATATCGACAGTCTGTTTGGTTTGTCATACAGATTTCTATTTCAACCTGTTGTCCAGTATTTCATTCAGTCCTTGTCATATTTTACATAGTTTAAGTATGTTTTCTTCAGTTCCTTGAGTATGTTTTGATTAGAATAGTTAGACAGTGATTATATTTCCTTTTAAGAGTCTGTGATCAAATTATCTAGAATACTTATTAAGTCTTGATTTCTTTCTGCCATATGATTATGTCTTGTAATATTAGCTTGAATTTATTTCATTTCTTTATATGTGATTTAGGGTTAGTTATATTAATAATTTGGTAGATATTTTTATAGGTTATAGATAGAAGTTGTTCTTTTTAGTTAGATGGTTACTGAATAAGAATTAAGATCATCTTCATTAGGTTTTATGTTTGTTTATAAGTTAGTTCCTCTCCTTTGCATTTCTGTTTTTTCTTTTGTTAGTTATCCATGACATAAAGAACCATGTTTACCATTACTTGCAACTAGACATTTCTTAGTTTGCATATTTTTGTAGAGGTAAAGTTAGATTTGATTCCCTTTAGTTTCTATACCTCATTTGAAATCCATTTTGACTCTCCTTCTACCCTTGTCCCAGTCACTGTAAATGCTTATCCCCAAAACAACCCAAGAGAGTGGAATTAGTCTGAGTTGCCATGTATATCCTTAGTTAAATATCCTAGTTGATGTAATTTTGTAAATCCTCCTTTGTATAGTTAGCTTTCGAAGTTGTTTAAAGTAGTAGAATAGATCTTAAGGGATAGTTTATTATTATAAGGTTATCTTTATTTATTTATTTTGCATCTCTCCAATAAGTATGTATAGAGTAGAGTAGTATAACTAGATACTACAGTAGTCTAGTCCTCTACCCTAGTTTAATCTTCTTAACCATTGAATTCTTAGGAGTCTGAATCTGTTTCTTATTTTGAAATATATTTTGATTTTTGTTTGTTAAAATATTGCCATGACATCTTAGGAATCCTTCTGCCTTCGCATATATTTTTTAGCAACTCCAAGCTTACAAACCCAGGTCGATAATTAAATATTAGCTAAATTATTCAAGACAATATTTTTCCCAACATGATTCTAAAGTTGATTCTGGTTCTGCAAGTGATTTTGATTATGTAATTGATTATGATTCTGTTTCTGCAATTGAGGAATGTTTCCTTCCTGCCACTTTGCAATCAGTTGTGGTAAGTTCTCCACAGTGTGATTAACAACGATACAATACATACACTGCGCTTTCATTTCTAGAAAATATCTCTGATAATGTCCTAGTCCTCCATAATTATAACATTGTGATTGTTCTACAACCTTGTCCTCTTCCTCGACCAAATCCTCCACCCCGTCCTCCTCAGAATCCTCCTTATTGTTGATATTGTGGTTGGTTGAATTGTTGTTGAACATACTACTGTGGCTAAACATACTATGGCTGTGTGGAGCCATCTGCATCTGATTACATTGTGGTTGTTGCACAAACAGTGGTTTTAGTTGCGGTTGTGGTACAAACTGCATCTGCAGTTGTGGCACAAACTATGGTTTTAGTTGTAGATATGGTACAAATTGCATCTATGGTTGTGGCTATGATATGAATTGCAGATGAGGTGGTGTTTGTACCACCTTCGGATGTGGTTGCTGTAATGTTCTATTGTCCTATCCCTTTACATAGTACATGTCCATTGTTTTGTCATGGAGTAGATCATATCCACAAAAATCCTTATCTTCATGCCCAACATACCAGCAGGATGTGTAGTGTAGATTCGTTGTCTTTGTGACCATATTCTGCATATATCCCACAATACTTGTGCCAATGCACATAAACTTGACAAATGCGGCACCATGGAATACCACCACAACTTAATGGGTTTGGTGCTCCTAACAACATGTAGTTTTGGAAATCTGGGAAATTATCCTTCGTATGTCCCTCTGTGTGACATTGAGTACACCATACTTCCTCACGATGATATTTTCCTTTCTTGATATCTTGTAACTAGAGCATGAAATTCTCCTGCTATGTCTATATCAGAGTCATGCCCACTGCATTCTCACCAACAGGTGAAGCTTCCAACTTCATTGCAATCTCCAGAGCCTCGCTCTATGTCACAATCTTTTGTTGCATCAATAGTAGTTTGATATGAGGTAGTAAAGCTGTGATGAACCATTCCTTATGCTTAATATCACTCATCTCAAAGATAACTCTTTCCATTATCATCTTGAACCTTTTATCAAAATCCCAAATAGTTTCATTTGGATACTGCTTAATCTCCTTCAGTTCTGTGATATATTGCCCCTTAGATTTTGGTTTTCTAAATTCTTCAATTAATCATTTCTTGACTTCATCCAACCTTTTCGCTGGATCCCACATAGGAACTTGTACAAATTTCATGAACCAATCCAATGCGCGACCGCAGAGGGTCATTTCTAGTTGACCTTTCTTGACCTCATCATACATAGTTTGTTTGATAGTCCACACTGCTTCACACAAGAACCCGCATTGCTCAGGATCCTCGGTCCTGTTTCCATGGAATAGGGTTAAATTTGCATCATCGCTCACCATCCTGGGCCTTCTTCCTATAGTCATTGATCCACTACTATTAGAGTGTTGTTGACACATCAGACACGTCAGTTTCAAACTTATGTTTCTTCCTGAGTGTGGTGCAGTGCATGGATGTGTGCGTACATTATTTCACTGGGTCGACCTTTCCTCAGGCTCAGGCGTAGCTTGGTCGTCTTCTTCATCGATATAGGGTCTCTTTGTTCCATGTGCTCTTCCTTCACAACCTCACATCTCGGTCACAGCAAGACTCTCTCCTATCCTCTGCCTCTTCTCTTACTGAAACCTTACTCCTCCTCTCATAATACCACTTCCTTCCTCATCTTCCCTTATATTCCAGTCATAACTTCCATCCATCTACCCCATATAATTCCATCCAATCCTCATCTCTAGGATACCCACTTCCTCCACACAACAGATTTCTACTCGACGGAGTTCATCTTCAGTATGCCTTTTTCACAAATGAGCATCTTAATATACAATTACAAAGACAACAAGAACCTATCTCTTGGTCTGTTGAAAAATTCCCTTTCGGCTTCACTATACGATTTAATTGTGTCGACTACGAAATCAATGATATAGCCTTCCAAGATACTATTAAACTAGACTTCAACAACTCCTATTTCTTTTTTTTATACCTCCTTCAACTGTTGGATCAGTTCCAGAGTCCAACCAGGTGGTTCACCTCCTTGGAAGTTTGTCTTCCGATATGTCGAACATGCCAACCACTCATACAAGATGATCAGAAATTTAGAGAAAAAGTACTCACATGGAATGTCATGCATATACTCTACCAACCACTTATCTGTCGTCAGTCTAGGGTTCTAATTTTATTTCTTAGCAAACTCCTATATATTTTGGTCAAACCAATCTTGGATTTTCGGTCTCGTCAGGTGCCACAACATGTCCTCCCCCCTCTTCGCACTAAGGTCCCAGAAATGGAGCCATTTTTTGACACAATACTAGTTGACAGGGTTTCTCTCTCTATCAACACCCAAATCACCATGATCTCCCTAAGCACCAGCCCAGACAGGTTTTACCCCGTCAGGAAACACCTACAGAGCAGATGAAGTCTCACCTGAGATGTTTGATGGAGAGTTGATGGAACCAAGTTTCCAAAGTATGGAGGAGGACAATGTGTCTACTTAGTGACTTAGCTCATAATTATTCAACATATCTAATCATTCATAATTATTCCACACCCACAAAATGTAAATTGTTGTAGAATATACCAAACAATGATATCCTTACAAAAGCACACAATCACATTTTGATATAGTATTCAAGCCATGAATTTACAGCTGCAGCATTGGATTTATATGGCCCTGTAGCCTTGGAGTCTAAGAGATAATGTTGTGTACAATTTTTAAATTTCGAATAAATCTAAAATTGCCACGTAGTATCTAATCATAAATACTAAATACATATAAAAAAACCATATTTATTGCTATTTTTTTTTTTTATCTGCATGAGGAAGGATCTCATATTCAATGTTGTACCCAAAAAAAATCATAATGACATTTACTGTACACACATTGTTATAAAATATGAATTCAATAATACATATTTTCTAAAGTAAAAAAAAATCTATCTATTTTATCAATCACTGAAACTCTTCAAACCAAAATGCCAAACTGTTATTCAACTTCACTCATTGAGTTATCAAAATAGTTCAATAATATTTGCTAGCTAGAAAGTAGGAAAGCAATAAACCGATAAACAAATTTTAAAATTTTTCAAGAAATTTTAATCTCTGTATGTTATCTTTGCATTATTGTCTAAATATCCATATATCAGTTGCCTGCAACTATTATCGAACTCTTTCTATAGTTGGGTCTTTGCATTGTTGTCCAATTGTGTACATATCAATGCACCTAAGGATTTTTTTAGTTCTTCAATCCCATATTCGTTGGTGTTTCTCCCAGCCATTATTCTCCAAGAAATATCATCTTATAACCTTGCATATAGAATAAATTTCCATTAAATTTAAAATTTATGCAATCCGGTTTCTAAGCCCAATTTTTGGCTTGTACTATTGCATTTAGCCGAAGATACTTTAGACACAGTTCTCAATATATTGCATATTATGTGTTTAGAAATCCCATTAAATATAGAAAAACGTGGGTAAAGCATTGGGCAATACTGATATTAGTGATAAACAACTAAAATGGATTTCTACAATTATATGAAATTTTAGAAATCAATTTTTATTTAAATAAAAAAATGTATATGTCCATATATAAATATGGCAATGTCATGTTAACATTACACAAAGTCATGTTAATATTATACTTACACAAGGTTAGGCGTTGGATTGTAATCACCTTTTATTTAGTATTTATTACTTTATATGTGCATAAATAATACATTTACAAGTTTCAAAGGTTCCATAATTATTTTAGACTTTAATTTTGAACTATATACAAATTTTACATAAAAATATTACTAAATAATATTAAAAATGGCTACATTTAATAATATTACTAAATAAAAACTTGATGGGGTTAAATTGGTTTACACCTTCAATCAAAAGGAGGATTGTTTTATGGTGAGACATTGATTTTATGGGACAATATAAAGCATAGTTTATTTGTGCAAGGATAAATATGTAACAGTTCATTATTGGAAAAAATTGCTTGATAACTATATTTAGATTATTGTATAGTGATAAATTCATAAAGTGATATTTCAATTGATTTTTAGAAGCTTGAGGATCAATATTTTATTTACGAATTTAATATGACGAGCATTAATAAGATATATTTAAGGGGATTTGTTGAATCTTTAAGTATGATATTAGAGAATTGATGCAGGTGTGTGCAAGAAGTTGAGGGACCTTTTAGATGCAATGCTACTTTTAGGAAACATGCTCATGATACAAAAAAACACAACACGCTCGCGTTATGTAATTCTTGGTTTTGTTAAGCTCAAGCCTGACATGTCATATGACATGTAGGTTAGGTTGAGCAAAACACACACACGTTTTATTGTTACAAAACACGTACGCATTATGGAGAAGCAAAACGCGTACGCGTTATGGAGAAAACGTGCACGTGTTTTGGAGAAGCAAAACATGCACGCATTATGGAGAACCAAAAAAAATGGTTTTATTGCATGGCTAGGGAAATGACTAAAAACAATAGTTTTCATCATCAAGACTTAGGACCTATAGTAATATTTTAGCATTATCAAGAACAACATCTCAAACAACCATGCCTAACCTCCCAATAGTATAATTTTTCTTTGTGTTGTAATATGGACACCATTAGGAGGTTTTAAGAAATAAGTATGGGTCATAGTCCCTTGACCATGCTTCAGGGAGGAAACTCAAGACTTATGTCCTAAAGGTAGCTTTTAAGGCTTTAGGTCCATGAACAAGGCATCGAACCTGCACATAGGACCTTCGCATGTGATATTTTGCATCTAAGAGAGAATATGCAGTACATTAGAGTTCTCTTAGCACTAGAAACATATACATAGACATAGTTAATGGAGGAAACCTTGTCCTTAGGCCCCAAAGGAATCATATATAGATATAGGGCCAAGAAAAACACCCCAAACAAACACACATGATCTCTTGAGGGTATCCTCAACCTTTAAGTTGGGATATCGCCATTATTAGGATTTTTTTAGCATTAGATATGGAGGATAAGGTGTTAATCATGGTTGGTACATAGAGCTTTAATTTTAGGTTGTAAACCAGATTTTAGGGCTCAAGGTCCATGAACAACATCTTGAATCACCGTAGATGACCTCTCATGTTGGTAGTTTTATTTTGAATGGGGATTTGGGAACCATTAGGGGTTTCTAATACTATGTATGTGTCTTAGTACCTTAGACATAATAAGGGAGGAAACCTAGGACTTAGCCCCTAAAAGATGCTTCTATCCATCTAGAGCCAAGAATGATGTGTTGAACAACCTCAAAAGATCCTTCCATGGTTTCATTTACCTTGAAATGGGCATATTAGTGCAATTAGAACATTTTTAGCAATAAGTACAGATATTAGGCCCCTTCACATGGGTGGGGGGAACACTTTGTCCTTAGGCCTTAAACAACATTGTTAACCATTTAGGGCCAAAATTGATTCCTCCAACCACCACACATGACGTTGCAAGTGAATCATTTGAATCTTAATCAAGATATGCATGCCATCATCATTTGTTGAGCACTAGGTATGCATCTGAAGGCCATGGACATAGTCATGGGAGGAAACTATGGACTTAGACCCTAACTAAAGCTTCTGTGCATCCATGGATAGGAAGGATGCCTTAAAAAATCACAAATTCCATCTCATAGGTATATTTGGACTATGAATATGGACGTTAGTAGAATTAGGTGGTTTTGAGCAGCAAGTATGGGAACTCTAAGACATTTTTGATGGAATATGTTCATTCCTTAGGCCATAATGGAATTTTTGAGGAACCCATGTTAATGAAAAATTCTTTGAAGCACCACATATGACCTACTCAAGGTATGCTCGATCTCCAAGAAAATATGCACATTCCTTTAAGAGTTTTTGAGCATTATATATGGGTATTAAGTCCTCAACATGGTCAAGGGAGGAAATACAAGACTCGATCCCTAAATAATATTTCTAGCATCTATGGCTACACATGTGCCATACTCACTATCCCTATATGCCTTACTCACTTGCCCTCCCTAACTTTGTATTTCCATCTCTCTCTATCTCTATGTGTATGTGTGTGCATCTTTTCTCTTATCTCTCTAACAACCTCCCTCTCTCTCTCTATCTCTATGTGTATGTGTGTGTCCCTCTCTCACTCCCCATCTCTCAAAACCTCTCTCCACCTTATTTATAC
>LPNX010258749.1:30260-92969 GCA_001517045.1 Pseudotsuga menziesii
CCGACACAATCTCTCTCTCTCTCTCTCCCTCCCTCACTTCCCATATCTCATAATCTATCTCCACCTTCTATATACCTCTCTCACTATCTTTTCCTCCATCACTCTCTCTCTCTCTCTCTATTTCTCACCCCTTCCCCTCTCCCTTTGTCACTCACCCATCCCCCTCTCTCCCACATAATTTGTGTGCATGTGTGTCCCCTTCTCTCACAAACTCCCTTTGTCTCTCCCTCTCTCTCCACCTTCTATTTACCTCCCTCTATCAATATCTCCCTCCCTTCTCCCTGAATTACTAGCCCTCCATGGAATTATTCATCTACCTATCCTCTCCCTCTCTCTCACTCTCAACTTGTATCCCTCCCTCCCTATCTCTTTTCACCCTCCCTCTCCATGTTTCTCTCTTTCACAGCTTCCCTCTCTCTCCATCCCCAAACCCTCCACCCTCTATCTTGGACACCATCTCTCTCTCTCTCTCTCTCTATGTGTGTGTGTGTGAACCTGCCCCCTTTCTATCCTTGTGTCGATCCCTCGACCCCGCCTCACACACACACAAATTCTATTTCTCCCTCACTATCTCTTTCTTTCAATTTCTCTCCATCCCTCTCTCACGCCCCCTCCTCCCTCTCTATATTATTCTCTCTCACGCTCTCTCCACATCATTCTCTCTCTCTCTCGCTCTCTCTCTCTCTCTCTCTTATACTTCCTTCCTCTATTTTTTCAACTTATTCCTTCTCCTCAACCCCCTACCTCATTATGACCCCTATTATCGGATTTATCACATCTCATTCCCATCTCTTCAATTCCCCCCTCCTTCGCCTCTCTCCTCCAACAAATCCTATTCCTCCTCTAATACTCCATATCCACCTTTCCATTCACCAATCCTCTCTCCCATCAAAACATCACCCACTTCCTCCCCTCCACCTTATCCCTCTTCATCACTCAAGTATGGTGTACTACTTCTAACCCTATATTTCTTCAACACCTCTCCTCCTCCTAATAACCCTCTCAATCTCCACTCCCCTTCACCCTTGTAACCCATAATGTTCTCATTCCATTCATCTTTCTCCACTTGAATTTACAACATCCTCTTAGGAACTTGACCCTTCCCCACCCCCTCTCAACTATTAACCATACTCACTCGAACTTACACCATCCTACTAGGCCCTTGACCCTTCTCCACCCACTCTCAACTATTAACCATCTCCACTTGAATTTCCAACATCTTCCTAGGCCCTTAACCCTTCTCCACCCGCTCTCAACTATTAACCATCCCCACTTGAGCTTCGAACATCCTCCTAGGCCATTAACCCTTCAACACCCCCTCTAAACTATTATCCATACATTTGATATATTGCATATAGTGCTAGATTTTTAGCTCTACAAAACACATGCGCATTATAGAACTACATAACGCGTATGCGTTTTGTAGTTCTATAACGCGCACGCGTTTTGTAGTTCTATAAGGGAATGAAATGTAATTTGAATTTAAACATGCCAATTCACTTGCTCGCATGTCACCGATAGTCCTATGTGTATGGTTTGGTATTCGCTTCGGTAATACCAAACTTGTGCTATGGTATATGATAAACCATAGCTAATTGGGCATTTCTTCCAGTTTCTGAAGAAGTCATTGTTTACGCACTCATTACAGTATGCTACACACAATCATTTTTTATGAAATATTAAACATAAATAGCATTTTTTATGCAGATTCTAAATATGTAATTTTTATTAAAAAATATTATATTTTCCTTTTTTTTTCAATTTCTATTGTGTCCTAACTCCTTAAGTCAAAAAACATGTTGTTAGTGTTTTTTCCATAACTTTTTCAATTCTTAATCGTTTTAAGAATAAATTATATGGTGCACTAGAAGACACCGACCTCTACATTCTATAAAAATCCCATTTCATTATTATTTCATTAATACCTTTAAAGGTTGCACCCATAAAAGACGTACCATTTTCGAGGAATGATCACTTAGATAATTATAAAAAAAATTAAAAATCACTAATTTTATTTTCTAAAAATAGCGCTGCACTAGTGCTATATGTTCTCTACATGCCTACAAATTTTTGTATCTTGAAAGGATCATTTAGGCCCTCAAAGGTTGCACCCACAAAAACATATACCTTATCATTTGCCTAAAAACTAAAAAGTGACTGTTAGAAAAAATGAAACTTGACATAGTTATAAAAATTTTCAATACATAAACCTTATATATTTGGAAATGTGATTCAATTTCCTACATTTAATGTTTTTCACTCAAAGCAAGATTTTTTGTGTAAGTATCTCAAAAAATACAATTAAGTTGAGGGATGACTGATTTTTCAGTTTTCTATGGCATCTAACGTGCCAAAAGTGACCCTCATTAGCTTGCACTCACCCATGATTTATTTGAAAAAAGGGTGACAATTCATTTTTCTTCAGATTATCCATTCAATCCGCTTAAGGTCATTTTTTCAGGATAATAATGGAAGTATCTTCCTTGATATATTAAAGGAACAATAGAGTGCTTTTGAGAAAATCGATTTAGATTTAGATGATGAGCCTCAACTCTCAGTTGCATCCGCATTCATCTTTCTAGGTGACACAAGAATAAATGAAACATGGTAGGGATGATTGAATGTTCTCTTGTCCATCTTCTCATCCTTGAGCCTTTACAATTTTCTCATGATGTCTTTCAGAAGAAAAAAAAATTGACAATCTTGAAGTCCGTTACAAAAATTCTAAATCGAAGTTCGTTTTGAAATTGAAGGCAGCTGTTGTCACAGCTAAGCCTTCTTCTTATTTTTATTTTTGCACAGTGAGATCTGGCACATCTTTGGTTCAGGGGAGGTAGGTGTCTTTTTCGAGCTGCCAAATTTATCAATAAATAATCGTTTGTTCTAGATCATTAAGATAGTATGTTTTTAGAGGGGTTGACCATTGAAAGGGTCGAACCTCTCTCCGTATTGCACAATTGTTGCACAACAACGCATATTCATATCTATACACATAAACTTATAAGATGAAAAAGCACATACAAATTTGTTTTTGTAAATAAATCAAACAAAATATATATACAAAAACACTTTAAAAATAATAATAAAATGGCTATGATAACATTAGAAAAAATAAAAATGAAATGAAATGAAATAAATAAATAAAAAGAATTAGGTAATAAATAATAAATGAACTTAGGATTTTCTCAAAATTGTATGATTGTTGTGCTAATTTGTTTTCATAAGTCACTTAGAAACAGGTTTCGACAAGAAAGGTCGCCACTTTCAGGTATAAGAGCATTTTTATTTATTCACTTTAAATTTTTATTAAGAATATATTTTCCTATATTTTTAATGCTTTCACAAGTTTGTTGCAGGAAAATGCTAACCTCTTTTGCAGATTTAAAGACAAACGAATGGCATGTAGAACTGATTTCCAGAATCGCAAAAGACTTTTCAGAAAAAATGTTCCATTGAAAGCTCGAAGGAGTTGAGTTTTCCCTTGTGTATTTCATGACATTTGTTGCCATAAAGAATCCTTTCAGAAATCAATTACACCATGTCATGTTTACTTATCCTTCTCTTTCCAAACTTGTTCGTCATCCATGTCAGAGTTCACGTTTTCACTGCCTTATACATCATAACTTCCTGCATGTCTACCTTTCTGAGTCGTAGACAATTTCCTCGTTTTTAGTTTATCTTTTTCCTTATGAATAAAACCATTCAGCTTCCTTTCCATGACTACATTGCTTTATTATCCCTACCATAAAAACTATTTGACCATCAGATCTTTCATCTATAGTCCTACCACTCATTATGTACAACTCGTGTTGACTGATGTGGGATTCCTTAAGTCCCACCCTTCAACAAGTCTTGCCCCATCGACCTCAACACATTATCTGGGATAGAGACTAGAGTTCATTTTTAGTACCTTGAGGCTTGCATGCTTTAAGGCAAGTTCTCTCACTGACAATCATGGGAATACATTAATGTCCCTTGATCATTAGATCTTGCAAGTGGCTCGACATTAGCTCATTTATTCGCACTTTTCATGATGTACTTAGGTACCTTGGCACTGATTGACATCAATGGTGAGATTTCCTCGCATTGGTTAATGAAATTCATCAATGGTTGGTAATCCAATGATGTCTTTTCATGTTCGACATCGACACATTTATTTTCATGGTAAGAATTGTACCATCGGGTTTTGTAGCAGGTGAAGACTATATATTTTTCATGACATCATCAACAGTTTTACAGTAGCATACTTTCAGTCATGTGAGACTACCACAGTTCTACTTTCAGCTCTCATTTTTTACTTCATCCAACCAAATAGCAGTTCAGTTCCCTCACTTCACATTCTATGATTTAGCAGCAGCAACCACATTCCTATTGTATAAATTCATCAACTTTTTGGGTAAGTGGAGGTATGTTGTTTTCTAATATTTAACCATGTAATTCCTTAAATGCTACAAAATGAATGAATTTGGAAAATTGCCTCATTACATTCCCTTTCTCCTTTTCATAAACCTAATCTATCTTAAGTTGGGGGGGGGAGGCCTATTCATTACCATTTTACATATTCATCATCTCATTTACCCTTAATCAACATGTCTTTCCTAGACTATGTTGGCATGATTCATAATATGAAGAAAATGATTTCTAATATACATTGATGGTTCATCATTTCTCAGGCATAAATCTTATGTATTGCGGACAAATAGAAATAAAACAAGTGAATGTTGTTAACACAAGAACCAAAATTTGTTATGGTTATCACACAAGAACCAACCACAAAAAATATATAAAAAAAAAAAGAGAGAAAAAGAAAAATCATTGTTACTCTTGCATTTCGAAATCATGAAATGATCTACTATTACATATCATCATGTAAATCCCCGCTACAAAGCCAAAAGTTAAAAAGAAAACCAATGCATAGTTGCATGAGGACATGGAAATAGTCAAGTTGGGGGGAATGTTGAGCCGCAAAATGACCACATTTTATTCCTCTTATACATACCATTTATCACCTTATTCCTATTTTTCCTTCCATAAAACCATTAATATTCACCACTTTCATAATACATATGGGTTTATATTACCATTTTCCAAATCATTTATTTTTTAGTATTATTGAGTGAATTTATGGTTAATTATTGAGAAAAATAACATATATTCATTATACTTTAAAGTTGGGTGAGTTTGGTGATGTTTACAGGTGCATAAGACTTTAGCAAGCTGAAAAGTGACCACCTAGCCTCAGATTCGAATTTCATCTTCTATATGTGAGCTAACTTCAAGGAAAAGATGTTGTAATGGATAATTCACCTAATAACCTAGGTCTGGGGGGTTACCAACATACTCATGACTTGCAGACAGTTTGACTTTAAAAGCACAGAATAGGAAATAGGAAAGTAGCAGGAACTTACTTGTAAAATATGAAGGTTGATCCAAGCTAGCTTCTCCCTCTCTGATCCACTTCCAAAGTTTCCAGGATACTTCCTCCTTCACCTGTTAATAAACACTCTTCCAGATACAAAGCAATTCATATATATAGATGCAGGTTAGGAAAATCAATTATATTGAAATGTAAACATTTACCAATCCACAAGATATGAAACACATATGGAAGAAGTAATATCTTTATTAACAATAATAGAAAGAGTTTAGGTTACAACCCAATGTCTGAACAAGGACTACTATGTCACCAAAGGACTCTGAGTTTCTCTGCTCCAAAGATTCTGTAGACAATCCACCAGCATAACTTTGCTCTCCAAGTATGTATATCCAACCCCCTTCCCAAGGCCTCTATTTATATGGATGACATGAGGTAGTTCTCGAAGGTTAGGGAGGTTGCAGCAGTTAATGGGATTAAGGTAAATGAGTAAACTAATCTCCCATTAACTCATGTTTTTAAATATTAATTTCGAGGAAACCATGCGCGGGTCTATAGTAGAGAAACCCGCATATGATACGCGACTCTATACAAGTGCAACCCGCGCATACATGTATGCGCAACATGCTGAACATAAGACTCACGCATGATGCGTGAGATGTCAATAGGGATAGTCGCGCATGCTACTCAAAATCTCCAAATGGCAAAGTAATCAGCTGGGCATATAGACAATGTATTTCATCATCAACCAAGGTATAATGAAACTAGGCAACCTCAATCCATAAGTGTCCTTTGGTGTGCCGACATGAGGGATATGAGCACTCGGATGGAGAGGTGCCATTCAGGTGTATAACAGATGCCCCCTAATGTGTGAGGTCAGAGGGGAACGATGGCCGAAATACATTATAATACTAACTCTAGAGAAAACTCAAAAATCCAGTGGAGCAGAAGGAGTACCTGAAACAAATACATAGTAATGTCAAATACAAAGTTACATCTGAGGAAGCTATGTTCAATTTACTAGAACACTAGCTCCTTTACAATATTTGAGTACATCATATGATACGGGTAAAGACCACGTATTTACAAAGGTGGAGCAGAGCCACAATACAATAATGATGAGTCTTCAAAGATCTGGAAGCCGGATATAGAAATGGAACATAGTCTTGCGCAACTTAGTTCATGAATGAGGAACTAAGGTCTTCATAAAAGATCCCAAAGAACCAATACAATCCAAGCCATGTGAATAAGGGTAAGCTGAAGTCGAACATGGAAAGGATTCAACAGTTTGTCAACTGAAGCAAAGGAGTTCACCAATGATGAAAGTGAATCTAGAGGTACCATCGTAAAAGCTCTAGGTCATCGTTATCAGGAGGTACTGAAACGGAACCATACTGTGATAGGGAAGGCAATAGATCCCCCAACAGATCACAAGAGTGACTAGGAACTGGGAAAAAGAAGGGAGACACAAGTAAATGGATAACAGATATAACAATGATAGGATCAGGTGATAAATCAAACATTGGGTATAATCCTTGAACAGTGAGCACGACACAGAGATGACCCAAGGCAGCATACAATGGATAGATAGAACAACTAGACTTATCTGTCATGTAGGAGACATGAGCAGATTCCCCAGGTATAATGGACAAGAGGAGGAGTCAAAACTCAAAGTGATAGCTGAACACAAGTGTATACTGAAACATGGATATCGAAAGGCAAAAAGTGCTATGTTCAAGGATGACATGCTGCCATTACTGAAAACAAGAGAAAAATTCTTCCTTACCTTCCCTGTTAAGTTTTAACGAGTCCAGGAAAGCCAACTCGGTTCCCTCTTCATTTTTTAACAAGCTTGAAGAGATGGGAAAATAATGCTTGATACACTGATCCGTGGATTTAACGAGCCCGAACTATTACATGCTCGATTGGTGCTTTCATATTTAGAGAGTCTGAAAACACCAAAGAAGACTCCAGGGGGGTCCTTTTTCGTCCAATTTAGTCTCTTAAGGCCGAAAAAGTATAAAACAAACCTCAAAAGAACTCTCTTAACTTCCGAAGAAGAAAAGGTGAACCTTTTTCGTACTTAGTCGGGGAGGTCCGAAAAAGGTTAAATTACCACCTACCCAACGCTCCTTCCATAACAACATAAAATAGCTTGAGTTTTACGAGTGTAAAGGAAAGCAAGATCACTCGGAAAGATCCATTTGGTTACGAGAAATGGGGCTTACAACAATAAACTCGTTGCTTTGTTCTTTAGTGTTTAACAAGCATGACAAAGACACAAAGTACACTCGGAATCTTTTTCATGTTTAGGTCCAGAGCATGAAAAAGAGAAAACTAAGCTCAAACCGGGCGTTCCTTTTCCGTAAATTTAGTCCCTCAGGTCCGGAAAAGTGATAAACCTATACCTAAGAATACTCTTCTCAATTCCGAAGAAAAGAGAGTGATCCTTTCTCATATTATTCCGCATGGTTCGAGAAAGAGATAACCTACCACCAATGCGGATGCCCGTTCACATATTCTTAACGAGCTTGAACGGACGAGATAACTCGGCAGTCAAGTCTATTTTTAAGGAGTCAGACCTGGGCCTAAAGAAACTCCATAAGGGCGGGGAGTCCTATAAAGGGATAGCTTGTAAAGAGAGATTCATAAGAAGCTCTATTTGTCATGAAAAGTAGCTATGAGGACACCCCTGGGCCTGAAACAGTGACAGAAGTGAGTATCAAAGGATGGCAATGGCATATAAGAATGATACTCATGAAATAGGGATCCTAGCCACGGAAGAACAATGGTAGACACAAGGGACTAATGGCTTAAAATACCATAGTACGTGGAAAAATGTTGAACACTAAGGTTAATGTGGAGTGATAAGTTGCCAACATGTGTTGGGAAGAGCAAAAACCACCCTATAGAAGCATCAACACTTTGAAATAGTTAGTAAACCTGTTCCAAGGCACAAAAAGGGATGGTATTAATCAATTGACATTTCCAACTATAGAAAAAACCCACTTTACGAAATAATTTTTCTATAAATAGTTTGAAAAACAAAACATTTCTCACCATTGTACTTTTTGGACCAACAAGGAGCATTTTACCCTCTATCTTTGATTGCTCGTTGTGGACAATTGGACCGGTGGAATTCAGATCCGTCAGTGTCAGGTAAATCTACACCCTGTGCTCTTTAATTTCATCCTACCAAATTTTAGAAATAATGGTCAATTCAATTTAATTCATCAATATAAAAATGGTAAAATGTATGCGCCGGTTGCCTAATAGAAAATCCACGGATACGTGTTTGATGCGCGAGTTGCTGTATAGGGAAGTCGTGCATGGCTCGCGACATGTCCCAATGGACAGTCGCGCATACCGCGCTAAATATAAAAGCTTTGAAAATGTTCAAAATTTTTAAATTTTGATGATGAATTACTGAATCAAACTGTGTTCTTTTTGTCAGGAAAATATGGTGCTGGAGTGGAGGGAGAGGGAACATGAGATGATGGACCGAGCGGCTCTCCAAAGCCCGCCTACTATCCAAGCATTGCAGAATAGTGGGCTATTCAAGTTTTTCTGCACATCACCCATGTGGGCCAATGTCCGCATATTGGAGTTCTTGGTCAGTTATTGGGACCATGACTTGGGGATGTTCAACATCCAAGGTGAGACTTTGGAGCTCACCTCACAGGACATCTATTTCATCACAGGATTATCACATCGGGGAGCACTAGTGACCCTGGAGGGCACTGGCAGGGGTGGAGACCCCTTGAGTGTCCAGAACTATGTGGATGTATTTTGCAAGCCCGGTACTCCAAAGAAGGGCAGTAGCATTCTCATCGCAGACATACAGGACTTTACATTGTAGGTATTGACCAATACTGTTGTTAGACTTTCAGGGTCAGCAGGGTTACATCATGCCACCAGAACTCAGATGAGTGTGGTGGTTGATTGTTTCAGAGGCACTCTACATGACTGGTTCTCGGGAATTGCCCCTCTTATGAAGAGGCAATTATCCGATTGTAGGAGGGGGAGACAAAATAACTTTGGGTATGCTAGTATACTGGTTGCGTTCTTCTTTGAGAGAGTGCCTGCTATGAGCCCTGCGATCCCCTTAGAGATCAGACATCCACGTCAGTCGAGGCTGAGCAGGTGGGGTGATATCTTCCTCCGTCAAGGAGGAGGAGATGTGGTACAGAGTATGTATGACGACGATTTCTATTCATGGTGGGAACGGCAGGTGCCAGCATTGGAGCAGTTTCCATATGCCGGATTAGATTTCCGAGGTGATCCAGACCTAGTCCTCCCTCTAGGAGGAGCATGGGGAGAGATGGGTAATTCATTTTTTATTTTTTATCATTATCAAATTTTTATGGATTTTCTAATGATATACATATGCATAAGTCTAACCCTACTCCTGTGTCAAAATGCAGATATTGGACCAGTCCGCCCAGTAGGGAACCCACGTACCTTCGTACGTCCTATAGCAGGAGGAGATCCTGGATTGGTTACGGTACTCAAGGCAAAGCTGACTAGGCTTACCGAGCGGGTACCCACTATACGGATAGAGCATCTCCCTGTAGCTATGCAGGGTCAGTAGTTGGGGTTCCACCGACCTGGCTACATCTTTTCAGACGGGTAGCCAGAGCAGTATGTGTATATAGGGATGCAGTGGAGGCTACCGAAGCTGAGGAGGCTGAGGAAGCCAAGGGGCGCAGAGATCACGGGGACCAAGGAGGTCCTAGTGGCCATGGCGGGCTGGCTTATTTTTAGGCATTTTGATGGATATTGATCCACTTTTTGTATATTTTGTACATTTTGGGATCTACGGATCAGACTTGACCTATCCTATGTATGAACAGATATTTACATATATATATATTTGGTTTGGTTGTCAGCTTATTTACAAGTGTTTTTTATGTATTTGCTGTATATTTTATGGAATGTGTGTGAGATGCCAGTCCAAAATATAATTAGCATATGTGTCAGTTAATGAATTTTGGTGTCTTGGAATGTGATTAAAAGTAATAACTTCAAAATATCTTTCCAGTAAATGTATTTGCATGAACTGACATAACAATGTAGGATTACGCACCTGGTAAGCTCAATTGAGCTGGGAAACCACCAACTGAGAATCCAAACAGACTTCAAGCTGGGTGATGCCTCGTGACAAGGCATCCCATAGAAGCTCAATAACAGCCCTATACTCAGCAACATTATTGGAAGAAGGACCAAGACAAGCGCCACCCGTGGCAATAAGCTGTCATGATGGGGAATAAATAACCCATGCTGCTGAAGCCAGGTTACAAGTGTGACGGCTGGCACCATCAGCAAAACCTACATACATCTTGGAAGACATCTGCAACAACCAGCAGATAGTGTAAAAAATGAAACTGGCAACCTAATGTACATAAAAATACATACATTAATATACAAGAAAAAGTTCTAAGCCTAGGCATAGTACTTCTTCAGGTAGAGCCCATTTCTAGGCTCAGGCAGCTTATTCCCATCATAATCCACTAATTCATATGCACCTTTACGCAAAAATTTAGACACAAAATAGGGTCCCAACCACATAGCCTTGAATTTTCCTGCCCCCAGGGGCTCTTTATCTTGATCCCAGAGCAAGACAAGTTCCCCCTCAGAGAAAACCCGAGGTTTGACCATTTTATCATATTGAGATTTAACCCTATTCTTATGGGCCTGATTTGCAGTCAACGCATCTCTACGTTGCTCATCAAGGTGTTCTAAGTGAAGCAATCGTTCTTCAAGCTCAGTTGTGTCAAGTAGCACATGAATAGCTATCTTCAAGGATGGGATTTCGCATTCAATCGGCGTAATGGCTTCCACCCCGTGAATGAGTTGGAAGGGGGAAAAACCCGTAGCAGTTTTGACATTGGTTCGATAAGCCCAAAGAGTAGGATATAACATGATGTGCCAATTTGAACGGGCTGTATCAATAGTACGTTTAAGTATAGTTTTTAAAGTTTTGTTTACAGCCTCGACCTAACCATTTGCTTGCGGATAATAAGGAGAAGAGTGCTCTTGTCTGAATCCGAGCATGGTGGTCAGTTCAGTCATCATGTGGTTTTGGAAATGACTGCCATGGTCAGTGACAATCACTTTGGGAATACCAAACCTAGCAATAATCTGATTAAACATGAAGTAAGCTACCGTTTCCCCATTGTCTTTGAAAGTAGGCATTGCCTCTACCCATTTGGTGAAATAGTCGACAGCGACAATGATGTATTTGTGCCCCCCAGCTGAGGCTGGGTTGCATGTCATATAATCAATCCCCCACTTCATGAAGGGGCCTACCGAGACGACGAGAAACAAGGGAGCAGGATGCGACCGCATTTTTCTGGTGTACAGCTGACATGGATGACAACGTTTCACATCTTCCACACAATCCTTAAAGATGGTGGGCCAGAAATACCCGACACGTAATATCTTCTGGGCCGTTTCTAACCCAGATAAATGACCCCCACATGCTCCGCTATGGGAATCATTTAGGACAATCTCCGCTTCCTCATGGGTAAGGCAGCGGCACAAGACAGAATCTACCCCTCTTCGATATAATGTATCTCCAATTATGAGGTAGTTTTTTGCATGAAGACGTAACTTGTGTCGGTCTTCCCTAGAGTAAGCAGTAGGATACTTCAAAGTATGGAGATATATGAGAATATCTCCGTACCAAGGATCAGAGGTTGATATAAGGAAGATGTGCTCATCTGGGAATGAGTCATCTTGAACCACTACATCTTCTTCCGTAGGGAATTCTGCTATAAGCTCCGCAAAAAATAAGGAGTTTTTGGATTTAGCGAATTGGAACACCAAGTCAAACTCTTGGAGAATGACTATCCACTTATTGAATTTTCCCCCAACAATGCATCGGGATAAAACATATTGGAAAGGGTTTACATCTGCCACTACAGTAGTGGTCATCAGTAAGATGTAGTGCCGTAACCTTTGTACAGCATACACAGCCGCTAAGGCTAACTTCTCGACGTGGGAGTATTTAAGCTCAGGCCCCACCAAAGCACGGCTAAGATAATAGACAACATGCTCAACAAGCTTGTCATCCTCCTGAACTAGCACTACCCCAATGGTAGACTCCGACGCGGCCAGATATAATATGAAATCCCTAGAGTAATCTAGTGGGCGCAATAAAGGAGCCGACAACAAAGATTTCTTTAATGCCTTGAACGCGAGTTGTGTAGTTTCATCCCATACAAATGGGGTGTCCTGCTTAAGCAGGCGCATGAAACCTTTTGTGATCTTGGCATAATTCACTATAAAATGTCGAAGGAAGTTAGACTTTCCTTGTACACTCTGAAGTTGCCTAAGTGAACGAGGAGGAGGCAGATTTACAATGGCCTCGACTTTTAACGGATCCACCTATATGCCCCTACTAGAGACAATGAATCCAAGCAATCTACCTGATTCGACACAGAAAACACACTTGTGGGGATTCAAGCGAATTTTATAGTACCTGCATCTCTCAAAAATCAACCTTAAATGCTCTGGATGCTGGATCCTCTTGCGAGAATGAGCAGGCAGATCATCCAGGTAGGGCTCGACAATGGCTTTTATATCGTGAAAAGCAAAGTTCATGGCTCGTTGAAAGGTTTCCCCTGCATTTTTCAATCCAAAGGGCATTTTTCAATACGCGAATGTACCCCAAGGGCAAATAAAAGCCGTTTTATGCTGGTCTTCCAGTTTGATTTGGATTTGATTGTAGCCGGAAAAACCATCCATAAATGAAAATACTTCACTACTTGCACATGCATCTATGATTTGATCAATAAACGGTGTAGGGTAGTTGTCCTTGGGACAGGCTTTGTTAAGGTCTCGAAAGTCCGTACAAACATGAATAGCCCCTTGCTTTTTATCAATGGGGACTGCGTTGGACACCCACTCAGTCAAAGCAACGGGATATATGAAGCCTGCTTTCAACATCTTTTCTACCTCTGCCTTCACAGCCGCCACTTTACACGGGTTCACGGGGCGTAATTTTTGCCGAACCGGCTTAGCATCAGGATAGGTTGGGATCTCATGTTGAACAATAGATGGATCAATTCCTGGCATCTCCTCATATGACCAGGCAAAGATATCACGGAATTCCTTGAAAAGGGCAGTATAAATGGCAATCTCCTCTGGAGAGCAGTTTGCACCTATATAGATATTTTCCACGACATCTGGCTTTATGGAGATGTTTATCGGTATAGTAGCGGAAATGTTTTCCATATTCCCCTCGGCAAACACTCCTTCCCTGGGTAAAGGGTTGACAGGTGTATCAACATCATCCGACAGTCTCACATGGAACTCTTGGTTTTCTATATTGCTTGGCTCTGGAAGGAAATAAGATCAGTGATGAAGATCCTCACATATCTTATCACGTGAACACATAGCTTCCAGAATAGCTTCATCTGAAGGCAAAACAGTGTCTAAGAAATATATGGAATGTAAAGAGTTTTCTACCCATGCAGGCATATAAACTTCTTCCAGATCATCTGAGACTGTAAGAGGATCTGGAATGGGATCTACAGTGGTTTGGGTAATAGCTTGATATGCCACTTCCACTGCAGATAAGGGCACTTCCGGTTCCTGAGGGGTTGGGAGGACCTAAGGATCAGTCCTATCGACCACCGAATCAATGGACTCCCCTACAGTAGTAGAACCGAGATAAAGGACTAGAACTGGAATATCGAATGTACCTATCAATGATGCGTACAGTCCAGCCCCCAAGCTCTGTGCAGCAGGTTTTGCCTGATCAACCAATGGCACAGTGGAATATTTAGACTCTAAGTGGCCTTTACGAGTAAAATCAAGTTGGTCAACAGTGACCAGCTTTCCCTCATGTGGAAATACCACGGCACAAAAGACAGCAGATGCAACAGCAGACATTGCATAAGTCCAATTCCTACCCAGAAGCAAATTGTAGTCCAATGGAGCATCAATCACTTCAACTTCAATAGAGACTGCTTTGCCAGCCAACTTAAGATCGAAAGCCGACAGGATACCATGTGGACGGAAAGACCTTCCATCAAAAGCAGTAAGTAAAGTGGTTGATGGGACCAGCTCTGGGGATCCAAGAGCTTTCCAACAAGCCAGGGACATAACACAAGTAGAGGCTCCCTCATCAATAACTGCACGTCCAATGGTCTTACCACCATGGACAACATCTATCGATAGAGCTACATGGTAAGGGAGGCGAATTTTAAGATCAGAGAAATGAAACTTCGCTGTGAGACTCGAAGAGTCCATGCTACCTAGAGCTGCTAAGAGGGCATCCCGCTGAGCAGGACAGCTCTGTAGCACCTCCAAAGCTAACATTGCACATGGAGTCTGAGCCAAGTCTTCAACCACAGAGTAGTGAGCAACGGCTCTGGCATTTGGGTTATGCAAAGTCTTCTTAAAGACACCTTTGGGTATCTTTGGCATTATTTCCGCAGGTTTCTCTATAGTGAGAGGGTTGGAAGTTTCAACTACAGCTTTACCCTTCTCATCGGTCTCATTCTCATAGTTCTTGTTCCTGGTTTGTAACAAGGTTGAGGATCTAACCATGTTGATATAATTGGGGTCAAGGGCAGCTTGAGTGCCCCCTGCTATGGTAGAAGCTGAAGTAGAATTATGCCCTTGGGGAAATGGATCCTTCAGGACAGCCGGTGGTTGCATTTGTAACAGCTTCTGAGCTTGTTCCATGAGGGGACAAAGGTTAGTGAGGTGGTCTCCTTGGCACAACTTACAAGGAAACTTGACTTTCTTCTTCTCCTTTTTGCCCCCATCAGCATTGTTTGCGGGCTTGGGCTTGTTTTGATTTTGGTTTCCCTCTCCCTTTTTGTCCTTTCTTCTTCTTCCCGCCGGACTGCTGATTGCCCTTCGAAGAGGATTGTGCAAAAACATTTGCACTTTGGGAGGAGGGAGCAGCCTTTGCTGCCTCCGCCGTAGACTGTTTGACAGACAATTGGTGAAGTTGTTTTGTCAAAGACTCTACAGTGGGAGAGTTTACGGACCCGACCACACCATCGGCATGGGGTCCAGGCTTAGGTTTCTCGGCCTCGTGTGAAGGCCTCTGTGCCTCAGGGATAATTTCATATAGAATCCCAGACTGTGAATAAATCAAGTCCAACTGCTGGGCCCTGAGTATGGCTTCTTCCTCACTAGTCACTCCTGATGTGGAGACATCCTTAGATATATAGGGCAATAAAGATTTAAGGAACCATTCTAATAGAAACTCAGGAGGGATGGTAGCTTTAATGAGGCTCTTTCGCCTCCTCCACTCTTGGATATGATCCGAGAAGTGGGTTTCCTTGTTTTGTCTAAAGGTGGACAACAAGTCCGTTCCGAAATCGTAACCAACTGGAAGCTGAAAGTGGCTAAGGAAAGCGGTAGCCAAGTCCCAGAAGCTGCTAAAAGCAGCAGAAGGCAGCTCAATGTACCATTTTTCTGCAGTTCCTATCAATGTCCTCTGGAACAGCCTAATTCTCACTGAATATTCATTTAATGAGTTGGAAGAACACCAAAGATGGAAGGTGGTGGCATGTGCCCCAGGATCTTCACCAGCCTTACCTTCGAACTTAGGGATGTCCGAGGGCAGTTTGGTGGGAACAGGTGGCCACAAGGGGTCATGCCTCACCAGATCATTCATCAATTTTGATAAGTCTGGCAAGTTCAAAGTTTCCAGAAAAGGGAGCTTAGGCCTAACCGGTGTACCAGAAGTGCCATCTTGGGTATTCGAGGGTCCAGCCCCTGAATGCCCATAGGTAAAGGTGGGGTTTCCCCCAGACACCGGTTGTGAAGTGGGTAGGTTGCTTTGGAACGGGTTCCATCCGTAAGCCACTGGATTTTGGGTAGGAGGTGCAGTGTAAGTGGTTAGGGCCGTCCCCATAGAAGTTGGGGTCTGAAAGATTGGAGCAGGTATCCCTCCACAAAACAAAGAGAAGGGAGAGCTCGTGTATGGAACCAAAATAGGGGTTTGGTAGCTTTTCCCATAAGAGGTGTTGCTACCAAACTGCACTCATACATATGAAGGAGGTGGACCTACGTATGGATTGGATGGGGGTATGTGCCCCCCATTCCAAGGGAATCCTTGAAGAAAGGCCGAGGACCCCACTGGACCACTGTGGGTAGTGTAAGGGAAGGAAGAAGGAATTGTAGGCATACTAGGAATCCCAGTAGCTGTATCACCAGACATACTTCCAATGTTCGAGTAAACCGATGGTTGGACCACCCGGCTTGCTGGAGTTAAGGGTGTGGAAGGTAAATTAGATCTATTGGTACTAACCGGGGGAGGTAGTACCCCTTCAACCGGAAGGGTTGAGGTGAAAACAAATGAAATTTCTCCCTCAGAAGACATAGCTCTACCTACAGGTACACCTAGCACTGGTGAACTAAAGCCTAGCCTGCACGATCACTGGATCGCTCAAATCAGTCAAGGGGGTATTATAATTTCTTGCAAACTCGTCAGCTTGCAATTCTTCTACCTCGACTATGTCAAAGTTAAAGCGGTTAGCTATTAATTCCGGTTCACTAAAAACCTCACTTACTCCTACTGGTTCAAAAGAACCACCTGTGCTTAGTCTCCGCCTTTGAGGTAAAGGTGGAGGTTCCAATGGTGAGAGAGGAGGAAGGTTTCGAAACCTTCTTGACCTTCTAACAAGTTGGTCCTCCAGAATTAAGACTTAAAAAATCACACCCTAAGGCCAACTAAACACAAGCAGATCCACAGAGCATACACTAAAAAAATCCTAAGTCTCAAGCAATCAAAACAGGCTATAAAGATATGCTTTCCCGAAGAAAGCTGATGAACAGTTATTTGGCGTCCTTGAGGGGTTCTTAGGCATAAGCGGAAGAATCACCCAACCGCCCTCCTACAATTTCCACAAGGGTTACCTTCCAAGTCCGTTCAAGGTGAACCAGAAATAACCTTCCGGTTTACCTAGGTATGAGCCCTAAAAAGACAAGAGACTAAGGCTACCTTGACAATACCTACTGTCTGGGGGGACAGTCACAAGCCGAACTCGTACGCATGGGCAGGGTAGCTGAGCCTAAAATTCTACCTAGATAGAATCCTCAGATGCGTAAAAGTCCTGGGTTATGTTTTGACAAGGATTTGGGGGGTTATCCCCTCTGTCCAAGCCTCCACGCGGCCTAGTGCTTAACTCCCTTTTGAGAGGAGATTCCCAGATACAGCGGTAGAACCAAGGATTTACCTAATGAATATCCCACTACGTCTGAGTTTATATTTTGTGGGAAGTTTACACTCCCTAGCCCACAAACCTAGCCTAAGCTAGTAGGTGGAAGGCCTTAAAAATAAAAACTTACTAATAGATTTTAAATTTAAGCGTTAATTTTAAGGGCTGTTCTTTACTCAAAGGAAATGGAAGTGATGGACTGTATGATGTTATGACTCAGCAGAAAATAAATGAAAGCAAAAAGGTGCATTTAAAGCAAACTATCACTATAAAATAAACTTCTTTCATTTTTTCGAATAAATATTGATGAACTATATGCAGCAAAAAGAGAAACTAAGCCTATATGTTTTTGTATTTTTCTGAGATAGTATTTCTTAAACTGAAACAAACACTATTCTAATGCAAAAATTACAATGCAAAAGATTAACTATGTTTTGTTTTTTTATTTTATTTTAAAAAATGCTCAAAAAACTACTGTGCATGTATAAATGCAATGCTTGAGTAAACTTGACACTTATAGACTGTATAAAAAACACAAACATAAACTAACAGGCAAAAAGAACCTAAAAACCAGCAAGAAGAGCAGGTTAGGACCTCAACTTGGGTGCAGACAATGACCAAGAGACCACTGCAGACTTTTAAACAGGCAAGTGCAAACCACAAACTGATAAACAGCAGACTGGACAAATAGAGTCTAAGACCCTGATCACTGATCTAGACTCAGGCACTCAAACCAACAACCCAAACAGGCCAAAAAGTTTCAAGATGCAGACAGTAAATAACACAAGTAAAAAGAACCCAAGGGCTTCAGGAAGCACTAAGATGTGATCACCTGATACACTCAGACAACTCTGCAACACTCTTGAAGAAAGTCTCAACAAAAAATAGGACTTATAGCAGGCTAAAGAACAAGCAAACTTTAACACAAAAATCACAGTTTTCAGGAGTATGCGCGACTATGTAGTAGTGCAGGTCACGGATGATGTGCGACTGTTCTATAGAACAACCCGCATATGCAACTCAGTATGTGCGACTGTCTAGAAGGATAACCCGCGCATGGGCATGAAAATTTCTCAAAAACAGAGAAAGACCCAAGACTTTCAAATGCTACAGTAAGTAAGAAAACAGGATAAAAGATCACAAACAAAACTTCGAGCAATGACTGGTCAGGACAACAGAAAAAGACCTAAAGCAGACTAGGCTTCCCCAGCGGAGTCGCCAGTTCTGTTGTAATGGATAATTCACCTAATAACCTAGGTCTGGGGGGTTACCAACATACTCATGACTTGCAGACAGTTTAACTTTAAAAGCACAGAATAGGAAATAGGAAAGTAGCAGGAACTTACTTGTAAAATATGAAGGTTGATCCAAGCTAGCTTCTCCCTCTCTGATCCACTTCCAAAGTCTCCAGGATAGTTCCTCCTTCACCTGTTAATAAACACTCTTCCAGATACAAAGCAATTCATATATATAGATGCAGGTTAGGCAAATCATATATTATATTGAAATGTAAACATTTACCAATCCACAAGATATGAAACACATATGGAAGAAGTAATATCTTTATTAACAATAATAGAAAGAGTTTAGGTTACAACCCAATGTCTGAACAAGGACTCCTCTGTCACCAAAGGACTCTAAGTTTCTCTGCTCCAAAGATTCTGTAGACAATCCACCAGCATAACTTTGCTCTCCAAGTATGTATATCCAACCCCCTCCCCAAGGCCTTTATTTATATGGATGACATGAGCAAGTTCTCGAAGGTTAGGGAGGTTGCAGCAGTTAATGGGATTAAGGTAAATGAGTAAACTAATCTCCCATTAACTCGTGTTTTTAAATATTAATTTCGAGGAAACCATGCGCGGGTCTGTAGTAGAGCAACCCGCGTATGATATGTGACTCTATACAAGTGCAACTCGCGCATACATGTATGCGCGACATGCTGAACATAAGACTCGCGCATGATGCGCGAGATGTCAATAGGGATAGTCGCGCATGCTACTCAAAATCTCCAAATGGCAAAGTAATCAGCTGGGCATATAGACAGTGTATTTCATCATCAACCAAGGTATAATGAAACTAGGCAACCTCAATCCATAAGTGTCCTTTGGTGTGCCGACATGAGGGATATCAGCACTCGGACGGAGAGGTGCCATTCAGGTGTATAACAGAAGATCATGGACATATGGAGAGAATATCTCATCCAGTATTTCTTGAGAATTTAAAGGGATGAGTTGTCTATTTGTTGAGGATTTAAAGGGATAAGTTGAGAGAATAGTGGATTTGTAATTATGATCACTTATATTGACTTCATGTACAAATAGGAGGGCTCTCTCCTCATTTTGGTTGGATATCTCTCTAGTGGTTTAGAAGAAGAGAATAGTTTTAGAGTTAGTCATAGAATGGATTTTTTATTGTAATGGAGATTATGCTTTGATGCAAATCGTATACTCCTCCATGTTAATATAGATTTTCAGCACTTTCTTTCCTATGAGTTGTTATGTTTTTCTTATGAATTGTTAGCATTGATTTTATGTGAGCTCACTAGTTAATGTTAATTGTTTTATACCTATTTCTTTCTTGCAAGTGTGTTTATTTTTCTGCAAATTATTTTCTTTTCTACTAATGCGAGTTTGTTTTTATGCAAGTTTTCTTTTACAGTTTTGTAGTGTAATTTTTTTTTATTTCTTTCATATTTGGGCTAGCCTTTGTTTAATACTAACTTGCTTTTACTTTGTATCTGTTCATTTTTGTTTTGTACATATTTTTGTGCACATTTTTCTATTTTTTTTGTACTAACTCATTTCGTAATGTTTGTCGCATTTGTCATGACCTCATTTTTTATCTCTTTTCTTTCTTTTTTCATTTGATTTGATTTTAGCTTTACGACGAGAATAACCTTAGAGAAGCTCACTCAGATCCTAGCAAAAATCAGGATCTCCTTTTCTTTTGAAGAGGAGATCTTGACAGCAGTCAAAGATGAAATCACTCTTCCTGAAGTGAACAATGAAGAATTGACATTTGAAGAATCCTGCATATTAGACGAAGAATACTTGTTCGAACTAGAGATTGAACAGGATGAAGAAGGGATCTCGGCTGTTTTGACAGTAGTCAAAGATGAAATCACTCTTCCTGAAGTGAACAATGGGGGACATTTGAAGAATCCTGCATATTAGACGAAGAATACATGTTCGAACTAGAGATTGAATAGGATGAAGAAGGGATCTCGGGTGATCACCATGCAAATAAAAGCTGCATCAGATATATGTTCCAAGTAAGTATTAGGTTAGATCAGTTTTGTTTCTGTTTTTATTTTATTAATTTACATTTACAATTTGAATATATTAGATTCCATTTTGTAAAATTGTATATAAATATTATTTTATTGCTTTTATATGTATGGTTCCACTGGAAATTTTACTACACTTAAATGATTGTAAATTCCAGTTAAAGTAGAGTAGGTAGGCTTTAGTTTTTTAGTAAACCTGTAGAATGCTTTAATTTTTTTTAGTGTTTCTATCTGTTAAATTTTTATTTCTCATAGTCTTAAATTACTATTTCTTTTTAATTTTGTTAGGGATTAAAGAATAGTTTTAATTTTCTAAATCTAAAAAAATATTTGTGAAATTTTGTATTTTGCATTTTTTATTTATTTCAATAAATTTTCTAGAATAAAACTACATTAGTGATTAAGTTCTTTTAAATCTCTGAACCATTAGAAAATCAAATAAATAAATTAATATGTAAATAAACAAATAACAAATAATAGAAATTTATAAAATTTTTATTTTAGTTTTGATATGTTTTTTAATTTTTGTTAGTTTAAAAAAATTATTGAAAAAAATTATTAAAACTTCTTGTAAAAATTTAATTAGACCTATGAACTTATATAAATTAAACAATGACAATATATACAAAAATAAATAAAAAATAATAAACTTTTAAAAATAAAACCAACAAATATTAATTTAATTTTCTTATATGATCATTTGTCTTAATTTTACAATTTTACAATGCTAGTTTTAAATCTTAGTTTTAAAAAAAAATAAAATAAATAAAAATAAAAATATAGATTTAATTTATAAAAAACAAAAAAATCATAAAATAAAATTTAACCCTTTACATCGTGCAATTCAAACATTAAACAATAAATAAAACAAAATTTATATATGTGATAAAATATAACATTAAAAATTAATAAATAAAATTTAAAGGTGTTATACTTTAGGTTAAATTAACAGTATTTATATTAGGTTTCGTGGTTCAATTTTTTTAGTAGATTAATATATATATTATTATTATTAAAATTAAGAAAACCTGAAAAAAAAAAAAAAAAAAAATCATTAAACATTATAAAAAGTAAAAAAAAATTACAATAAAAGAATATATAAAATAAATAGAAAAAAATTGTTTCAACTCTTCATGCGCATTTGCAAACAGTAGGCCATATGAAACCTGCACATTGTCTGGTGTACGAAACTTGCAAATATTCTATCTTTCGACTGAGTGTTCAATCTGCGCATTAGATATGTGTGTTCTACTGATCTAAACATTCCAAGCATAAGATAATTTTAGCCTTAGCAATCAACTGAGAATTAGGTTCAGTCCGTAGAAAATCTGATCCACGACGAGCTTAATATGGAGAGATTGTGACCAACGAATCATAATGAAAATGATACAGTTTGTTCAACAGCTAAAAAAAAGTTTGCATGTTAATCAAAGAATATGTTGACGCATTAACCGACATAGTTGGGCCTATTTTAGATTAATTAATTCTCTATTAAGTGATCCTTATCAGTTTGTTTTTCCAGCTAATGCTGCTATGAGCTATCACTGCAAATAAGATCGCAGAGAATATCGGAAGCATGATTTTACTTATTTTCTTTGTCCCCTGTTGTATTGAGTCACCACCAAGCCAATTGATTAACCACCCCAGCTGGAAGAAGAATCGATGTCGACCATGATGATAAGCTAGTGATAAACGGATCTCTTTACACCTGGATTGGGTTGTCATCTTTTGCACCAGACCACTATCATCAGTTTATCCATGGGAATATCAGAGTTCATATCCGTTCATATCTATAATAAATCAAAGCATCAGTCTAAGTATCTAATATGGGACTTCGAGCTAACCAGCAACCATAAATCTTAATTGTTCTCACTCGCCATGGCAATGCGCATAAAACTTTGAACGCGGTACAATCTTTCTTCAGCTCTTCTGCGATGGGATGTTTTATCCTTTGTAAATCATCTGAGCTGAATATAAAAGAAACCAGGACCAGGTCGTCGGCTTTAACAGTAATACAAGTAGGATTCACGAGGAACTCATTTTGAATAAACTCGTCATGTTGAAAATGGACCAAAAGATGTTGGTGGGGTTTGAGAACTTCTCTCTTCCATACTGGTTCAATCGAAAGCTTCTTCTTTCCTCTGGCAATCTCTGCTATTCGGTGGAGCCTGGATTATGCGAAACAAAACTGGCTTGTGTTTAAATTATTTCTCAAATATATAGGATTACCTTAACAGTTTTGGATATATTTTAAATATATGAAATCGCCTATTTCTAATCTTTGTGTCCTCCTCTGATAAGCTCCAGTAAGATTTAAAGATGATTTATTGTCATAGTCTTTCCATTGCTTTCCATTTTTCTCTTTCCTTGAACTGTATGTTGTCAAAGAATTAATTAATTTGGTGAAGCTCGCTTATCTTAGTTTGGCCACTAGATTCCATGATATGTATAATGCAGGAAACGTAGCAGCATATGGGGTTTCTAATTAAGTTTATGTTGGCCTTCTCGTCCGTATAAATAACCATGGCATACCATGGTGATTATGGAAATTGTTCTTTATACTCATATTGAATTGAGTAGGGTCTCCACATCAATTGAATTTTATAAATCTTTTGAATTTTTATAAATCGAATTTTAGATTGAGGGGATTTTGAAGTACTGAACATGGTTCAATTCTCGTCTCCATCAATAGAATCCTTGTCCTCACTTCGCAGAATCACAAATATGTATCAAGCTGCACTCTTTGAAGAGAGAAAGAGAATTCCAACCTTAATTATTCTTCCCCTCCCCGTTCCATGCGTGTGAGTAAGTGTATCTATTCTTTCATTTGGTGAGTATGTGTATATATACGTAAAGCTAATAAAGGTAAGTGACCACGTGTGCTTTATTTTTGGAGTTTTCTTCATGGACGGTCTAGATCTCATCTCAGACTTCCATATGCTTCCTGCCTTGAAATTGACACGAACCCTAAATGACCATTGGTTTTCTGACACAACTGAAAGGAACTTAACCCTAGAAGTCAATTCAAATCAGTAGTGGCATTTTGTCATATAAAAACAATGGAAGATTCAAACAGAAAATAGATCCATCACTGTCTTTGGGAATCCAATCTGCACCCACACGACGTAAATTGTTGCAGAATATACCAAACAATGATATCCCTACAAAAGCACACAATCACATTTTGATATAGTATTCAAGCCATGAATTTACAGTTGCAACATTGGATTTATATGGCCCTATAGCCTTGGAGTCTGAGAGATAACGTTGTCTACAATTTTAAATTCCGAATAAACCTAAAATTCCCACGTAGTATCTACTCATAAATACTAAATACATATAAAAAAAACCATATTTATTGCTAAATTTTTTTTTTTTATCTACATGAGGAAGGATCTCGTATCGTACCCAAAAAAAATCATAATGACATTTGTATACACATTGTTATAAAATGTGAATTCTATAATACATATTTTCTAAAGTAAAAAAATTCTCTGTATTTGATCAATCACTGAAACTCTTCGAACCAAAATGCCAAATTGCTCTTCAACTTCACTCACTGAGTTATCAAAATAGTTCAATAATATTTGCTAGCTAGAAAGTAGGAAAGCAATCAACCGATAAACAAATTTTAAACTTTTTCAAGAAATTTTAATCTCTGTATGTTATCTTTGCATTATTGTCTAAATACACAGATATCAATTGCCTACAATATCGAACTCTTTTTATACTCGCCTCTTTGCATAGTTGTCCAATTGTGTACATATCGGTGCATCTAAGTATTTTTGTAGTTCTTCAATCCCATCTCCATTGGTGTTTCTCCCACCCATTATTCTCCAAGAAATATCATCTTATAACCTTGCATATAGAATAAATTTCCATTAAATTTAAAATTTCTGCAATCCGTCTTCTAAGCCCAATTTTTGGCTTGTACTATTGCATTTAGCCAAAGATACTTTAGACACAGTTTTCAATATATTGCATATTATGTGTTTAGAAATCCCATTAAATATAGAAAAACATGGGTAAAGCATTGGGTAATAGTGATATTAGTGATAAATAGCTAAAATGGATTTCTACAATTATATGAAATTTTAGAAATCAATTTTTATGTAATAAAAAAAATGTATATGTCCATATATAAATATGGGAACTTCATGTTAACATTACACAAAGTCATGTTAATATTATACTTACACAAAGGCGCTGAGTTGTAATCACCTTTTATTTAGTATTTATTAGTTTATATATGCATAAATAATACATTTACAAGTTTCAAATGTTCCATAATTATTTTAGACTTTAATTTTGAAATATATACAACTTTTACATTAAAATATTACTAAATAATATTAAAAATGGCTACATTATAATAATATTACTAAATAAAAACATGATGGGTTAAATTGGTTTACACCTTCAATCAAAAGGAGGATTTTTTTATGGTGAGACATTGATTTTATGGGACAATATAAAACATAGTTTATTTGTGCAAGGATAAATATGTAATAGTTCATTATTAGAAAAAATCACTTGATAACTATATTTAGATTATTGTATAGTGATAAATTCGTAAAGTGATATTTCAATTGATTTAAAGAAGCTGGAGGATCAATGTTTAATTTATGACAATAATATGATGAGCATTAATAAGATATATTTAAGGGGATTTGATGAAGTTTTAAGTATGAGATTAGAGAATTGATGCTTTATTCGAAAAAAGGGTGACAATTCATTTTTCTTCGGATTATCCATTCAATCCACTTAAGGTTGTTTTTCAGTATAATAATGGAAGTATCTACCTTGATATATTAAAGGAACAGTAGAGCGCTTTTGAGAAACTCGGTGTAGATTTAGACGATGAGCCTCAACTCTAAGTTGCATCTGCATTCATCTTTCCAAGTCCCACGAGAATAAATGAAACATGGTAGGGATGATTGAATGTTCTCTTGTCCATCTTCTCTTCCTTAAGCCTTTACCATTTTCTCATGATGTCTTTCAAAAATTTTTTTTGACAATCTTGAAGTCTGATACAAAAATTCTAAATCGAAGTTTGTTTTGAAATCGAAGGCAGCTACTGTCGCAACTAAGCCTTCTTCTTTTTTTATTTTTGCACAGTGAGATCTAGCACATCTTTGGTTTGGGGGAGGTATGTGTCTTTTTCGAGCTACAAAATTTATCATAAAAAAATTGTTTGTTTTAGATCATGAAGACAGTATGTTTTTAGAGGGGTCGACCACTGAAACGGTCGACCCTCTCTCCCTATTGCGCAATCGTTACATAACAATGCATATTCATATATATACACATAAACTTATAAGATTAAAAAAACACATACAAATTTGTTTTTGTAAATAAATCAAACAAAATATATATATACAAAAACACTTTAAAAATAATAATAAAATGGCTATGATAACATTACAAAAAAAAATTTAAATAAATACATAAAAAACATTAGGTAATAAATAATAAATGAACTTAGAATTTTCTCAAAATTTTATGATTGTTGTGCAAATTTGTTTTCGCAAGTCACTCAGAAATAGGTTTTGACAAGAAGGGTCACCACTTTCAGGTATAAGAGCATTTTTATTTATTCACTTTAAATTTTAATTAAGAATATATTTTCCTATATTTTTAAAGCTCTCACAAGTTTGTTGCAGGAAAATGCTAACCTATTTTGCATATTTAAAGAAAAATGAATGGCGTGCATAATTTATTTCCAGAGTCATAGAATATTTTCAGAAAAATGTTCCATTGAAAGCTCGAAGGAGTTGAGTTTTCCCTTGCGTATGTCATGACATTTGCTACCACAAAGAATCCTTTTAGAAATGAATTACACCATGTCATGTTTACTTATCCTTCTCTTTCCAAGATTGTTCATCATCCATGCCAGAGTTCAGATTTTCACTGCCTTATACATCATAAATTCCTGCATGTCTAACTTTCCGATTTGCACATAATTTCCTCATTTTTAGTTTATCTTTTTTCTTATGAATAAAACCATTCAACTTCCTTTTCATGAATACATTGCTTTGTTAACCCTGTAGAAATAATAGATCAATGCTATGTGCAATGATGCTAAAAAGAAGCACATGAAACAGATATTTCTACTAAGAATTCTCACAAGCATACACAGGAAAAATAGAGAGAAGAAAAGAGACTGAATCACATGAATGAAGAGATGAATATTGGTTTGTATCCTTACATTGAATAATGATGAATAATAGTGTACATAAATACTACATCCCTCATAGAAAAATTGAATTGTATGGAAACAACTCATAAATCTCAAAAATGTTGACTTACCAAAATATAGCAAACCCCCCTAGGTGGCTAAAGCACTCCCCAAATCTATCAAGGACCTCACGAGTTGGAAAAAGCATGAGTGAGTTGTCAAGGAGATGGAAAAAACATGCTAATCCTAGAAAATGGAGAAAAAATAATGGAGGATGGGTTGGAAACAAAAGCTCCTAGTTTCCTAGTTGACTAGCTTTTATCTTATCCATAGAAAAGCTGGAAAAGCAAAAAAAGCAGAATAAAGCAGAATCTGTTGTAAAGTCCTGTATACTAAGTTTGGATGGTCAGAAGGTGGTCAATATCAACCCAAAATTGGAAATAAATCATTCCTAGGATATAGATGGCATGTATTGACTTTAAGGTGCAAGTGGATGCCAACTAATTAAGCTAGTGGGTGAATAATTAATCAAATAATGATTAATTATTTTATCCTAAGTTGTGAGTGAGTTTAATATATTCCAACACCCCCCTATAATTCTAAATTTATGATGGCATGACAAAAAATATGAATGCATATGTATGCATATAGGGCCCAGCAACAAGGCTATGGTCACCCTTTAACAATTATTATGTCTAGAAAAGTGAGGAAAGAGGCAAAACCACATGGGGAAAATCCTCCTTCAAGATAGGACAAGGTACAAAATTTGAAATGTGTCTTCAACATATCTTCATATTCATTTTAATGAGCTGACTGAACTGCTTCTGGATGAAGGACTTATTGAAGAAATCATGAACTCCATGACCATGCACTGGAGTGTAGAACCTACAAGAAAAAAGATGAGAGACTCCTTGTATCTCATCAACTGATGAAGTAGGAGCATTATCTAAATTCTTCTTTCTGCTGTCAAACTCTGATTTGCAAATATAATCTGAAATGGAAAAGAGATCTGTGCATACTCCTTCCCAAAGATTACAAAAGTTAAGACAATTTATTTCACACCCAATTCCCTGAATAGCTGCAAAATTGTGATGTGAATCACATGTCAATCTTTCAATATGATGTAGTACCTGTATAGATCTAATATGAAGCTGATAAAACTTTGATATATCATAAATAGTATCATATGGAACAGCAAGGACAAATGATTTGGTGGCTCCATGAGGATATAGGGCTAGACTAGGAAAATTATGGGCAACTAGGGAAAACTGATAGGTGTAAAAATTTGAATGATGGATGGGCATAATATCTGAAGCATAAGTGTTTATAATAGATCCAAACATGTTCAATATCAGTCCATATATGACTAAGTTCATGGATAACCAGCCACTGAAAGTTAGGAAAGACTTCAAATCATGTAAGATAAGTATCACTGCATAAGAGACCAATGAGGAATCAACTAGTGAGATTGGGATTTGTATAGTCTTTGGATTATTCAGAGGTATGGTATATGGTATGGATGGTGGTATTATATGTGTATCAACCTACAAATATGCTTCTAAATCAGAATCCAAAGGATCACATATAAGCATATCAATAGACTCATGGGAATACATTGGTAATGAATCCTCTGTATTAAAGGAGGAAATAAGGAGATATTCAAAATATTCAAGAAGGCTTTGAGTATTGATGCCAAGAAAAAATGAAGATATTATGAAGAACATGAGATCAAGTGACGTAAGTGGTATGACACAAATAAGGCTTGATGTGGCTAAGCAAACATCCTGAAAGTCACTGGGTTGCGCACCATCAATGAGAAAGGTATGCACAAGCTGTGAAGAATCTGGCACATAGATCTTAGAATCTAAGATAGGAGATTTAGAGAACAATGAATGGGTTATAGGACCATAATCAATATCAACTGCAGCTCCATATGTTACTTCTTTTTCATCAATAGTATCACAAGAATAAAAATCACCTTCAAGAGACACAGAAAAGGATGGCTCTTCAATATTTGCTTCTTCATTGAAGGAGGAAGCATTCGAATCAATGAGGGCAGAAGAAACATGAACTGTATGTGAAACTTATTCATCATGATAAACTTCATCAGAGAATGCAAAGGCCAATAAATTTTGAGAGAGATAACAAGAAGAGATGCTAGGTCCACTCCATGCTTCATCTTCAATTTCCTGCAAACCAAAAGCTTTGTCCAAAATTTTCCAAAGCTCAAATGGAAATTAAGCATAATATATGAGATGATATATATTTGGAGACATTACCAAACACATAATTCCATAATCTCTATCACAATTATTTATCCAGTCAATCTTCTCTTCATAAGACTCATGTTCACTCAATGCACCAATGGAGACATCAAAGAGACATTGCCTCTTCAAGTATGGACTCATATTTAGCTTTCAATCAGCATAGTTGAAAGGAGATAGTAGAGTAACTTTTGAATCCATATGGAATTTGTTGTTATGCTATAGTAGATACTCTCTGCAACTTGCAAAACAAACTAGGAGAAAATCTTGTAAGCTAGACAAGCTCTTCTTCAGAGAGGGATAGGAGACTGGAAGCGCTCCTCAACTCTGTAGAAATTGATCAACCGGCTGCTCTGATACCATGTAGAAATAATATATCAATGCTATGTGCAATGATGCTAAAAATAAGCACAGGAAATAGATCTTGCTACTAAGAATTCCCACAAGCATACATAGGAAAAATAGAGAGAAGAAAAGAGATTGAATCACATGAATGAAGAGATGAATATTGGTGTGTATCCTTCCACTGAATAATGACAAATAATAGTGTATATAAATATTACATCCCTCATAGGAAAATCAAATTGTATGGAAACAACTCATAAATCTCAAAAAGGATGACTTACCAAAATATAGCAAACCCCATAGGTGGCTAAATCACTTCCCAAATCTATCAAGGACCTCACGAGTTGGAAAAAGCGTGAGTGAGTTTTCAAGGAGATGGAAAAAACATGCTAATCCTAGAAAATGGAGGATGGGTTGGAAACAAAAGCTCCAAACACTAGTGGAAAATGAGAGATTAGTGACCAAGAAAATGACCAAAATCCACATATCAATGACCACTTTTGGTTTGGCGATCGCTGGTGGCTAATTTACGGTCTTTTATTACGCGACCAAAATTGGTCATTTATAGCTTGTTGGTTGGTCATTAATTTGGTCATATATTTGATCATTAATTTGGTCATATATTTGAATCAATGACCAAATATATGACCACATTTATGACCACATGACAAACTAGAATATGACCAAATTTGGTCACGTAATAAAAGACCGTAAATTAGCCACCAAAACTATTTTTTGGTCATTGATATGTGAATTTTGGTCATGTTTTTTGTCATTTATATCTCATTGTTTGGTCACGTATCTCTCAATTTTTGGTCATTTTATATGCAAAATTTGGTCAATCTCATTTATTGGTAACTAATTTAGCCATTTTTAGTCATTTTATGTGTGGTTATTATATTTTATTATTTTTAATGGTGTCCATTATTAATAAATATAAATTTTTAATATGATATTATGTTTAAATTAAAAAATGAATCATGCATTATTTATCATCATCTAATACACATGTGAATTATGCAATGTCACATTAATTAGTTAATTACACCACTTGTAAATAATATAAAGTACAACCATATAAGTTTAAAATCGTACAAATTATATTATATGAAATGTGAAATATTACAATAAATATGAGTTTTCTCAAAAACTATCTTCATATAACTATACATGAAAATCATCTAGTCTATCAATGACTTTTCAAAATATTACAATCGCTAAACCATCCCACTTGTATTTAGCTGCTAATACATACTTAGATCCCGCGGTAGCTTCAAAACCATACTTAGCGGCTTGAAACCCTCAGCAATAGACTCTTCGTACTCAATGGAAAAGCCTCACCAACGGGCTCTTCATATTCAATGGTCCACTTTCTGAGCTTTCTATCTGCTCACGTGCTTGTGTGTTCACATTGCATGTGCTTCTGATCTTTCTGAACTTTATATCTAGGCATGTGCTTCTGTATCCGCACTGTAACAACCTCCCTCCTCATTTTGTTATAAAGCTTGTGAGTAAGGTTACCTACAAACAACACATGTTAAGAAATAAATTTTGTTTCTCACTAGAAAGAGAAAACAAATAAATGAAAAATGTACATAGTAATTTCACAAGATTTAACATGGCAAAAAAAAACAATTCCAACAAACATCGGGTGTACTCAAAATGCATAAACATTTAGAACCAACAAACCTACAAATACATGAATATGAAATACCTCTCCATAAGGCCTAAAGATCAATGGCAATTGCAATGTCCAGAAAGAATATGAATCTCAAGTTCTTGAAAGCATACAAACAAAGTTAACAAAGAAATCTTAGTCGGGAAAATGTCCATGATTCAGTTAAATACATTTGTTTGTCTTCCTAGGCACAAAAGAATGTTTTAAAGACCAACTACAACTCAATAACATTGCAATTGTGTCAAGTACGGTCAAAACAACAATAGGCATCCTTACCATGAACAGTGTATATGCCTTGAGTTCAAGTTTCAGAATGTTACCTTACTAACAATTCCATTATCAAGCATCTAGTCAGTCTAAATCTGAAATTCTTTGTAGCGAGACATTGGTATATCTCTCATTCTCAGCAGCTTATAGACACTCTGTTCGCACCTGCAAAAAGTTAGACAACATGAAATTTAGTACATTTATTTTGAAAGAGTTGCAATAGGTATTGGTTCAATCTGAACACCTAAGCACTTGATCCTTTGAACTAGTGACCAAGGTTTCAACTTATTCATGGCATGGTATACTAAAGTTGAATATGTATTTCCTAGTGTGTTGAGTATGAGTATATTCCAATAGTATAAAAGACAAATTGCCCAAAAAATCGTTTGCTTACTGCATTAATTAAAAGAACACTTAAGAGTAATTGAGAGTTAAGAGAGACATAAGTTCTAGTTTCTGAAGTATCTTTGTGTCTCACTTTTCTAGTAAATCTAGCATCTTTTTCAAAGTAGCAACACAACGCTGACGAAGATCACATTCATATGATGAGACTTCATATTCCATCTTTTTAAAATCTCGATATCAAAAGGCAGCTTCTCACATAGCATCAGCTTTCCTCTCAGGCCAGTCAAAATGTTTCAGCACTACTCTCTCATCAACCTGCAATTAAATGTTGGGGTAAAAATTATTAGAAAAAGGCAACTCAAATGTGGTGCACCACCCACTCACCTCCATGAACCCTAATTTCAAAATGGAATCCCCATACCCATAACCATGAACCCTGACTACTTAATTTGAAACACTACAAACTTAATAGATTGAAACTTGGTTGTGAGGAGTACTAAATTAGTCCCTCAGTGTGCAACTCAATCCCTCCAAATATCCAGCTATGCAAAACTAGCAAACGACATTGTAAAAGGAGTTCAATAGGATAATTCTTAAACACAGACATGGTTAGCACCAGTGCAAAGCATGTCATAAAATTGCATCCTGAAATGGGCTTAATGAGAAGTCTACCAACCTAGTCTCAATGTTCCTATCACTCAGTCATTCTAGATAGTAAAATTTCCTGAGATTCACATTCTTTCAAAATTTCCCTTTTCTAAGCACGTGCTTATATCTAATAAGCTTTGCATTTGCCAAAGGTAGACGATATGCGATCCCTTTTCACATTTAAACATCTAATAATGGAAAATATATTTACAAATTATCTCATTAAGGTTGTCTGTGAGTAAAATCCTTGAAACCAAAAGAACTAGATGAAAATACTCTAAATTCAATTATGTCTCAAAAGAAGGGCTTGAGATATTAAAATAGGGTTAGTAACGGAAACCATTAGTAAAGAATTTGTACAAAGTTAAGAAGTACACTGTAAATATTAAAAATAATAGTAATAATAATAACTTGATTTTAATAGAGAAAGTATGGACACTAAGGAAAAATAGGTTAGTTGAAATATGGAAAAATGTAAACCATTTCACATTGAGATAGTTTATTAAAAAAAAAATGGGACAGATTGAAAACATAATAATTCAGTGAGTACTCATTTGAAAATTAACGAAAGTCACACCAATGAAAAGGTTGAATGTAAACTAGAAGTGCTATGGAATCCATTCTCAGTATCAATTGTATTTAGTTTCCCAATTATACCTTGTTAGCATTTGGAACTAGCTCCTGCAAAGATTTCAAATTTTTCGCAATCCTCTCAATGAGTTCCTTCCAAAAGAAACACAATAATTAGTAGAAAAGGTTCGCACCTTTTCAAGAGTAATAGGTTAAAACTAGACAGGCTCAATCCTCTGCAATGACTGTTTTCATGGCTTCCAAAACTATTTGTAGTTAAGTAAACCACTGCAAAAAAAGCAATGCACATACACATTAAGAGGATTCTGTAACAATGCTGCAAATGGGAACATTTTCTGACCCACTCAGCAATACTGTGTGGATCAGTAGCTTGAGCTCGACTAGCCCTCATGCCCATCCTAGGAGCTCCATTCAAAACAGCTCCAAAAATTGCTGTTGATTGATCTTGAGAAATCACAGAACGATTTCCATGCTGCTATAAAGAATTTCCCTGGCTAGATTGTAGCATCTAGAGACCAGTACTCTGCAATGCAAGAGTGCAAGTTTACAAATTACAATAAATAAAGTAATTCATAAAATTCATACATATATTGTTCTGAAGATGCAAAGTGAAAAGCATATAGTAAAACAGCATACCTGCTGACAGGGTTGTGGTCCTGCAATAACTGTTAATGGAGGCTAACCTACTGATATGGCATAATTAGTCAATAGGGGTCCCTGTCAGTTATCTAGCTCCTACAAGCATTGTATGAGTATTCAAATTAAGGACTGCAACAAGGAAACATATTTCTTAATGAATCAAAACTGTTTTTCTTAAACAATTTTCAATGCACTGTAAAAATTAAATAAAGCTGTTATTCTTTGTGAATATTTTATCCCTTACAGTAGTAGAAGGTCTATTTTTTCTTTCAGTGAATTATTTTTCCTATCAAAACCATTTTCCCAAGATATTTCCTTCACCTTGTATTGCTTCTGCATGCAAGATAAATGCTTCTTATTTCCCTTTCCCAGGAACTGAGGTAATATGTGGAACTCCAGGCATGTATGATTGAACCCAATGTGAGTGCACAGGAGTTGGCGAGAGATTATCCCCATGACATGATTGGATACCAGATGCCTCATTAACACTGGCTCCCAATGGAGCAAAGCTTGGTATGAGAAGGGTTTCTCTTATTGCACATCCAGTGACAGGTAGAATTTGGATAACGCTCCATGTGGAGAAACTAGCCCATGTGACTTCAATTGCAATACAACAAACCCCCTTGAAGTATTATTCCAAAACTCTTTTTGTAATGAGAGCTATAGATTTTTTGTCCCCCTTGGACTTGTATATTCCCCCCCATTGGGAACTTGCTCTCAACTTGAGTTTGACTTATTGTAGACTTGCTCAAAAGATACCACATATTTTCACCAGCGATCGCACTAGAAGAACTATTCTGAACATCATTATTTTGAGCCTGCCCTTCTAAGTTTAGACTCATCTAACTTGAAGGTGTTAGTGACATTGTTGAGACTCTTGAGCTCTCTTGAACTATTCCCATCGAATCACTAGGCAAGAAATTTGTTGGTCCTCCAGCACAACTATCCAAAGATGATCTGTCAGCACCACTTATGTCTTCCCATGAAGATTTTAGTAATTGATCAAAAATAGCATCCATTACAGAACTCAAGTGCTCCACTCACTTGGAAAACAAATGCTATGAACTTGCTCCTTATCCAACAATAAATTGCATTTTTGAGAGGCTCAAAGTTCAAACTGGTAGTGATCCCACCAATAACTCTAATTTGAAATCACAGTTGTCATTTTATATCCAGCAATTGGGCATGACATGCATCATTGAGATGTGGATCAACCATTTATGTCAAGTGAGCCAAATAAATTAAAGGCTCCTACATTACAATAAAGGCATCAAATAAATTTTGGATTTGATAACCTCGTGGAAACAACCTTAGCTGAGAGATCTCATTTCTTGCTGCTCTCCCCTTAGCACCTACAAGTATTCACTAAATTGTTTTAGAAATTATGTAATATGGAGGTATTAGGAAGCAACAAGGGCATTCTTTCCCCTCATTCTCTTGCAAGAAATAAACCTAACCAAAAGAAAAACATCAAAAAATTCAATTTATAGTTGTGCAACTAAACTATTTTTGCAACCACGTGAATCGATTCAAACAATTATTTAGACTGTCACTAAATTTACTGAAGACTCCATAGAGATGATTAAATCAGACAGTCACTGAATTTAAAAAAGAAGTATCTTTGTGTCTCACTTTTCCAGTAAAGTAGCGTCTTTTTCAAAGTAGCAGCACAAGGCTGACGAAGATAACATTCATATGATGAAAATTCATATTCTAGCTTTTTAAAATCTCGATATCGAAAGGCAACTTCTCGCATAGCATCAGCTTTCCTCTCAGGCCAGTCAAAATGTTTCAACACTGCTCTCTCATCAACCTGCAATTAAATGTCAGGGTAAAAATTATCAGGAAAAGGAAACTCAAATGTGGTGCACCACCCACTCACCTCCAAAAACCCTAATTTCAAAATGGCATCCCCATACCCATAACCACGAACCTTGGCAACTTAATTTGAAAAACTACAAAGTTCATAGATTGAAACTTGGTTGTGAGGAGTACTGAAGTAGTCCCTCAGTGTGCAACTCCAAAAAAATAATTTGCTTACTGCATTGGCAACAATTAAAAGAACATTGAACAGCAATTGAGAGTTAAGAGAGACATAAGTTCTAGTTTCTGAAGTATCTGTGTCTCACTTTTCCAATAAATATAGTGTCTTTTTCAAAGCAGTAGCACAAGGCTGACGAAGATCACATTCATATGATGAAACTTCATATTCCAAAATTTTCAAATCTTGATATCCAAAGGCAGCTTCTCACATAGCATCAGCTTTCCTCTCAGGCCAGTCAAAATGTTTCAGCACTGCTCTCTCATCAACCTGCAATTAAATGTCGGGGTAAAAAATATCAGAAAAAAGAAACTCAAATGCAAATGTAGAGACAAATTCTAGTCTCCCAATGTATTCATAAAAGGACTATACCCATGCAGTTCAGCCATAAAATGCAATGAAGTGCACCTCCAATAATTTGGAAGGTTTTTTCTAACATGTAGAGCTGATCTAGTTATGTGGATGTTACAATAGACAAGTAAACACCATTAGACTTCAACTTCCAAACAAGCTTGTCAAAGTAAAGAATTCTTACCAGAAAAGATAGCTGATCATCAAGCCACTTAACAAAAGATACAACATCTTCAATGTTAGTGTATGTTGCTCTTCTCACTTCCCTTATCAAGGATCGAACAAAATCACCCTCGGTTTCCACATCTTCTTTTATCTGCATAGCTCCAAATTTATAAAGAAGAATGTATTGCTTTAGATCTAAAAAATGAAGGAAACAAAACACGGCTTGGTTTGTCTCTAATCTACAGCAAAATTAACTATGCAAAACATCAGATAATTGAAATAGAGATAAATGCTTACAACTAGTAAATGTGATGAACGGTTCTCAATTTCTGCAATCATGATGCTACGAGCATTTGCCATGGTAGGGGCATCCACAATTGCATTTCCATAATATTATTTCTTACCATCTCGCTTCATCAATGACTGATAAAGCTCAACTACTTGTGGATCTATCTGCATTGTATTAGCACTAGGTGTCGAAAACTTAGGAGGGAGAGGAGGGGGGTGTTGTTGTTGTTGCTGCTCCACCTTTAATTCCCTGAGTAATTAGTGGCGGTGGGGGTGGAAGGGGTAGTAGGGACACGCTGAAGGGACCCTTCTGAAGGCCACTGGTTGCAGTAGGGCATCAATAATTCATTTCCATTGCCATATATGTCCATGTGTTGTAGTGCATTTATGTATACATATAAGCAAAGGCCATTCAAAAACACTCATACAAACACCCAAAAAAGAGATATCAGAATAGAAACATCCAAAAAGAGGTATCCAAAACTGAAGGAGAGACCATATAGAGTCTAGAGGATTACAATGAAGGCGAGAGAGCAAATTTTTATTCACACAAAGGTGCCAGAGTATGAATAAAATGAGAAAAGGGATTAATCAATAATTCATTTCCATTGCCATAGATGTCCATCTGTTGTAATGTATTTATGTGTACATAAGAAAAGGACATTGAAAAAGACTCATCAGACTACAATGCAGGTTTATTACAATTATTGTATCAGTATTGGGACTTTAAATTTGACTCCAGGTATAATTGAAACTTTGCTATAAAGTGAGTGATATATTGCAGTGACAACAAGGTGCTATGCATTTTGATGAGACAGCAAGGTGCTGTGCATTTTGAGGGTGAAATAAGTTAATTAATTTGAGTGTATAAAGATGCCTATGCACCTCAAGAATTTTTATCCTTCTTCAATCCAATAGCATATCTATTAATTGCAATTAACTACAACATACAACACTAATAATATATGCTCAGAAAACATCACATATCTAAGTGGGGATATGATTCTTGTTTTAAAAAAAATGTGTATGGTTTGTGTACAAGCTCTATTCACCACTGTAAAGGGATTCCAATGAGTGAATTACCTACAGCTCAAGATTTTCCATAGGACCCATAGGATCCATAAGCATTCATGTCTACTTTTCTGCAAATGGGCACACCATTCATTTTTACCTTGGCATACAATGAATTGCGTTGGACTTGCACAAAGCTTCCTTCCATGGCACCCTCTTGTCAATTTTCTGTAGAAGGTTGATGAAGGGAACCAAGAGAGTTTCTCCTGTACACGTGAATTGGAGGCCAACCTGTTACTTGACAGCTTCCAAATATTATCCAGAAAATCATATCAAATAAAAAATTATCTCACAACAAAAATGGGATTATCCATAAAACAAAATAATATTCACGCAACTACAAAATCATTTCAGACAGAATGTTAATATTAGAATAAAATAAGTACAAACAACCCTCTTAGGCATAAGATATGAATAACTAACTTAATGAGATAATGGAATAAAGCTCACAAGAGAAAATAAGCCGTAACAATAGGGAAGTAGGATCACATAAATGTTTAGAATTTTGGAAGGAAAACTAGAAACATGTTCATAATAGAATCAAGGGAGTAATTGATTGGAATATAAATGCAAAAGAAGGCATGGGGTTATTATAAATGTTGAAATGCAAATAGGGGTTAATATAAATTTTGAGATGCAAATTGAGGTAACTATAAATTTTCACATAGCATTCAATGTGAAAATTATTGCATTGGAGAGCTACCACGGTTCAACTTATGGGTGTTTAGACATGCATTGTTTGTAAGATTGAGTGCCTATACTCATTTACTATTAATACCATTGGCACTAGAATTAGGTATCATAGTGTTTACTATTATCATCTAGCCTGTTGTCCTTAGATCAATCTTACTGCTCTGGCTTCAATGCCAATTCCATACCCTGATACATAATAGAATCCAATATAAATGTTGCAATCCTGACAATCCTAAAATTCTAAAAACTATTAAGTCAACTAATTTTGAATGAGATGTGAGATTCTAATTTCTCTATATTTAAGTTTGATGAGGTTGGAGCCAGTCTCAAATGTCATGAAGCAATTAATGGTAATGTTAAACATTACCATTAATTGCCAATATTTTTATGTAATATAATAAAAAACCAAGTCAAATTGAATCAAATGGGCAGATTTAGAGAAGGAAATGCATCATACATATGTTGGTACGGCTTGGAAATGCATTTCTAACCGTATGAAACATGTTTCCCACAAGTTGGATGCATTCATACAGTTGAAAATGTATTTCCAAGCCATGTGACATATGTTTTCACATTTATGTACCAAAACGTGCATGATACAAACCATATTATGTATTTCCTACAACTTAGGTACTTCCAATTCTAAAATTTAGAGATTATTAAATCACATAACCATTTTAAAGTATCGTTTAAAATTGGGAATTCCTATTTTTAGGATATTCAACAGGATTTGGAGATTGTGCTTTATGCTTCTTTACAGTCAAATTTTCTACAATATGGTTAACCAATTTCCTCATAAGGTGGCTATCATAAGGATATCATAGAACATTGTGCAAATCAACCAAATTCCTCTAAGTTGAACACTTTTATTCTCGAGCATGATTACCCTATCCAAAACCCATTAGATGCATTTCTCTGGTAAATTTTTCCTAGAATCATGCATTGGACATATGGCAAATGAAACCATACCATTATGGGTGCTCCTTTTAATAAAAATCATTGACCATGTCCAGTGGGATTGTGCCAACGATCCTCCTCAAGATAACAGTTTCTATATTAATGGGTGCCCAAATAAAAGGGAAGTGCTTTATTCAATTCATTGACAAACTACATCAATAGTGGACCTCATAAAATAATGTTCTAGAAACCATCAAATGTGGTTGTTATAAAAACTTCCTTAAAATGTGGCCACCTCCAATAATTGTGCACAAAAATATAAATTCTCAACATGGAAAACTCTAAAGTAACCCTTAATCAATGGGTATTTGTCTCCAGCTAACTCCTTGAGTAAAGGGTTGAATGTGCTTCTCTTGTAGGGGTCACTGCCTTGGGTGATGAATCAGATCAATTCCAAGCCTGAAGGCTATATGACACCCCAATAGATAACTAACAACACTGCCACAGGCTGATCTTAGCTACAAAATAATTCCTGAGACTTGGTAAATTAAAAGTCACTGAAGACACCCCAGAAAATTCACACAAAGCAAACTGTAAGTGGAATAATATATCCACCATTGGGAAGAGCTTATAATTATCCTTAAATAAAAACAGAGTTAGTCATTCAAGAACTAACAAACATTTTAATAGGGGTAACTCTACTGCCAAGTATCACCTTCACATTTTTTGTATATTACATGATGACATTCATATCTTTACAACTAGTATGAATCCCCTTTAGGACTGCTCATAAATGCCTCATCTACCTTATAAAGTGGGCAATTCACAATGGAGGATCTTTACCATTCAGTCCTTCTGGAAATGAAATGTTAGTCAAGGGCACAAACCTGCAGATCAAGTGATTTGGATGCTAACATTGTTGATCCATAATCCCCCTAACAAGTTGTGATGTGACAAGGATTCAAAATCAGAGCAAAACTATGTCTCAAAATACCAAATACATATCAAAATGTCTTTGGGAAGAAATCTTATTAATACTCAAAAATCAAATACTAGGACTCATGAGTAATGTGGGAATTCTATGTGGTGGTGATGAATGCGGGAAAGGTATCGCTAGGAGTTATCCTCAGCATCTTAATAGTGGAAATAATGGTTATGAGGTACCTATAACTAACACTACCACCACAACACAAAATCATGGCCAACCTCTATCTCAACATCAACATCAAGTGATATCTTCTACCACAGAAAGGGACTTCTAGGCATTGCAAGAGTAGTGTATTGAAAGTGGGAAGCAAATAAATAATGCCTGTCCTCAAATGGAAGGCCTAGCTAAATCCACACAATATCTACATATCTAATTTTACATGGCTACTATATATATATCCCTTCTTTCTTTTCATATTCTCAACATGTCAAAATGGAACATTTCTTACACCTTAGCAGAGTTCATATTTATGACTAGTGGCCAACTTATTTTGTACAAAAAATTTCAAATTTTCTTACTATTTTGAACAAGGAGCTCCCAAAACCCTTGCCTAAAAGCTTGAATGATTACTATTCAAATGGTAGTGAATGAATAGGTTAGCTTCCATACTCTAAAATTCTCTTTCTTGGCTTCTTACATTTCATGTGTGGTAAACAGGTTCCATACATAGCAAACCATCAATCCCACCACTGAAGTTGGCATTTCTTCCATGAAAACTAGAACTGTGATATAGAAATAGAATATCTTAGTATATTATAATATAGAAAACAAATAAGATTTCGTGCAAACAATAAATGGATAAAAATTAATAAGAAAACATGAACCAAAACCTCACCTTGATAAAGATGCTAGTTTGTTTGAACCATAAATGTTTGTGGAGTTGTCAAATGCAAATGGGTTCACATAAGCATAACCTATAGAACAGTCTCTAGGATGTCGTCCTCCAAGTTCTCTTAAATTGGTTTGTGAATTTTTACTTAGAACATGTTGTAGAAGAAACAAGTAGTTACTACACAAGGGATACAAGTAAAACAAGCCTATGAAATCAATCTAAATGCATGGAATGTTTTCAATTGATATGAAGGGATACATGATACTAACAAATTGAATATCTTACAAGGATGCATAAGATTCATAGATTACATATTTCTTAAATATTTGAATATAGCTTATAATTTGTTACCTTTCCTACATTCGTAGCATTGTTTAATAAGACAGTTCTAACCACTTTTGACTACACAGAGTATAGTTGTTTAGGATCCTTTTGACCTTGTGAGTTGAAGTTTTCTATTCCTCTTAGTGGGGAGTCATGTTTAACACTTTCTGCATGCCACTTATTCATTGAAACCATTCCTACTACCTGTTGGAGCATATGCCTGGGGGCATTATCAACATATCATTTCTAGAAATCACCTGTACTGGTAGTCATCTTACATAGCCGGCTATATCCCAAGTGATTCATATTAATTAAAGGTTGCAAATCATCTTCCCTTTGAGTAATTTTCCCAGTATAATCGCTCCCATCTTTTTCCTCTAGTTCCTTCCAAACCTGCTTACTATAACCACAATGCAAGAATAAATGATAGTTTGTCTCTACATTTGATTGGCACAAATAATAAATACTAGGACCTTGTTGATTAATTTTCTGTATGATATCCTAGGTTATAACCTTGTTTTGAAGTAAACATCACATGATTTTTTTTGTCTTGGAAGGGTACTTAAACTTCAATAATTGTTTCCACCACCAAGATGAATTTTCTCTATCACCTCCCTTTCTTAAGTGCTTACACCCTTCCTTTAGAGTGTATTCTCCTATAGGTGCATGTGCCCATATTAACTCATATTCACTGTATTGTATTCTTACATGGCTATATCTTAGGCTTTCCAATAGGTTCCTCCAAATGACTTCTTCCAATTCCCTAAAACCTAATATCTCAACCGATATTTAGCCTTACACCCATAGGTTTGTAAGTACACACTTTTTATTTGAGACAAGAAACAATCTTGTCATTCCTCAATTTCTAAATCATATTAACATGTATCTTACATTCCATACTACTTCCCACCCAAGGATCTTCCCCTCGCCTCATTGTTTAACCTTTTCCAACCCTCTAGACCAACCTCTCTCCAAATATAGAAAAGTATTTATTGTTAAAAGAATTAATAAGTTCAGTCTAGTCATAAAGAACTTATGTCAAATACTTCCAAAACCTCTGGTATTAATCAAATACAGACAGAACATAAACCATATTACACAAGAATAGTGTCTGTAAATTAATACACTGTTCTGGTAGCAATTTAGCAGCGGAAAATAATAAAAGGAGTAGATTTTCCACTAATTAATACATAGGACATTCATGATAGAAGTGATGAAAGGCACTTCAACACACAAGTTTTTGGTCAAACTTTGACCCTGGAAAATCCCCACCCCCTGGGGAACCAACATGCAAGAGAATTTATTATTAAGATGAGAAATAAATGATACAGCACAGAAATTACTTTCAGTATACAGTACTGTACCAACACCTTGGGAAATGTGCCAAACCTACAGTTACTAACAATAAAAACATTGTACAGTCAACTGTACAACTCGCCCTTGCTAATTTCATCCTTGAAATCTGTTTACAAAAAAACCTAGAAATATGTGCCAAAACAATTCAAAAATCACAGCATTTAATGTACCTCGATTTCTGTGCAAATACTTAGTTGTACAACCCTCAATTTCAGTTCCAACTCTATAGTATGGCCTCCTGGGAATGATGTACAGACAAAAGTGTACTCCAGTTAGTGCATTGTGAATCGTTCTCACTCCATTCTCTTGAAAAATTGTGCCCCATCTCTTCTACATTGTCTTTATTTACTGCACCAAACTTCTCTGGAAAAGTGTGGCCAAACACTAGTAGACTTCACCTAGGAATGTGTTCCCTTCATTCTGCTCAGTTGTACTCTCTCTCTTACATTGAAAATCGTTCCCTTAAGGAGACTCCTCTCCCCTTCTTGGAACTCATGCTAAGAAATTATGCATACTTTTCTAAGTATTTCTAATCCAATTCAAGACAGTTTCAGGAGAGATATACTTCTGAAAAACTGCTCTGCACCATAGTCCTTTTCCTTTTACCAATTGCCATACACATTTAATTTCAAGTGCTTTGGATAAATAGAAAATGTTCTTTTGACCTCAGCCTCCCTCTTCCTTGGGTAGGGAAACCTTTTCCATTTGACCCATGGGATGCCCTTATTTTTGTCATCTTCCCTAGACCATAAAAATATGAAGCATAGTATACTTATTTGATATAGGATTCCTTTAGGAATCTAGGCCAAGGACATCCGATAAATGGGTATTATTTATAGGACTTCTCTAATAAGCACCAACCTTCCCTCTATTGAAAGAGATCTAAAACTCGACTTGATTTTCTTCTCAATCTTCACAACAAAACACGACTAGTCTTCCAGGTAATTATTAGGCTTCAACATAAAGCCCAGGTGCTTAATTCCTTCATCTATTTCTACCCTTTTGTAAGGAAACAACATAGTATATAAGTCAATTTCTTATTCTTCAAACTTAGATGGAGAGATATTTGGATTCCTACTACTTATCCATATTCCTATAGCTTTACAAAAGAGCTCTAAGACTTATTTCCAGTGTTCTACCATGTTTCTAGAACATGGGAACATGGGATATGGGAAACACACATTGGGGATGTGTGGAGACAAAGACCAAGCTAGTTTTGTTAATAACATGTACCCTTGTTCTAAGGTTACTCCTTGTACCCTCCTACCACTTATTGAAACCTATTTTTTATATTTGTTTATAAAGAACCAATGTTTTGAACTCACCATGTTTAGCTATACAACTACTTCAATAATTTTTCATGACAATGCATTGCATAAAAGTCACACTAGAGAACAACACCAACATAAATTTAAATAGAAATCAAGGATTTCTCTTATTGTTTCAAATAAGATGTATTTGAATAATAATCAAGACTTTTATGTCAACTTTTTGAATAATAAGATATAGTGTGTTGACACTAGATATATCAGTCCATTAGTTAATCAAAACAAAAGTATCATAATCATCATTGCTCCTAAGGCATGTAACAATGATACAATGTTTATGGATTCCAATAGTTTATATAATCAAAATGCATGTACAGTAAATGAAAGAAAGAAAGAATATCTATAACAGTGTCATGACTATCACTAACAAATATAATTTGTTTTATATCCATCTCTCAATTGGTTAAGAGATCATTTAGGTGTGCAATTTCCTAGTGCTGCAGAGTTTTAAAGCTGCAATATTTAACTTTTAAAGTAGATAACATAGAAATGGTTTGGATATTCAAGAAACAAGGATGGCATATACTTCAATAAATAACTTCAAGATTAGTATCAATTGAATCCTAGTTCCACATGCTTTTCCATAGTGATATTTTGTCAAAGGAAGCATGATAAACTAGTATAATATTTTTGTAGTCATTATACTTTGTCTAAAAAGAAAATGGTATTCATTCATTATATTGATGACATCCAAAATCCTAAGCCACCAACCTTGCCAATGGTATAGATAGTCTTCCTATCCCATATGGCCACCCATTGACACTACCACTTCCACCAACTAAACAGTTAATAAGAAGAAGGGATATTCAAACAATACCAAAATTAAAAAAGACAAGGATGAAAACCTAGAGCTGCTTTGCAAGAGCCACAACTACATATAGATTGGCATTAGACTCCTAATACATAGCAAATCATTTTTTTTTCAACATATAGGAGATGATCATGTATTCTCGATTATGATTCAACATAAGAATGTTAGTCATTATGTTGGTTACTTTGACCGATTCGAGGGTAAACTTCTTTCTATACTAGGACTGTTCACTGAAAGTTCATTTACTTCCATCTTAGTAGCTCGCAAATGAGAACCTAGTCTTGATGCTCTTATGTCATCATATCCCCCACCGATTGTCTTCATACAATTAGCATGACCCAGAAGGTTGATGTTTGAACTAGAGTGCATTCTCTCAAGATTTGAACTAAAACCTGGACTTGGTATGCTTAATTTCCCATGGGTAATACCATGATTCCTTTCCTATCTAAGATTATCTACAACTTTTGAACCAGTTCTAGAATTGATAGCTACTTTATGAGAGAAAGGCAAGGTTCCATTTACTGAATTACTACAATGAACAATAGGACCAAATTCACTCTTTGAAAAACAAATGCTTACTCAAGGACTACTGAATAATTTCCATTGAAGTGCTTCTTTATCCCTACTAGTTTCCACCACACTACGGAACTGGGCAAAGGCATAAGTATGAACAAGAAACGTTGTTATATATTCAATCTCGCCAAAAGGAGAAAACGAATTTATCAAGCTCATTTCATCCACGTTCATGTAATTTGAAAAACCTATCTATAAAAATTCACTTTGCTTGACATCCATATCCATTTTATGCCTATCAGAAGATGCATAAGAATTGTATCCTGGAACCCTTAAATCTCTGAGGCCTGAAAAGCCAACAACTTTAGTACATCATCTATTCTCTCACAGTATCGGATGTAAAACTCCTACATCCATATGTTTTGCATATCTATAAATCTATCTATAATTAATTGTAGAAAATTAAACATGAAATATATTGTCACTAGATCCAAAGCATATTCTAGTTCCATAGTAGCTTTAGTAGGACTATTATATTGAAATCACACATCCACTCCCGAAGAAAGTCACATGACAAGTTGACCACCTACAACACTTTTAACATAGTAGTAGAAAAAGTATTCCAAAAAGAAAGTATGAACAATTTATTACAAAAGTACCATGGATGGCCAGAATCCATCTCCCAAAGCAGTAAATAAGTATCCACGACAATCTAAAACCAGGAGAACCCAATTTGTACAGTTTAAAAAGCTTGCAATACCCAATGCAAACACATAATGGGTTGTCAATGCTTCAATTATCTTTGTATTTTGCATCACACAAAGATGGGGTAACTGCAACAACTTCAAGGTAAACACAAAAGGCACAAAGTATCTTGTTTACAATACTATGGGATCAAGGATGCTATTGGATGGATAATAAATGAAAGTGCTGCACCATGGAATTACCACATGATATATTGGAAAAATATCCAAATATTCTACATGTGTTTCCTTCAACTTGAAACGTATCATGTAAATCACCCACAAAGTGGTGACAAATTTTGTAGAATCAAGCACCATGTATACACCCTCACTGCTAAGAATATAACAGTAAGATCCTGAGTTTTAAGTGATAAGACAACATAGTTTCATTCCTTAAAGAGGTTGTAATCAAGGTAGATATTCCCATAGCATGAGTTTCTTTGGCAACAATGAAGAGATTGTCATTATTATGAACAACAAATTTGAGAATGACAAGGGTTATGATGGTAGTCACTATCTCTAGAAATTCTTTCACCTTTGGGGGTTTCCTTGCTACCCATGAGGATATCGCATGTATTGGGTTCCTCATATACTTCCTCACTATCACCATTGTTTCTGATAATAGACGAATGGAGATACACTAGCCCAAAGACAAAATGATTCTTAGAACCTAAGATCCTGAGCATTTTGATGATAAAACGATCTCATATTATAAAGTAAACAGTGTTAAGTTATAATATATTGATTGGGGGTTGGTCTGAATAGGGGAAAATCAAGGAAATCTACAAGATGTTGAATGATATGATTGAGCAGGGGATGAAACCTGACTGCATCATTTACAACTATGTGCTAGATGGTCTGTGTAGGGTTGGGAGAATTAAGGATGCTACCGGGATTTTAGACAATATGGTGGGGAGAGGCTGCATGGTGACTGTTTGTGCCAGAAATTGTTTCTAAGGCCAGAGAAACAAGCCAACCCACACTCAAGATAAAATTCAATAAAACAGATAAGGTTTAGGGTTTCTGTAATGTTTTAATGGTTATAAGCTTTGGGAACAAATCAGGGAATACATTCATAGCAAAGCAATAACTAAATCATAAACAAATGATGATAAAGATGCATAATATATCACACAAGGTCCAACAGAAACACAATGTTGAGGTTCATACATAACAGACAAGCATTACCAGCAAATACACATTAACCAGCAATGAATATATCTATTAAGAAACTAAACAAGTTCAATAATGAAGCCAACAAAGAAAAACTGAAGGGTAAAAGTCATATATATCATAATTTCATCAGCAAATGCTTATAAGAGTCACCATACTTAGCTCTGAACAAGTCTGAAGATACAAATAGTCTGCAGACCTCTTGTAGCTCCCCAAAAATCAGAACCCTCCTAATAACTCTCTAACCTCTCTAAATAGTGTTTCTTTTACAAAAATTAGCTAGGTCTCAAAAACCCTAACTGCCTCGATCAACTCGCTGAGGTAAAAAGTAAAATGTACAAAGTTACAAAATTACAAAATATGCTAAAAATAGTAAATACTAACATGTGTGTTTATCTTCTAGTGACAAAAAATAACTAAATGGATAACTGACTCATAGCTTTTTCGCTGCCTCAGCTAATAGGGCAATTCCATCTACTACTTGATCTTTCCTCTTAGCTTTCTTTTTCTCCTGCTCCAGGTTAGTTATCCTTTTAGTGAGCTTCTTGTTTTCCTGCTGCAAGCTTTTTACTGTGTTTTCCAACTCTGTACAGTGTATGTCAGTAGTGCTTTTCCTCTTGAGAACCTCTTTGGATACCTCTAACAGCTCCTGGAAATGATTATGGGCATCCTGCAGTTCTTCTATAAGCCCTCTATTAACTTTCATCAACCCATCATTAACATCTTGCAAGTATTTCATCTGTTTCTTATACTGCTGAATACTTTCCTGCAAGTTTTCTTTATCAAAACTAGGGATCTTAGGTATATTTGCATCCTTTATTAAAAAGTCTGAGAAATCAGTAGGAATACTAGGCTCTTTTATAATTCCTACTTCCCTAAGTATAAGCTCATCTTCTTCTTCCCACTCTTGATTTTCAATAGGACATATTTTAGCTTTCTCTTCTTGCTGCTGTTTTAAGAGTTTATTTTTTATCTCAAGAATTATTGCAGATAATTCTGACTTGGGCTGCTCTAACTCTTTTACAGACTGTGACCCTTTCACCTTTGCAGGCTGAGAAGAAAAAGATTTAGCAACTGATTTTCCTTTGCTTTTGCTATCCATTTTACCAATTTCTGTCTCTTCATTTGAGGTAGTATCAATCAAGACAGCCTCTTGTTTAGAATTCAATTTTGGATTAAGTAACCTCCTCATGTTCCATCTTAATTTATTTGTTGGCCTAGTTTTAGGCCTCCAATATGGGGTTACAGTCCTTTTCTTCTTCTTATAAGGTTTAGCTGCTTTGATCTTTGAAATGAAGAATTCTCCACAGGTTTCATGCTTTCCTTCTGCTTCATCAATGGGCTGATCTTCTTCCAGTAAATATCCCTCATCATCTGAGAGAATGGTGAGTGGACTTCTCTGTTGGGTTTGAAAATCATCTTCAGGCATATCAACCTTTTCTATAACAGCAGCTCTAGGTTTCTTGGAAACTGCTGCTGATCTCAATTGTTGCCTAGGCTATAATTCTTCTTCAGAAAACAGTGAATATCTACCTGTAGTACCAACTGAAGACACCTTGAATTTACTATCAACCTCAACATGTTCTGCTTCCTTCTCAACTTCAACATATTCCTTGTTTTCAAGTTTGGCTTTCTGACTTAATTTCTTCATCATAACTTTACCCTTGTCAGCTTGCCTTTTAGGTTTCTGATCTTCTTCTTTGGTTTGAAAACCAGACCAAAAGATGAAAAAGTCCCAAGTCTTCCCTTCATGTTGCAAAACTGTGCTAATAATCAGCTTAATTAGCCCATGATGAAAGATTGATTGAGAAGTATGGTCTTCATGCTGCTTAACCCTACTGGACATTTTCTGCAAGCTTTTCAAAAAGAAGAATGGCAGGTTCATCTTTGACACCCCCACCATATGTTGGAGAAATATGAAAGGATATTTATACACATAAGCATACCTGCCTTCGCAAGTAACATAACTCTGAAAAATCCTAATTGGCTCTATCCATTCCTTTCTGAAATGTTGAATAAGGATTCCTTTATTCCAATCAGGGGTGACATTGGGTAATAGATATCTTTGTGGCTCAAAGTCAAAAGGAAGCTTTTTAAGCCATGGTTCACCCTCATTTTTAATCCCTGTGGCTTCTGCAATCAGCTCTACTGTCAGCTTGAATTTAAGAGTATCAAAGGTCACCATGTCATTTTTACAGCACTGTGCAAACCTGCAAGACACTTCAACATTATACCCATCTATCTTCTTGAAAAATTCCATCCATCCAGCTTGTTGAAATAATTCAACACATCTATGGAGCTTTTCAATCCACCCTACATCAGTTGGTTCTGCTCTATTCACTTTACCACTTTACCCATCTTTTTCTTCAAGGGATGGAAACTATATGGTTTTAGGTTTCAATTTATGATCTGACAGATGCCTGTTGCATTCAAATCTCTTAGGTTTCACTGACATCTCCTTTTAATTTTATCTGACTTCTCCTTTGTTTTCCTAATACAGATTAGGTTTATCATAAGCATAAGAGGCTTAAGTCATTTGAAATCCTCCAAATTCTTCACTACAACTGGTGACTATCATTCTATTTAATTGTTCTATTGGTTGTTCATCTCAAGTATGTAGCATAAACCTGTGTATTGGGTACCATAACCTGCCAGAATCCTGTATAGACAATCTTTGCACAATAAAATTTTACAAGAAGAATCTCGGTTGTCAACATTATAGATAAATTGCAGACTGTTCAGAGGTTAGATGAGAGGAATATAAGGCAGAAACAATCTCAAACTTATCACTTTAAGCTCTCAATAGTTTAAATATCAAAATGATACTAAGTTCTCATTCATTCTCCATCTTTTAACTCCTCGCTGCCTACAATCTGCTTTCAAAAACAATAAACTTCCATACCTAACAACTTAGGTCTCCCTGCAACTTTTAAGTGTTCAGCTCCTTTTGTATTGTTTGTCAACAAAGAATCAATTTCAGACATCAAGAACACTGTCACATGTATAGGATTCTCACATCACTTCAGTTTAAACTTTTGACAGGGTCATATTTTGTCAAAAACTGCTATCTTCAACCCTCACTCAGTCTAGCCTCTCAGAGTATCTTAGATGGCTATGTGTCTAGCCGAAATTTCATTTTAAAGCATAATTTAATCCTTTCCTTGACCAATTTTGATAAAAATGACCCTACCGAAAAAGCCCCAAATCCACAGTTATACTAACTTATTGGGAAATACCTCTTAATTGGTCGACTGTAGATACGTTGAATGACCCCTCCTACCATTTATGAACCATTTTGGAAGATACAGGTGTCGTTCAAGCTCCAATTTAACTCCAAGTGTCAAGATAAAGAAACCCTAGTTTTCTGGGCAACTATGAAACCTCCACCAAACTCTGCAACTGAAATCTCCGTGCTTTTAGGCCGGTACCGTCATTCTATTAAGTCTTCTACCATCGAGCATGCATGCATGTAACAATTCATTTCTCATTAGACCAAATTATGCAGCTACCTGTCAAGCTATACTGCATTATGGGTAATAATCATCACGTTTTGCCTCACGACCTGGAAACGCTTGGAATCATGATAATTCTGGAGTTCACACGTAGCAAACAACTCACAGCAGGGGATTAGTCATTCATCGTTTGAAATCATGACAAATTTTTGCTAGAAAACCAGGAATAATGAAGGTCGCGATATTCTTGTAGCGCACCTTCATTATTTTTTTACCCCAGCGCTACAAGAATAATTATAGTGCTATTTTCTCGCGGTTTTCCAGCTTTTTGGCATTTTGTGTGAATTTTAAAAGTTGCTTGAGTAGTGATCATGCATTATTAAGCTCAGAATAATCATTTGTGAATCCATGATTTGATATAATGACTTTAAAAATCCTTCAACAAAAACAAATCTATGGCTTAAAGTTGAAAATTTCAAAAACAAGCTCAAAATTTCATAAAAACACTAAGAAATTTCCTAAAAGAGAGAAAAATCAAAATAAAGTAAAGCAAATCAAACCAAAATTGAAGAAACAAAACCAAAATTGAAGAAACAAATTACTGATTTAACAGTGACCACCATTAACTATAATACTATGATAAACAAATTTTTTTTAGTAGGAGACCTACCTAAAGGTCTTAAGTGATATGAGGATATGCTAGATAGAGATTGTAACCCTGATATTACAACTTACACTTTGTTGATTAGGTTTCTCTTGAACAATCGGTGAATTTCCAACGCTCTTGAAACATTTACAAATTGTGCTTCTTCTGAATATAATTCTCTTTTTCCCCCCACAATTGCAATGATGTCTGTCAAATACCTCTCCAGGTTGTTATAAACTAGTTTACAGCAAAGATGTCCATGTTAGATATTTCAACTTTCACAGGAACTCCTAATAAACGCTCTGGCTAAAAGATTCCATTGTTTTACATCTACAAATGGCAAAGCGCACTATATAAATAATAACCCGCCATTGAAACATTCCTCTTTTATATGTCCTTCATAACTATAATCTTATAATAATGCAATCCTTTAATCATCACTTGGCCACAATTGTCTTAACAAAGGTGAATAAGCCTGCACTCCTGAACATGTTCGGCTAATCCATTCCTAGGACAAATTTACTAATTACTTCCATATCCCATTTATAGTTTATAATTATTTTACAATTATTGATAATAATTGTTTCTTCATTCACATGGTTTCCCCTATCCATCACACTTAGTTTGTATCCTTTTGTGATATATGCACAATAAGTGTAGCCATTTTTACTGATGTCTCCATGTGCTATACCTAATGCAACAAGAGAAATGGCTTAGACATCTTTGGATCCACCATGGAGGAATGAGGAGTTTTTCACCTATGAAAAAGGTTCAATTCCCATGAGGGCATCCAGCTGGAGCCCCTAAGGTAAATGGGGGAACCAAGGTGTTAAGGTCGAATGTTACAACTAACCCTCTTATCATCCTAAAGATCGGACAGTAACCATCATGACTATGGCCACAATTTTAAAAGGGTAGACTGGTGCAAGGGTAGATCATAATTGATCCTACATGAAATTAACAAATATCCTTCAATTGGGGTTTGGTCGTGGAAACCAACAACCCATCCAAAAATCATCTTTTCAACAAATCTTCTTAATGAGATAATTTAATTTTTGAACAATTTATCTCATCTCTTTCTTTGTGTTGTATATTTTATCTACCATTTAAATGTTTTCCAAAGCCAAATTAGTTTGAGGACAACTCTCCATACATCGCATCATTTAATTGCTTGATATTAAAGTTTGAAACCCATGATTATTTGAACATGCCAGCATGCTGCAAGTATCAAATATTGAAGGTTAATCTCCCATGGAGTCTCTTTTTCTATCGGCACTTTCCATGTGCTGAATTGTATATTTTTTTCCTTTTTTTCTGTTTCTATTACCTGGGTAACGCTACTACTTGTAAGAAGAACAAGATTCCAAATAACAGAAAAAGAAGTAAAAAACCTAAGCATAACAAACAGCCTTTCAATTTTAAATGTTGCAAAATTATAGAAAACAATGAACGTTGACATCAAAAAAGAAATCCATACTTCACCTGATCACTAAGAATTTCCCTGTGAATTCCAAACCGACTGTAAGTGCCAAAGTAACTCTCATTGATGGTCTTAATTTCCTTTTCTGCCACATTTGAAAAAGTTACTTGGGATCTTTTATGTTTTGTCTTCACGAGAGAAGACTATCTAGATGTCTCCTCTACTGTGATGACACCATTGGACTTATTGTTATTTGTCTTAATACCATACACTTCTTTTCTATTATTAGCTGCACCAGGACCTCTAGTTCTGCTAGCTGATTCTGCTGTGCCAAGATTTATAGAAGCTGAATCTGAGATTTCATCATCATCATCATCATCGGTCAAACTGTCAACCAAATTTTGTACGTCTTTCAAAAAAACACCTCCAAGTTCTCTTAGTAATTCCTCTTTGTCAACCACATCATCACCATTGATGTTCTCCATGATGTCTTCCCTTTCCTCTTCAAAGTTGTACAGCATGGAATCATCTTGCAAGAAGGGAGTAAGATATTTGTCATCCTGCCACATAAATCCACCATCTCTACTATGATGTGAATCTATGGCAAATCTAGAATGGTTGGATGTTTGTATATGCTTAAGAAGAGCTTCATTAGAATATTGGACTGAACCACAGCTCCAACATCTATTTTCTGCCACGTAAGAAGTAAAAAAGGATTATGTCAAAATTTTGATCTGAGTTCAACATCAGGCCATTTATTCATTTGTTTGAATAATGCAAAATACAGAATGCAGCTTAAAAACTACTTGAAATTGAAAAAAAAAGCATGACAAAACATAATAAAGGAATGGACTAAACCGGTATCAAATAACACAGAATGAAGCCTTAAAATTGATTTTTTGCCACCCAACTGGTGATTCACCTTTCAAAGGATGGATTTGGTTACTTAGTTCAACATTAGTGTATGTGTGTGGCACATGTTCTCCGTAACGAAAATTACATTGACACATCCATAAGTTATGATGGAAGCATTTGCACCAAGAAAAATTGAAAATTTATATCGTCATAAAACATGTATAGGTTCTCGGCGAGGATTTTGGCTTCTTGGAGAAATGATCAGATTACAAACTTCATTTGATTTATTTTCCTTGGCCTTATGCAGAATTTTTTGCCTCTAACTCTAAAATCCCCCTCTGTGGAGTCAGATCACAATATAATATTGAATGGTAGTGGCAATTACAGAACCGTCGGCCCATCTATGAAGATAAGCTCCCCTTCTTTATCTCCTTGCTACTTTACAATTTGCTGTAAGTAATGCCTTCAACTATTATGCTTCTTCTAGTCTCCTCTATCAAAAAGTAATTCACTTTTCATCACTCCCTTCTAGTAGGACATGACCGAAATATGATGCCGTAGCCATGTTCCATACTCCCAGAACATTAAACTGGTCCAATGTATAATTAGTCAATCTAACCACCATAGAATCATTCTTATAGGTTCTATTCATGTTATCCTCTGATATAATAAACCCATTAGTCAAATTCTCAAAATCATCACCATGGTCCCCCCACCAATAAACCTCGACCCCTTCAATCATATCAAAATTGGTCACCATGACGGAGCAACCATCCAATATATTGATCACCGCTTGGAGATGATGCTATACCATCTCAAAATCTGCTGAAAACCCTACCATGGAGCTATTGAGGGTGCAATTTCTTTTCAAAGAATATGCATCTGAAAAACTTCCCAACATGCCCTAACCCATGAAAACTATGATCTAGAACAAAAAAAACAATCTCCTCATGTTTACCTCCATCGACGAATCTCAACATCCCAGTCCAGAGAGATACAAACACGCTAAGAAAATTCGAAGGAAAAAATCTTCTAGGCCACCTGGAAATTGAAAATATTCACATGAAATTATCAAAGTTTAATTGTTTCCCCTAAATTGGTTTGCAGTTGAGACATACCTTTAGGTACTTGGAGATATCTACTGCAAATTGGAACCAAATTTTAGCAAGACTGTTCGCTGAGTTCGATCTGTGTCCCATAGACGAAGACTCCGATAAAATGCTCTCTCGATCGCTTAACTATTGTTGTGGATCTGGGTGCTGTTATTTTTGGTGTTTAGGAAGGCCGTGGCTATGGCCTTGGATTTAAGGTGTGTTTTTGGTGTGTTTTTCTATTTATTGGTGTAGTTGGGATTTTAATTAATTTAATTAAATATGAGGACGTTTATAGGTATGGCATGTTTTTCACATTTTAGATAGGCATTTGGAAATTTATTTTACAAAGGATATAAGGTGTGTTTTTGGTGTGTTGTTCTATTTGTTGGTGTAGTTGGGATTTTAATTAATTTAATTAAATATGAGCATGTTTATAGGCATGGCATGCTTTTCACATTTTAGATAAGTATTTGGCAATTTATTTTTATTTTTATTTTTTTTACTGTTTTTTGGAAATTCTAAACCATCACCAATGGGAGTAAATATTTGGACCTTTAAATTTTGTTTCATCATGTAAATCATTAGTCTCAACCTCAACCCTTGGCCTTTTGCAATTATATTTTGGTTTTTTTAATTCGGTGTAAATCATTAGTCCCAAGGTCGTATCGAAATTAGCCTATAAAAACTATAATTATATGCCAAGGTTATGTAAATTAGCCTTATAATTAACATTATATGCCAAGGTTTAGTGGGTTTAAAGGTTTAGTGAGTTTTTTTATATGTCAAGGCCATGTTCAAATTAACATCATATAGTTGGGTTGCATTAATTCAATTTTGTTAATATAGGAACATGTAAATACATATTATATATCTGTTAGAATTTAATAAAATGTACAAATTCATTGTCAAATTTATAATTTTTTTCATTGCCGGAGTGATAACTAAAAATGACCAAATAAATGACCAATTGTTATGTGGTCATTTTTAGTCTAGATATCCTGTAACCAAATTTGGTCATTTATCTTGGTCGTTTTTAGCTGGTTTTTATCCCGTGACCAAAAGTGGTCATTTATCTTGGTCTTTTTTAGTTGGCTCAATTAAATTTATCAATTTTGGTCATTTATCCCTTGAAAAAAACTCTGGTGACAAAATTTTTTGGTCTTCTAGTCACTAATCTCTCATTTTCCACTAGTGCAAATTCCTAGTTGACTAGCTTTTATCTTATCCATAGAAAAGCAGGAAAACCAGAAAAAGCAGAATAAAGCAGAATCTGCTATAAAGTCCTGTATACTAATTCTAGATGGTCAAAAGGTGGTCAAGATCAACCTATAATTGGAAATAAATCATTCCTATGATATACATGGCATGTATTGACTTTAAGGTGCAAGTGGATGCCAACTAATTAAGCTAGTGGGTAATAATTAATCAAATAATGATTAATTATTTTATCCTAAGTTGTGAGTGGGTTTAATATATTCCAACACCCCCCTATAAGTCTGAATTTATGATGGTATGGAAAAAAATATGGATGCATATGGATGCATATAGGGCCGAGCAACAAGGCTATGGTCACCCTTTAACAATTATTATGTCCAGAAAAGTGAGGAAAGAGGCAAAACCACATGGGGAAAATCCTCCCTCAAGATAGGACAAGGCACAGAATTTGAAATGTGTCTTCAACATACCTTTATCTTCACTATAATGAGATGACTGAACTGCATCTGGATGAAGGACTTGTTGAAGAAATCATGAACTCCATGATCATGCGCTGGAGTGTAGAACCTGCAAGAAGGAAGATGAGAGACTCCTTGTATCTCATCAACTGATGAAGTAGGAGCATTATCTGAATGCTTGTTTCTGCTGTCAAACTCTTATATGCAAACATAATCTGAAATGGAAAAGAGATCTGTGCATACTCCTTCCCAAAGAGTACAAAAGTTAAGACAATTTATTTCACACCCAATTCCCTTAATAGCTGCAAAATTGTGATGTGAATCACATGTCAATATTCCAATCTGATGTAGCACTTGTATAGATATGATATGAAGCTGATAAAACTCTGATATATCAGAAATAGTAGCATATGGAACAGCAAGGAAAAAGGTTTCGGTGGCTCCATGAGGATATAGGGCTAGACTAGGAAAATTATGAGCAACTGGGGAAAACTAATAGGTGTAAAAATCTGAATGATGGATGGACATAAGAACTGAACCACAAGTGTTTACAACAAATCCAAACATGTTTAATATCAGTCCATATATGACTAATTTCATGGATAACCAGCCACTGAAAGTTAGGAAAGACTTCAAATCATGTAAGATAAGTATCGCTGCATAAGAGACCAATGAGGAATCAACTAGTGAGCTTGGGATTTGTATAGTATTTGGATTATTCAGAGGTATGGTAGATGGTATGGATGGTGGTATTATATGTGTATCAAACTAAAAATATGCTTCTAAATTAGAATCCAAAGGATCACATATAAGCATATCAATAGACTCATGGGAATACACTAGTAATGAATCCTCTGTATTAAAGGAAGAAATAAGGAGATGTTGAAAATATTCAAGAAGGCTCTGAGTATTGATTCCAAGAAAAAAGGTGGATCTGTTGAAGCACATCAAATCAAGTGAGGTAAGTGGTATGACACAAATAAGGCTTGATGTGGCTAAGCAAACATCCTAAAATTCACTGGGTTGTGCACCATCAATGAGAGAGGTATGCACAAGCTGTGAAGAATCTGGCACATAGATCTCATAATCTAAGATAGGATATTTAGAGAATAATGAATGGGTTATAGGATCATAATCAATATCAGCAGCATCTCCATATGTTACTTCTTTTTCATCAATAGTATCACAAGAATAAAAATCACCTTCAAGAGACACAGAAAAAGATGGCTCTTCAATATTTGCTTCTTCATTGAAGGAGGAAGCATTTGAATCAATGAGGGCAGCAGCAACATGACCTGAATGTGAAAATTATTCATCATGATCAAATTTATTAGAGAATGTAGAGGCCAAGAAATCTTGAGAGAGATAACAAGAGGAGATGCTAGGTTTGCTCCATGCTTTATCTTTAATTTCCTGCAAAACCAAAAGCTTTGTCCAAAATTTTCCAAAGCTCAAATGGAAATTCAGCAGAATACATGAGATAATATAGATTGGGATACATTCCCAAACACATAATTCCATAATCTGTATCACAATTATTTAGCCAATCAATCTTCTGTTCATAAGACTCAGGTTCACTTAATGCACCAATGGAGACATCAAAGAGACATTTCCTCTTCAAGTATGCACTCATATTTGGCTTCCAATCAGCATAGTTGAAAGGAGATAGTAGAGGAAATTTTGAATCCATATATAATTTGTTGATATGCTCTAGTAGATACTCTCTACAACCTGGAAAACAAACTAGGAGAAAATCTTGTAAGATAGACAAGCTCTTCTTCACAAAGGGATAGGAGACTGGAAGCGCTCCTCAACTCTGTAGAACTTGATCAACCTGCTGCTATGATACCATGTAGAAATAAAATATCAATTCTGTGTGAAATGATGCTAAAAAGAATTACAGGAAATAGATCTTGCTACTAAGAATTCTCACAAGCATACACAGGAAAAATAGAGAGAAGAAAAGAGACTGAATCACATGAATGAAGAGATGAATATTGGTGTGTATCCTTCCATTGAATAATGATGAATAATAGTGTACATAAATAGTACATCCCTCATAGGAAAATCAAATTGTATGGAAACAACTCATAAATCTCAAAAAGGCTAACTTACCAAAATATAACAAACCCCCATAGGTGGCTAAAACACTTCCCAAATCTATCAAGGACCTCATGAGTTGGAAAAATTATGAGTGAGTTGTCAAGGACATGGAAAAAACATGCTAATCCTAGAAAATGGAGAAAAAATAATGGAGGATGGGTTGGAAACAAAAGCTCTCAGTTTCCTAGTTGACTAGCTTTTATCTTATCCATAGAAAAGCAGAAAAAGAAAAATAAAGCAGAATCTACTGTAAAGTCTTGTATACTAATTATGGATGGTCAAAAGGTGGTCAAGATCAACCCAAAATTGGAAATATATCATTCCTAGGATATAGATGTCATGTATAGACTTTAAGGTGCAAGTGGATGCCAACTAATTAAGCTAGTGGGTGAATAATTAATCAAATAATGATTAATTATTTTATCTTAAGTTGTGAGTGGGTTTAATATATTCCAACAATCCCTACCATAAAAACTGTTTGACCATGAGATATTTGATATATATTCCTACCACTCATTATGTACAAGTCGTGTTAACTGATGTGAGATTCTTTAAGGCCCACCGTTCAACAAGTCTTGCCCCATCAATCTCAGTAGATTATCTAGGATAGAGACTAGAGTTCATTTTTAGTACCTTGAGGCTTGCATGCATTAATGGCAAGTTCTGTCGCAAACAATCATGGGAATAAATTAATGTCCCTTGATCATTAGATATTGCAAGTGGATCAACATCAGCTCATTTATTCACACTTTGCATGATGTACTTAAGTACCTTGGCACTCATTGACATCAATGGTGAGATTGCCTAACATTGGTTAATGACATTCATCAATGGTCAGTAATCTAATGACTACTTTCCATGTTCGACATCGACACATTTATTCTCATGGTAAGAATTGTACCATCATGTTTTGTAGCAGGTGAAGACTATATATTTTCAATGACATCATCAACAGTTTTACAGCAACATACTTTCAGTCATGTGAGACTACCACAGTTCTACTTTCAGCTCTCATTTTTTACTTCATCCAACCAAACAGCAGTTCAGTTCCTTCACTTCACATTCTATGATTCAACAGCAGCAGCCACATTCCTATTGTATAAATTCATCAACTTTTTGGGTAAGCGGAGTTATGTTGTTTTCTAATATTTAACCATGTAATTCCTTAAATGCTAGAAAATGAATTAATTTGGAAAATTCCCTCATTACATTCCCTTTCTCCTTTTCATAAACCTAATATATTTTAAGTTGGAGGGGGGACTATTCATTACCATTTTACATATTCATCATCTCATTTACCCTTAATCAACATGTCTTTCCCAAACTATGCTAGCATGATTCATAATATGAAGAAAAGGATTTCTAATGTACATTGATGGTTCATCATTTCTCATGCATAAATCTTATGTATTTCGGAAAAAATAGAAATAAAACGAGCTAATATTGTTAACACAAGAACCAACATTTTTTTATGGTTGTCACACAAGAACCAATGACAAAAAATATATAAAAAAAAAGAGAAAAAAAAATCGTTGCTACTCATGTATTTCAAAATCATAAAATGATCTACTATTACATATCATCATGTAAATCCCCGCTACAGAGCCAAAGATTAAAAAGAAAATCAATCCATAGTTGCATCATGAGGACATGCAAATAGTCAAGTTGGGGGGAATGTTGAGCCGCAAAACAACCACATTTTATTCATCTTGTAGATACCATTTATCACCTTATTCCTATTTTTCCTTCCATAAAACCATTAATATTCACCTTTCATAATAAATATGGGTTTATATTACCATTTTCCAAATCATTTGTTTTTTAGTATTATTGAGTGAATTTATGGTTAATTATTGAGAAAAATAAAATATTTTCATTATACTTTAAAGTTGGGTGAGTTTGGTGATGTTTACAAGTGTATTTGAAGAATTTAGCAAGATCAAAAGTGACCACCTAGCCTTAGATTCGAATTTCATCTTCTAGATGTGACCTAACTTCAAGGAGAAGATCATGGACATGTGGAGAGAATATCTCATCCAATATTTGTTGAGAATTTAAATGGATGAGTTGTCTATTTGTTGAGGATTTAAAGGGATAAGTTGAAAGAATAGTGGATCTATAATTATGATCACTTATCTTGAATTAATATATAAATAGGAGGGGTCTTTCCTCATTTTGGTTGGAGATCTCTCTAGTGGTTTAGAAGTACATAATAGTTTTAGAGTTAGTCATAGAATGGATTTTTTATTGTAATGGAGATTATGCTTTGATGCAAATATTATACTCTTCCGTGTTAATATATATTTTCAGCACATTCTTTCCTAGGAGTTGTTATGTTTTACTTATGAATTGTTAGCATTGATTTTATGTGAGGTCAACAGTTAATGTCAATTGCTTTATACGTGTTTATTTCCTGCAATTTCAATCTTTCTTTATCAAGTAAATTTATGCAATTAGATTTATTTCCATCTAATTTGTTGTTTTCATAACTTAGATTCAACTTCAGTTATAGATTAAGTTCAGGAACACTCTACCCCTACATATATTTTGTTTGTGTCTCACAATTTTACACTCTCTCTAGGTTGACAATTAAATCATTGGATATCTGTTATAATATGTTTAATATTTTTCCCAACAAGGATCAAGTGAAAAAGGTCAAGTATCAACAGTAAGAGAGTCTATTAGCATTAGTATGGTATGTTTTAAATAAAGTACAGTCGACTAATCAGTCGAGTCATGGGTAAATTTTTCATATCAACATAATAGATACCAATACGTTAGTCATTTTCCATCATTTCACATTCATAACACCGCTAGTCGTCAAGTCATCGTAATCAATTCGAAAGTCATCAAGTCATCATGCACCCATATATTAATTATCTTTCCACTAGTCATACCACATATGTCATTCAGAGTATGTGTCATTCACAACCACATTTGCATGATTTGTAAATATTGGAAAAGGATAGTCTCTTAAAGGGAAAGTACTACATTAAACCATCACTCAAAAAGGTAATAGTATAAAGGACAAAGAATATTTATTGTCAATCCTGAGAATATCACACGCATGGAGGAAGTTTCAGGTGCATAGAAATAAAGGTATCCCACATGAACGAAGGTATCACCACATAGAGGAATAGAGAGCTTGAGCAAATTTGTTTGTCCTATAGAGCATTCATGAACAGGGGATCGTAGCAATAAGGAGAAAATGTGTACAATTTCCCATCCCATCTAGAATTAAAGAAGAGGATAATGGAGAGAGAGTATACAATTGTGTAGGAGAATCCTTCCTATCACAACCGAATATAAAATAAGATGAGGATAAATACATGTGCACAAGTGAGCCAGGTAGTGAAGAGTTGTAGTGAGAGTGTTGTTACAATGAGTTTTATTGAGTCATGAGAAAATCAACATTGAGTAAGTATTCCCAACTGTAAGTGCGTAGATATGGATACTACCCTAGTAGTGAATAAGGGCCACCCCAATACAAAAGACGATGAGGAATACATGATACCGAAGGTGCCACTACTAATAGAAGTTACGGTCAAAGGACCACCACTCGTTCGAGTACCCTTTTCTAAGTATTTAGACTTCAATATCTTGGCCCTGATCTAGATGTGGAGAAATATACAGAGGTGAGGTGGAATTTTCATGGCACAGTGATTGTGGAGACAGAATCTTGAATTTTGTTTCTCCATCAATCAGGAATAATTCAATGTTCCCCCAAGGTTCTGGGATGGCGGGATGCGGAACGGGGAGACACACATTCTGGACGTGTGGATACCACCCCCAAATTTTAGAGAAATTCAGGGGGGTAGTGGGACATGATAATTTTATTTAAAAATATTAAAATATGAAAAATATAAATCCCAACAATAACAAACCATCCCATGCGAATTAGTGAATTGATATTGATAGCTTAAGATCAGGTTAGAAATTAGTGAATTGATGTTGATAGCTTTGTAAGTTTGTAATGCCAAATGAAATTATAAATAAATATTAAAGAGTTGATCTTGATAGCTTAGGATTAGGTTAGAAATTAGATTTAGTTTTTAATTTTTAATATATATATATATATATATATAT
>LPNX010258749.1:93063-201032 GCA_001517045.1 Pseudotsuga menziesii
AGAAAATCAAAAAATATCTTGGGGAAGTTTCAAATTTTTGTGCGGGACGCCAACAAGTCTTGACGAATTTTTAGAGTTTTGGGAAAGACGCCAACAATTCTCAATGAAGTTTCAGAGTTTCAAACATGACACCAAGAAGTCCCCCCAAGTTTCGGCAATTTTTTATGGTCATCGAAACATTTCACTCCATGTCCCGCCAAGTTTCACCAAAAATAATATGTCCCGAAATGTTTTGCATGGAGTTTCAGAGTCCCTAAGATGCAAGAAATGCAGAAACACATCCTCGACCCTTTGGGACATAATCCCATAAAACACCGAAAGGAGTGATTACATTATCTCCTACACACACTTCGTTTTTAGCCACCTGTAGGGACGGTACTTATGGATATATACTAAATATTATATCATTTATACATTGGTTTGGTTGGTCTCGGTGGTTCTGTGGAAAGGAGTGGATCTAGAGAAACCTATGGATCGCACCTCTATAGAAGAGGTGTATAATAAAGAGCATGAAAAGAGCATAAATACACCATAAATATCATGAAAGAGCATTAAAAGAGCACAAATAGGCCACAAAGAATAACCCATGCCTTAATAATGAAGAATGTAGATTAATAGAAATCCTCTTCGAGGGGACAACCTCCTTAAACAATGTACTTAGGACACAAGACAAGACATTATGAGATGATTCAAATGAAAAGGCCTCCTTCCTATATGTAGGAGACAAAGAGGTACAATTAAAACTAATGGACCCAAGCCAACATAACTAATATAATAATACTAATGAAAATAATGATTAATATACCCAAGATGACGTCAATAATATGTAATGAGCTATAATATAGGGGGCAATGTGCCAAAATTCAGGTATTAATATTCCCCTTCCCTTTAGACAAGTATTTTCCTCAACACTTAATTAGTTGTGGATGCTTTTGAATGGAGGACTCATCTTCCCATGTCAAATATTCAACTGGTAGGTTATTCCACATGATGAGGCACTCAACAACCTGATTGTATAGTTGTGTGTTCCTTGCTTAAGTGATTTGTTCAAGTTCCAATATGACTTTTCCTTTTTCATCAATCTCTAGAAAGATAGTTTGAATTGGGATATTGTCTCCTATTACCTTCTTTAAGAAATAAGTGTTAACCCAAAAATCCCCCACTCAGCTCTCAATGGCCTACACCACCCAAGGACACCATCTCACGACCCTCATATCACTCCATTAGACCCCCACACCCTCAAAATAGCTAAAGGATGAAAAAAAGGGCTTAAAAACCCCAAAAAGGAGCCCAAAATAGTCTCCTAGGAGCTAAAACCCCAAAAAGGGGCTAAAAACCTAAAAGGAGCTAAAGTTAGGGTGGAAGTGGCTAAAATCCCAAAAAAGGGGCACAACAAAATTTGAGGCCAAAATACGATGGCTACCATGTCTGAAATTCAACACTAACCTGTCGGGTATTCAACGCCCTCAATTTGTTTTGTCGTCAGTGGCGTAACGTCGGATAGTCGACAGCTAAGCCAAGGCTGTTGGATTTCCTGCGGCAAGGCCATCGTATTTCCTACGGCAAGGCCGTCAGATTTCCTGCGGCAAGGTTGTCGGATTTCCTGCGGCAAGGCCGTCATATTTCCTATGGAAAGGTCGTTGGATTTCCTACGACAATCTATCGTTGGAGCCACAGCAATTTCGTCAGATTGGACAAAATTGAACGTTGGATAACCAATGGGATACTGTATATTAATAATAATAAAAATTGTATTCAGTGGCAAGTTTACTTTGAGATATGCCATAGATATCATTGTCTTTTGATATATTTTGGTATTACAATTGTAAATTGCATGAGTAATACATTTGGTAAGGATTAATGTAAGAAATGGAGTCTATCCATAGGACAATACTTCAAATATATTGGTTCAAGACTTAATGATCATGATGAAGAATTTCAAAGAACCCTTATGAAAATACCCAATAAGATAGAAGCATGACTTATCTAGACAGCTTATCAAATATCAAACATCTTTTGAAGGCACACAAAACAAACAAATAACAAGATTTGAAGACTTGAAAGGGATATATGAACAAAATTACAAGTTCAGATGAATCGCAAGAAAGAGATATTTATTGGTGATCAATGATAAAGATAGGAATCTCTACATACAAATCCAGCACGTAGTGCCAAGGTAAATGTCTTTTACTGTCAATTTTTTACTTCAGAGATTCATAATAACTCGAGCATCATTGATTCATTGTTTATTGTACATTTAATGTTATCAGAGTGCTCTATTAAGAAACATCTAATAGTGTTTTTTTTCCCTTGCATAATTATACAAGCCAAGAAAGAATAAAAATAGGACAACCAAATACAATCTGATTCCATAGCTACAAATCTGCTTCAGAATTTTGGAAACACAGTGTAAGGTTTTAATTTCTCAATGTTTCAGGCTCAGTAGCTTAGCCCATCATCAGGTTCCAGATATGGTTCCATGACTACAAATCTGGCTAACAGAAGTTTTCTATTAAATTATGAGATAGGCATCAAGACTTAAAAATCCAAGACAAAGACAAAGGGACAAGATGTCATACCTAAATCATCGATTGAGGCAGCAGACTCGAGTGCACCAAAAACAATAGTTGCAATAAGGGCAATGTGGAAAACCTGGGGAATATTTCATGACAGATGAATGTTAATTTGTAATGTGAAAACCTATGTCAATTTAACCTCCACAGGTTGGCTAACAAGTGATGCAAATACAACAGGGAGACCCACCATACTTAAGAAGGAAAAAGTCACTCATTTTACATTATTTTATATGGCTTAGTACTTCACCATATTCAAATCTTAATAGATTAGCTCTATTTTTCCTCTTCAATAGTAAGGAACAACAAGGAAGCTTATCCCCGCCTTGGAATCAATCCCAACAATAGTTTTTTTATATTTATATGCCCTACACAAAGACACAAAAAACAAGGAAGCTTATCTCCACCTTGGAATCAATCCCATCAATCGTTTTTAATATTTCTCTACCCTACACAAAGAAGCCTCTATTACCAGGGGTCAAGAATGCATGATATATTCCCCATACTTGGAGTATGGGAGAATCCTTTTCTATGGCTTAGCAGATTCACCATATTCAAGAGTCTCAACGGATTAGCTGTGTGTTCTTTGTAGAGCAAGGGAAAAAAGGAAGCTTACCTCTATCTATGTACCGGTATATACCTCTATACTCATGATGTATCCCTTGTATACTAGTATACATGCTGGTAACTCCCCAAATTACTTTTCATTACTAATTTTATTAAAATTCCATTGCCTCACTATCAATTTGAGTTCTATAACCCTTAATTTTGCAGTTACTTATGTATTTACTACTTACATTATTGTTTGCATAGTCACCCAGTAAATTGGGGAAAACACAGATATAACATAGGTGAAGGTTGCAAAAGGAAAGCTTATAAACAAAATGAATGGTAACTCAAAAGGAAATATGGAACAGTTATAACTGAATTTAATTTAGATATAGAGAATGGTGAAGTGAAAAAAAATATTTCAAGCTAAGAGTCATATTTATATTCAAAGCTATCAAAACCAACCAATTCGGACCAATTTGGGTGTTTTCCAGTCATAGCTGGTTGTTTTAAAACTCGGACTCAGACTCCAACTCAGCTCTAACTCAGCTCTAATTCAAATAGGGCCCATAATGAAGATCTAGGCTTAGAGGTTTCTTTAACTGCCGAAACAAGCCACCAATCTATGAGAGAAAGTCACCAAACAGCAGTAGGTAGTTCTCAAGAAATTTACTAGATATGGAATTAGGAATGATGCAGTCATTACAGACAAGGAAAAAATTTAGCATCACCAACAACTTGAAAGGATTTTTATCTAGCTGGAAACCACTACTGTGATTCTACTCATGATGTCTTCACAAGCGCAAGTGATACATGTTAAATTTTTTATCTAATAACATAAAGGGGCAAAGAAAAGAACCAAAAAGGTTCAAACACAATTCTAAAGAGATTCAAAGTTTATTTTATTGCCCATTATTGAGAAATATTACATTTTTGAAAGAAGTTGTAATCACACAAAATATCTAGTGGGTATTTCAAAATTGCACTCATTTAAAGGAAGAAACCTATCCCTGCTTGAAGGAAAATCGATTTTAATCTTTGGGGTGCAAGCTCAGTGGTACCCAACACCCCCATCATTGTTGTGGAAGATGGGTGCATGATCGGTTGTACCTAGCACCCTTTTGTTGTGTTTATTATTGACAAGCAAACATGATTCGATCGGCACTTCTAAATGGGTAAAGGAGGCAAACAACTACAAAATTCTTTTCATGAAATTGAACTTCTTCAGCAATATCTTGAATATGCTTTTCATGAAATTGACAAGCTACATAAACTAGACAATTCAATAGGGGGCAATTTTTTTAAAGAAATTGTTGATTGCACTAGAAAACGCATTAGTGATCTAACATAAAAGTTGGAATAAGTGGACGAATGGGTAAATAATCTCCTAAATCTTCATGATAAGAAAGATCAAATGATAGAATCATTGTACCAAGAGTTACTAGCAAAGGAAAACGCGTTGTTGGTAGCGAAACGTGAAGTAAAAAATTTTAACCAGGAAAAAGTAATGTGTGATGCACATGATTATGCAACTTGTGATACAAGTAATTTGCTTCAAAAGCTTGATGGTTTGGGTGATTGCAATAATTTGGCTGATGCTAATGTTGATGATGTACATGTGTATCTCATATTGAAGATGATTCTGGTGATATTTTTGAAGGTGAACCTGATAGTGAAGATGATGATATTAGCTGTTTTAAAAAGCATACAAAGGGAATTAAGTCCAAAATTCAAACTGATGAATAAAATGGGTTTTGATGGAAAAGGTTTAGGTGAGAACATGCAAGGAATCCAAAATCCCATCTGTTGGAGCAGGGTCCCACAGCTACAGAAGAAGCTGCCAGTTTAGTGGATAGACAGTTTTGGCGGATAGACAAGATAGAGCTACGATGCCGTAGAAGGTTTCCAGCTGTAGAGTAGAGCCGAAAACCATGAATTTTAAGATAGATAAGTCAAGGAAGACGACGGTACTTGAGCGGCCAAGACGAGAGAGCTCACCCACTGCATTGAAGGCAGCGACGGAAGACAGGAGGGCTCAGCTACCCTCATAAAGGAAAAGGAGCAATGAGGCTGAGGCATTGAAGACAAAGGACAGCCAGGGATGCAACGTCGGTACCCATGGTCAGCGCTAGGAAGCATGGAAGACTGCAGGAAGCTGTGGTAAAGGGAAGCAGCGCTGGTACCCATGGTCAGTGCTGGGAAGCATGGAAGACTGCAGGAAGCTGTGGTGAAGGGAAGTGGTGCATAGTACCCATGGTTAACGCCGGGAAGCATGGAAGACTGCAGAGAGCTGTGGTGTGACGCAGAGCAGCTACTTCAAAGTACAGACACGCCGACTGTCACTAGTTAGGGTTTGGGTTACTGTTGGGACAGGCCCATAGTGTTGTAATGGCGAGACCTTCAAGCCGCCTATAAAGGGATGTATTTTGTATTGTAAAAGGTTGGGCGGGTTGGCATTTTTAGCAGTCTAAGCCATCCAGCTAGCTAGTTAGCCATTGAGTCTGTTAGCTCACAGCTACCTTGTATTGTAATAGAGTTGAGCTCTGGTTCTGTTATTAGCTGTAATATCTTACTGTAACCAGTAGCTAGCTCATAGAGCATGCATGTAACGATCCACAGGGATCGACACAGAGGGAAGAGTATATTGTAAGAGAGACAATATAGAGATAGAAAAGAGATCTAAGAGAGAAGATCTCAAGTTGCATATGCGGTGCAGCAGAACTGTGTTTACCTTCCCCTGAGCTATAATAGAAACATAGTTCTATGGACGTAACTTCTATCCTAGAGGTGAACCATGTTAAAATCGAGTGTTATGTGATTGAGTTATGTGCTGTGTTTACTTATTGCATCTAACAGTTAGTATATAAGACGTTGCTTACAGTTTAATGTATGAATGCGTTATTCAGTTCACAGTAATATAGAAGGATAGATATAAGTTAAAGTCTTTGGCATGTTGTCTGCGGGTTCATTTATGCTTTGCTTGAGACAGTCACTAGTCGCAGTGTTAAACAGCCCGTCATGTTGAGTCCTGCAAGTCAACATGAACAACGCTAAGTGCGCTGAGCCACGGGAGTAGGATATCGCAGGGAGGGGATACCGCATCGGCAGAGGATCTGCGGTGCGCGATACCGTAGGTTGAGGGCTTAGCATTGGGAAGAATTTACATGTTGACTGGTGTGCAGAGATGCGATAAGGATGGAGACATCATGAGTCAGTGGAAGTTGCGCGATGTGGAAAGGGAACCGTGTGATAGGAAGAGAGAGATCTCACGGCTAGAAGAGCTGCGAGGCAAGGAGATCATGCGATGTGAGCGAAGAGTCGCACAACACGCAGAGAAAGATACTTCGCGGCTAGCAGAGCTGCGAGTCGCAAGTAGGATGCCACAGAACCTGGTCCAAGACACTTGAGTCCTTGGCAAACCCATTAGAATCACTTCGGGTGAGACTTCAGGCCGCTTCGTGGTCTATCACCAAAAGGGCCAGTGAGCTAGGGGTGTTGTTGGTTAAACACAGTAAACCCGAGTCTGCCCATGATAGCCAACAAATGGTTCCATTACGAATTTTGAAAAAACTAAGCACTGATGTTCTAGTGGTGCCCTACTAGAGACGAACTCAATGAGTGGGTTTGTTCTAACCTGAAAGAGTTTGCCAAACGAGAGAACAGGAGTCCTAAACTAAACATAGAGGCCTAGTTACAGAAACGTGTCCTTACAGACATCCATGCGATATTTTTTATGGCCTTTGGAAATGAGCTTTACGACTGGTTATCAAAGTTGACCGATACAGGCATATTCAAAAATAAAAGAGACATTGTCTGGACACTGGAGCTGATTCAGACTGTGGAAAACCTTGATAATCCCCTCATGAGAGCAGTGGACTTCTGGCTTGCGAGTGTGCTAGGAGGCTTCGTCACAGAGTTTACAGTTGACTAGACGAAAAGCTTTAGAGATGTTGAGCGCTACTTCTTCAAAGGATATTGTGGTAAGTACCTAAGATCTTTAAACTTGTCCATTAAGATGCTATTACATGAAAAAGGAACAATGGATCTAGTTTCAGATGAATAAGTAGAAATAGTAATGTCACAAGACTTTGAAAGTGATTTTGATGACATTGGAAGAACACGAAGTGGAAAGAAGTATAAAGTAGATTTCAGATCTCCAATATTTGAAGATAGTTCAGATATTACTAGACAGCAGAGTCATAGTACAACAGAAGGAATAGAGGGGGGTATCCCTTACCACCCTTACACCCCACAGAAACAGACCGGGACTAAGAACAATCCCATAGGAACTACATCCAGTAGCTCACAGGCAGTACCTACCACCGCTACATCACCTCCACCTTCACCATCGAGTGGTAGTAACATAGTGAATCAATATCCACCACGTAGAAATAGAATGGGGGATGATATGAAGCTACCTATATTTAAGGGAACAAGGGCAGAAGACCCAGAGTAGCATTGGTTTCTATGTGAATCCATGTGGACCATTAAAACAATCAATGACGATAACCTTAAACTTGTATAGTTGGTCACCACACTAAGAGATCGAGCATTAACATGGTACATAAAGTATACCACAGTACCCAGGACACTTTCCCAGGTCAAGACCGCCATGATTAAAGAGTTTAAGAAACCTAAGTCTGAGTCACAGTGTATTACAGAACTCAAAGACATCAAGCAGCTACCTATAGAGTCGGTGTGGGACTTTGATCAGAAATTCAAAGCCCTTATCAACCAAGTCAGTTTTGAGTTCGCGCCGGAGCAGCATAAGGAATGGTTTATTGCAGCGCTTCTCCCTCACATTAGATTGCCGTTAATGCAACAGAAACTCTAGACGCAGGATGACGCATTGGAGATGGCGATGAAACTGGAGGCTTCACCTCTAGCTGAGAGCAGTACAGGCATGGCAACCTTACAAAACCAGTTGGCTAATCTCACATTACAGTTGCATGAACTTAAGAAAGGGAAAGAGGTTGTGCAAGACATATGGTGCGTAAAATGTAAAGCACAAGGCCATAGTAAAGACAATTGCCCAGTATTTGTAGAATATATAGCAACAGGGGCTCCTAACCCCTTACCATAGACCCACGGACCGTGGTGTGAAATATGCAAAACGCGAGGACATCTACCTCACCAGTGGCCTCTACTTCAGAAGTACACGCAGACACCTAAGAACTTATACTACATCTTTTGCAAGTCTGTAGGCCATGATGAACACGATTACAGAGCCTGTGATCTCATGGTTGGAGCAAAGCAAGACTTGTATAGAGTCCAATCAGAGACACAGGGTCCAGCAGCAGGACCACAGCCTGATCCGGCTTATGGTGGCCATGGAGGAGGATTTAGAGGACGAGGCCGTGGAGGAGGATTTTCATGAGTAGAAGGTTTTGGCTATGGTCGTGGACCAGTTACTTGTTATAACTACGGAGTTGTAGGACACTATGCTAGGGACTGTCAAAGCCCCACTACCACTTGTAACTACTACAAATCTTATGATCATACTATAGAGGAGTGCCCTACCTTGATGGCTAAGATCAGAGAACCTAAGCCAGCAGTACACCAGAACATCCAGCTTATTGTTGCTGAGCAGAAAGAGCTAGAACCAAGAGTCAATAGTGTGACTTGTAGCGGTGTTTCTACTAGTGGGACATCGTAGGAGATGGAAAAGAACACAGGGCAGGAGTGGGTGCACAGAGCTCCTAGTAAAGCAACACCACTCGACCTGCAGAAGAACAAACAGACATTTCAGGAAGTGTAGCTAGGGTTTTACCCCTAGCGTGTGCGAATGAGCACCTACTAAGGAAAATGGATTCCTTAGTAGTAGTTCAATAATATGTGAAATAAAAGATGCTAAATAGTAATAAAAATTAATCTAAACATGTTCATGAAGCAAAACAGAAAAAAGTAAAGAATGATTTTTTATTGATCTGACCTCCAATGTGGAGGTTGGTGAAGCCCGTTGCGTTGATCCGAGAGGTTGCTCCGAGCTCCAACTGTTCCTTCTCTTTCTCCAATGGTGGAAATGGGCCAAAAGGGGCTCTCACGGTGAAATTAGCTCAATGGTAAGCTAGGGTTTCAAGAGCAATTTTGGCAGAGGCAGGATACTTGTGATTGTGGATATGAAATGAGGGGTCTCCATCACTTATTTATAGTGGTGGAGTACCGGTTTAGGGTTAGGGTTTCAGCTGTTTAGGGTTTTTTCCTCTTTTTCCTCATTATTTTATATTTTTTCTTCCTTTTTGGAGGTTTTTTTTCTTTTTTGGAGGAGTTTTTGATATTTTTTGGAGGAAAAGAGGGGTTTTATGGCCTTTTGGAGGCATTTTAAGCCTTTTGGAGGATTTTTAGATGGTTTTATGGGTTTTTGATGGAAATATGGCAGGAAAATGGACAAATGGGCCATGTAATGGGGTAGATGAGGTAGTGAACCTTTTTTGGGTGTTAACAAATTGCCTCCTGATGTGTGAGGGCAGGAGCTCATCGTATGGCCGATGGACATCATAAGTCATATTTGTTTTTCCTAGGGTGTGGAGAAGAGAAGGAACCAACTGAAGCCCGGAACATCGATCTCGAACCAACTGCAAGGACTGAAAAGTACATAACCTCAATAATGGATGAGGAATCATATGATCATCTGGATGAGGCGGGCATTCCCATGCTCGTATCAATATACATAAAAATAACTATGAGGCCCGAAAAGGGGGACCTGTAGGATACATAGAAATCCACTGTGTATATCATAAGGGTCTAGAAGGGACACAAATCTGGAACATACTGCTGGGCTGACCATGTCTGAGCTAAACAACTGATGCACTGGAATGACGGCAATGCTACTGAATGTGGTTCCAAAGGAACTAATGAGCTGCTGGATCAAAATGACAACGGTCATACTTGCAATGGTACACTGATCTGGAACCGAACTGGGTACTCAAGGAAGCATGGAACTAGATGGCTTCCGAATATAATCGCCAATGCAGCCCGGACATCGACGGGAACATATAACTGGGCGTTCCGAAGTGACTCACCAATGTGCTAGAATCGGTGGAAAAACGGGGTGTTTGACACATAATGGAAAGGATATACATCCTGCGTGATTCTCAACGATGCGATTAAGGTGCTGAAGTCGAGCATGTGAGAAACAACTATTTGGAGAGGCAATGATGACTCCTCGCAAAATGGTCCGTAGGCACTCACCAAAGATGGTGATGGGTCCAATGCGCAGGGGCCTCTAGGTCTATCCTCTGGAATAGAGGGGTTGTCGTCGATAGAGGGAGACCTGCAACTATCAAGGCAATGATGTTTCCTTGACAGGAGCACGAGGTGCAAAAACGAAATGTGATAGTACTGATGGCAGGGTTGATAAACTGGGGTAAATAATTGGGCAAGTAGAGTGGGTGGACTCAAACTTCCTTTGTTCAGAGTATGATGGCGGGGATGATCGGGAAGCACATGAAACTGATTAGTGGTAAAGGGATCATAGCTGTATGGGATCTGGGAAGTTCACTGGGCTGAGGGAGACTCAAGCTGTGGTAAAATGGTAGGAGACTGCAGAATACTCTGAACAAAGGCGACCTAATTGGAGGTGCTGCCGAGAGGATTGATCATAGTGCTAAGAAGCGCGGGGGGACTTCTTCATGGGTAAGAGAACTAGAAGAAGTGTGGATATAAAATGGTACTATCATGTGGATTTTACGAGCCCATGACAGTTCATGCTCGTGGTTGCTTTCAATTTTAAGGAGTCTGAAAGCAAATAAGAAGACTTTGAAGTAATAGAATGGTACTGTCGTGTGGATTTTATGAGCCCAGGACAGTGCATGCTCGTGGTTGCTTTCAATTTTAAGGAGTCTGAAAGCAAATAAGAAGACTCTGAATTAATGGCCAGGCAAGGAGGAAGTGTTCATTCAAGGAATATTTATGATGACCAGGACTAAGGGTGGGGGGAAACACTGGTGGGCCTCCTTGCAGGGTGTATGAATGGTGGCAAAATAACGAAACATTTGTAGTATGACAGGAGTGGATGGCTCATGTGAAATAATCTGATGACGGCTGATGTGGCGCACAAATCGATGCGGCAAGGTGTAGGGACGCAATGTTGAAATTGTACCAAGTGAGAGCAAGAAATGATCTCAAGCATCATCACGAGCTCGAAAAAATGAATCCGGCTATATAAAAAGTGTTAAAAACAGAGAGCGGCCGAAGTGGCGCGCAAACCGAGGTGACTATTGGTATCGAAAAAAATGGGCAAAAATGGTGTAGCAAAAAATAATGCAACGAGGTGACCATTGTGATGGTTTCGTCGTGCTGATTCCAATGGTGGAAATGGTTCGAAAAACGGACTCCGTCTGGGTTCAGAATGGCCAAACAAGAGAAAAGTCAATGGACTATAAATGGTAAGTGGGCCCAACATGACAAGTGTCATTTGTACTATTTGACTTTGACTCGTGATCGCAGTGGACCAGAGCTGAGGTGTCATTTCTAGACGATCCGACCGGCCGTTTTCAGATTCGGGAGATACAGGTATTCTGTCAAACGTATACCTGCATTGTAATTGGGTTCAAGGGGAGGGTAGTGATTCCTAGGGTTTTGTTTGTACGGTCCACGTGGGTGGACCGCGGGTTTGGGGGTCGAAACCGTGGTCTCAGACCGCGGGTTTAGACCGAGACAGCCGCGGTTGGGGACCGCAGGTTTAGGCCGTACAACCGCGGTTAGAGACCATGGGTTCAGGATTGACAGCCGCGATCGGAGACCGCGGCTGTGGGCCTGACAGCCGTGGTTGGGGGCCGAGCTGTTCTGGTTTTTTGGATGAGTGGGAAGGTCTATGAATTTGATATGAGTCTGATGAGACTTCGTTGTGTGATTGAAAGGATGTCGCAGGTGCTATGGAGGGAGCGGGAGATCCCGGATGATATTATGGTCATCATCCGAGAGGACCGTCGGGTACGATCGATGCTGGGGTTGTTCGGGCTGCTGAAGTTTGTGGAGATACCTATGATACGGTCAGCAGCATTGCTGCTGAACCGATTGGTTAGTTTCTGGGAGCCAGAGATACATGCTTTCTGAGTCTAGGGTGAGAGGGTGGACCTCACCCTGACTGATGTATACTTCTTGACGGGGCTGCCCTGTCTGGGCTGGGTGTCAGATACTCAGCCGCAGGTGTCTGCGGACATCAACATGGATGATATGCGGGAGCGATTTTGTGTGGCAGAGGCTCAGGTGCATAGGAATGCACTCTTGGTGAGAGACTTACAGGAGCCAGCAGTACGAGCGATGGCGGCATGTGTGGTGCGTATTTTGGGGTCCCAGTCACCTGAGAAGGTGTCTGGGGGTCAGATGCAGCTCGTGGAGCGTGTACTGGCCGGGACTTATTTTGCGTGGGGCCAGATGTTCCTGACCTGCATGCAGCGATAGCTGACCGCAGTGAAGGAATCTGGTAAGGGGTTCTGCTATGGTTCATTTTTATGTGCATTCTTTATGGAGAGGGTCCCCACACTACGGCCGCGGGTGCCGGTCAGAGCGGGAGGCTTGAGGGAGCCTCGAATGGTGCGGTGGGGAGAGATGATGCGCCGCCGTGGTGGTGGGGATGTTGGGCGGTATTTTACGTAGGAGCTGTACCTACAGTGGCTCCAGCTACCACTGACCCTGGAGGATTATCCATATAGGGATATGGACTTCACTGGAGATCCAGATGCGCCACGACCACTAGGACAGGCATGGGGGCCTGATCGTATGTATGATTTGTATTGTCCATTTTTATGTATATGATATATTGTTGATGTATTGCGACTAACAAATGGGTGATTTGCAGATGTGGGTCCGAGGCCACCGCCATGGCATGTGGCACGCAGAGGGATTGTGGCCATTCCAGCTTTGCCTGGGCGGGGGGAGGTGTGTCGTCGAGATGCAGAGGGGACACTGGAGTCCGTACGGGCACTACTCAACTGTCTGCTAGTAGGAGTGACTGACGAGGGATGGCGGGACCTAGATCCGGCCGTGGTCCAGGATTGTTTGAGGGCACCTCGGGATTTTAGATCGATTGCGATCTGGGTGGCCATATTGGAAAACAGGGCACGGGAACTGGAGCCCAGACGAGATGAGGACTCGCCAGAGGAGGAGTGGGGAGAGGAGTCAGAGGCAGCGGACACTGACAGTGATGCAGGGTACGACTCTCATTAGGGAGAGTAGGGGGGCTCCCCCCGATTTTTTGTAGCTATGGCCTGTACCTAATGAGGCTTTAGGGATGTACATATGTTTTTGTATGGCTGAGTATAGGGGTACTCAAGACATGTATAGAACATGTATTTTTTTGTTGATATGTATATATATATGCACATGGATGCATCTTTTTTATGATGTTTTATCATTTGTATGCACGTGGATGCGCTTGATGATGTTTTATATGTTTGTATTGCACGTGGATGCAAGTAGTCTAGGATGTTGGGCACGTGGATGCCCCTTGTGTGTTTTATGTGATGTGACATGATTTAGTTATGATTAGGCACGTGGATGCCCCTATGGATGCAAATGTGGATGCAATGCAGTCTTTTTGGTTTTTTATATATATATGGATGAGATGCTATGGGATAGTGATGCATGATGGAGTTGTTACATGGTGTGATTGATATGCCAGTCTAGGATGTTATTGGCCATTTGATCTGCGACACTATTTTGAGCTCTTGGGACATGTGTGAATGTGATGGATTCAAACTGTCGGTTAAGTTGTTTTGTACACAGGAATTTTCTAAATAGGCAAGGATCGTGCACCTGGTAGCAGTTGTTGATCTGGGAGACAAGTAGCTGGGAGTCCAAGAACACATGAAGGTGACGTATGCCCATCTGGAGGGCAGCAGTTAGGAGACCGGTCACAGCATCATACTCTACCTGGTTATTGGTAGCAGTTCCTATACATGTTTTGTCAAGGTGAATCAGTTCGTTGGAAGGGGAATACAAGACCCATGCTGCAGAAGCTAGGTTGGGAGACCAGCGGCTTGCGCCATCGGCGAAGCCAATGTAACGAGGTGGAAAATGGTCCATCTGTGGGCATGCCAAAAAACGACGAATGTGAGATTATGGTAAAAAAGGTAAAAAACAAAAAAGAGAGCAAACTGTACAATGCAGACCAATGAGGTCGCGGTTTCAGTTATGGGAAAAAATGTTTAAGATACAACCCATTACGGGGGTTGCGGAAAGGGTGGCCTTCAGAGTCAGCTAAAATGTATGCCCCCTTGCCGAGGCAAGTCTGCATGATGTAAGGGCCTTGCCACATGGACTCAAACTTTCCTTTACCGGTTTTGTCGTGGGCTTGGTCATAGGCGAGGATGAGGTCCCCTTCGTGGAAAGTTTGAGGGTGAACATGTTTGTCATAACTGGCTTTGGAGCGATTTTTGGCAGCTTCGATGTTCTGGAGAGTGGCACGACGATCTTCATCAGCTTGTTCGAGAGATAGCAGACATTGCTCAAGGGGGGATGTATCGGGGAGAAGCTCAACGACGATGTGTAAGGCAGGTATCTGACACTCGATGGGGAGGACAGACTCTACACCGTGAACTAAATGAAATGGGGTAAAATCAGTGGCGGTCTTGGTGGAGGTACGGTAAGCCCATAAGGTAGGGAATAGCATATGGTGACAATTGGACTTATGCCGATCAATAGTGCATTGGAGTATGGTTTTCAGTATTTTGTTAACAGCTTCGACTTGACCGTTTCCTTGAGGGTAGTAAGCCGAGGAAAATTGGTGTTCAAACTTGAGAAAGGTGGATAGCTCGCGCCAAACGGAATCTTCAAAGTGTGATCCATGGTTTGAGACCAACTGTTTAGGGACCCCAAATCGAGTGATAACATGGTTAAAGAAGAAACGGGCAGCGGTATCAGCAGTATAGTTGAAGGTAGGCATGGCTTCCGCCCATTTGGTGAAGTAATCAACGGCGACAATGATGTGCTTATGGCTGTTCGCAGATGGGGGTCTACACTCCATGAAGTCGATGGCCCACTTGTAAAAGGGACCTACGGTGACGACAGGGTGTAGCGGAGTAGGTGGTGTCCGGGCCTTGGGGGCAAAAGGTTGGCAGTTATGGCAATGCTTGACTGCAGTGATGCAATCAGTGAAAAGTGTGGGCCAGAAGTATCCGGCGTGGACGACCTTTTAGGCAATGGCCATCCCTGAAAAATGGCCACCGCAGGAACCACTATGACAATCATTAAGGACCTGTTCAGCTTCCTCGTGTGTAAGGCAACGACGAAGAATCGTGTCGACTCCTCGCCGGTAAAGGACATCTCCTAGGAGGAGGTAGCGAGAGGCCTGGTGACAGATACGACGACGTTCATTATGAGTGATGGTGGGTCGGAACTTCTGCGTGCGCAGGTATAACAAGATATCACCATACCATGGGTCATCGGACGAGATAGTGAACAAGTGATTATCGGGTAACTCCTCGGAGATAGGTGGGGCCGGGATGAAGGAAGGGAGATCGGTGATGAGCTGGGCAAGTGTAAGGGCTTTAGTGCTCTTAGGTGTTCAGAATGTGAGGTCATATTCCTGGAGGATAATGACCCATTTAGCCACACGACCTTGTAGGAGACGCCGGTTTAAGAGATATACCATGGGGTTAGAGTCGGCGACGACTGTGGTGTGACTAAGTAAAATGTAGTGTCACAATTTTTGGATGGAAAATACCACTGCTAGGGCTAGTCTCTCCTCATATGGGTAACGGAGGGGTGGACCGGACAAGGTCTGGCTGACGTAGTAAATGACATGCTCTTGGCGTGAGGTGTCTTCTTGAACCAAGACTTCGGACACAGCATGCTCAGATGCCGAGACGTAGAGGATGAAGTCCTGAGAGAATTCTAGAGGGGAGATCAAGGGGGCTTTTGTGAGAGCTTTCTTGAGGTCTTTGAATGCAGCTTCTGCTTGTTTGTCTCAGATAAAGGGTATGTGGGTACAGAGCAGGTGCAAGAAACCATGAACGGTTGTGGCGTAATTAGGAACAAAGCGTCGAAGAAAATTGGATCGCCCTTGCAGACTTTGGATTTGCCGGAGCGTTCGAGGAGAGAGAAGGTCTAAGATGGCTTGGAATTTCAGGGGATCAACAGTAATTCCTTTCTAGGAAATAATGAAACCTAACAATCGGCCTGCCGGAATGCAAAAGACGCACTTGTGTGGGTTCAAGAGGATCTGATATTTGCGACAACGCAAGAAAACTTGCCGAAGGTCAGTAAGGTGGTTTGATCGTTTTCGGGAACAAGCTGTAAGGTCATCAAGGTAGACGAGTAGGATATGGACCAAATCATGAAAGCAATAGGTCATGTCCTGCTGGAATGTGGCACCAGCATTTTTTAGGCCAAAAGGCATGACGCGATAGGCAAAGGTGCCCCATGGGGTAGTAAAAGCAGTTTTGTATTGGTCTTCCTTTCGGATTTGGATCTGATTGTATCCGTAAAAACCATCCATGAACGAGAGGACATCATGCCCCGCACACGCATCAATGAGCTGGTCAATAAATGGCATGGGAAAATTGTCTTTGGGACAGGTGCGGTTTAGGTCTCAAAAGTCAGTGCATACTCTAATGGTGCCTTGTTTCTTGTTGACAGGAACAGGGTTTGAAACCCAAGTGGTATAGGCAATAGGATAAATGAATCCTGCCGTGTGAAGCTTCTCAATCTCTGCTTTGACAGCTGGGAGTTTTGAGGGATGAATGGGATGCTGTTTCTGACGAACGGGGGGTACATTAGGCCATGTGTCAATGTGGTGCTCTATAATGGCAGGGTCAAGACCAGGCATTTCGGTATAGGACCAGGCAAAGACATCACGAAATTCTTTGAAGAGTGCTTTGTATTCTTCAATATCCTGCTCAGTGCAAGATGCTCCTAAAGCGATGAGTTCGGGGATGCCTCCGGGGGCAGCGATATCAATTTGGATGATAGGTGAGATGTTGGCCATGTTACCCTCTTCGAAGGTGTCAGGAGCACGAATAGGGTCCTTGAACCAGTCGACCTTGGGGGGAAGGAAGTCTTTGGATTCAACTGCAAATTGGGTAGCAGTGTTAAAGGAAGATTCATCTGGGAGGAAGTAGGAATGATGGTGCATGTCATCCCAAGGATAATCCGAGGTAGTGAGAGCCTCGAGAATCTCCTCATCCGTTCGGAATGTTTGTGTCGTCAAATCGGTTGACGAAGGAGTAGTGGTGGAAGAGATCATATAAATGGTATTAACCTCTTCGGAAGAGGAAGAGTCCGGGGGGTGGATTTCCACAATGGTGGGTGGTGCCGTCTCAAGATCCAGATTGTTCATTTTAAAGAGAGCGGCTCTGTACTCGGGGAGATCGGGACAGTGATGTGAGTAATGCCCGTAGACACCGCATAAGGCACAGGAGTGGTTAGTGCATAGGGATTTGTCGCGAGGCATAGGGGTTGGATCTAGATGGACAACCGGGATAGTGGGGTCATCGTCAAGCAGTTGCATGTATTCCTGTAACGCTGATAACTGAGGACATAGGTGAGTCGCATGGCCCAACTCATTGCACAGCGCGCATTTGGGAGGAGTACAAAACACAGGGGGATTTTTTACTATCTTAGGAGGTGGGATAGCAGTGTAAGGTTGGGGGCCTCTGCCCCCAATGGGTTTGGTAAGTAGAGGGGGGGGGTTCGTGGAGGATGACGAGGTAGCGATACCGGGAGGTGGTTGACTAGTAGTGGCAATGGGTTGCACCAGTTGTAGGATGACATCAGGTGTCGGTGGAGGAACGGGAGGCGAAAGATACCAAATGGGTAATCCTAAGGTTAACCCAGGGAGGCTGAGGGTGGCCATGATCAGGGTGCTAACTACTCTTGAGGGAGGGAAAATGAAGGAATGGTATGGATGGGTGTAGCACCAATGTGACTAGGTACCAAAGGGGGTTAAGGCAACAAGGGTGGTTGAGTAGTAGGAGTTCGCATGTTATGGGACAGGGTACATAGGTCGGACACTTCAGTGGCGGGTGACAGGGGTGGAATAGATGGGAAGGTTGAGGTCATTGGTGCGTCAGAGTAAAAGCCCGTCCCCAAAGAAGAAACGAATGAGGTGGTGGCACCCGAAACGGGTTGTTCAATCATGGGGAGAACATTTTCGGGTGTCGCGGGGGCATTGGGATCATGGTAAGTGAGTTGGTCAACCTTGACCACACATCCCTCATGGGGGAACATCATGGTACGAAAAATAGTAGAAGCAACTGCTCACATGGCATACATGTAGCTGCAGCCAAGTAAAAGGTTATAATCAAACTGTGCATTGATAACCTCGATGTTTACGAGGACGGTTTTTCCAGCTAGTTGGAGGGGGACGTTAGTTAATAGGCCTTGTGGTTGAGCTGAACGGCCGTCGTAGGCTCGCAACGCAGTAGAGGACTGCTGGAGAGGGGGGGATCCCATTTTCTACCAGATGGAGGTGGGCATGACACATGTAGAAGCACCTTCATCAATAATGCATCGATGGACGACAAAATTCCGAATGGAAATAGAAACTTAGAATGCCAAAGTGGAAGGTAGGCAAGGTTCGGATTGGTCCAAATCAAATGCCATTAACTGCGAATCATTTGGATCGATAGCCCCAATGGCTGAGAGTAAAGTCTTGCACTGCGAAGGGCAGTTTTTTAAGACTTCTAACACAGACATGGCTGTGGGGGATTGGGATAAGTCATCGACAATGTTATAGTTGGAAGCAGCCCACGCATTAGGGTTATTGTTGATACGACGAAGTGGAAAACGAGGTGCTTTGGGAGCGCTATCTAGTGGAGGTGGAGGTATACGTAATGCCTGATCAGTGGGATGAGCGTTAATAGGTGTATCGGCAGGAGGGGCTTCACGGGTGGAGCCATATTGGTTCCGCCGGGTCTGGAGGTTGATCTCATCGGAGGACATCATCAACAAGTGGTGGGTACCTGAGTCAAGCGTGGGTTGATCGGGAGCACTGTAAGTGATTAGCTGTTGGGTTGACGCGTTGGCTTGAGGAGGAGCCAACGGTTGATTGTTCACTACGCCTTGGGTTGGTAAGGGGTTTTGCAGCACCAAAGGTGGCTGCTGAGGTTGTGGCAGGTTGGGTGGTGCTTGAGGAGCCGTCTACCCTTGGCGTTGTACATCAGCAGCCCAAAGTTTCCGAACCCGCTCCATATGTGGACAAAAATGTGTGTAGTGGCCATAGACCCCGCAAACAGAACAAGGGTAGTTTGTTCGCAAATTAGGGTTTTTAGCCTGCTTGGGTGGGCGATCAGGGTTTTGGTTAGCAGGGGCCGCATTATTATTAGCGGGGGGAATAGGGTGTTGACTAGATTGCTCGGTTGGTTGGTTGTTCCCATGATTTCGGCCTCTGCCGTGGTTTTGTTGGCCCTGGTTGCGTTGGTTGTTCTGGTTTTGCTGCGGGTTTTGTTGAGCGTAAACTTTCCCTTGGACAGTAGGTGGATTCTGAGGTTGCGCAGGGGGTGGAGTAGGCTGCGGTGGATGATATGTAGGTGGAGGCTACGCAGGTACAGCAACCTGAGGGTGTTGCTGATAGTGCTGTGGAGCGGGATGTGGGTTTGCCACAGGGGTTGGCTGTGGAGGGTAGTAAACGGGTTGGGCTTGTGACGGCGCAAGAGCTGGTGCAGCCTACTGGTGATAGTAAGGCTGAGATGCGACCGGGGGGGCGTAAGCAGGAGTCATATGACCGAAACACTGAGGTGGACATGAGGGTCCATGGGTATGGTGGTGATGTGTCATGGGAGCATACGGGTCATTTGCTCCCGACTGTGAGGTAGCCCGCAAAGGGTCAGGTCCAGGGGTAGGACGGGCTATGGAAAATGGTTGAGGCTGCGAAGAGACACGGCCAATGATGCCGTCGGTAGCATGGGATGCCCCCGACGCATCATGCTAGGATGAATTGTCGTGAGGGGCGTCAGGTATAATGGTATAGAGATAACCTGACTGGGTGTAAATGAGATTGAATTGCTGGGCCTTAAGGATGGCCTCTTCTTCAGACTGGGGTCGTTCGGATGCTACATCCTTAGCAATGATAGGAAGGAGGGATTTGAGGAACCAGTCTAGGAAGATCCAGTCATCTAAATTGATCTTGCATAAACTATGGCGTCAACGCCATTCATGAATGTGGTCCATGATGTGGGTAGCCGTTTTCTGTCTGCATGATAGTAGGATCTCAACGCCTGCGTCATAGTGGACAGGTAACTGGAAGAACTGCAAGTAGGTCGAGGCAAGGGAAGTAAAGGTGGCATGGGTTTCGTGGGGTTGTTCGATATACCACTTGGCACCAGAGCCAGTGAAAGTGCGCTGTAATAAACGGAGGCGAATAGAGTCGTCTACTATGGAGTTGGAGGAACACCATAGATGGAAGGACATGATATGGTTTTGTGGGTCCTCACCTGCCTTGCCCTCGAACTTAGGGATGTCAGAGGGGAGCTTGGTGGGCATGTGAGGCCATGCAGGGTCGTGTCGGATGGGGTCGTTGGTTAATCTGGCTAGGTTAGGTAGGTTGAGGCTAGCCATGAATGGCAAACTGGATGAAGGATGTGACACGGTAGTGGGTTGGACCAAGTGGGGGAACTAAGGTGGTATAGGACGGTCCTGCACCACCATGGGTGGTATGGGTCACTAATGGAGTGGGGATAGGTATTCCCGCTGCAGGAATCGATGCTGTGAGGGGAACAGTAGAGGGGCCCCCCGTGGAGGGCATACCCAAAGTAGGTGTGGTAACTGGTGTCGTGGTGGATGTGCCACCAACGGTCCCTACCAAGATGGGAGTGGGAGTCACGCCAGCCATGGGGCTAGTAGGGGCAGTGTAAAGGGGGTTCTCGGAGTCTAGCTCAGAATCAGAGGTAAAATAAGGGGCGTCAGTATCTAGTGACGGAGTTCTATGCTGCTGACGAGTAGAGTCAAGTGACAAGGCTCGAGATCTATGATGAGTGGTATCAAGGGATGATGATCTGGGTCGAGGATGGGTGGTGTCAAGTGAACCGTGCTATGGGGCCTCACCTCTGAGGCACCGAGAATGTCTCGGGGACTCAATGGTGACAAATGGTGTCAAATCTTTGTGGGTTGAGGTAGGTATAAAACAGGTCAAAAACTCTAATGCAACCGAGTGTGCAGAAGGAGAGCTCAAAAAATAGGGTGCTCAGGCCAACAACCAACTCAAAACACCCACTGTAACTGCGTGCTACAATAGGTGGAGTGTCAACAGAAATGGTCAGAATACCAAAAAGCAGCAGGTTACGTAAAAAAATAAAAAACGGTGGACTCACTAGACCAAAAGGGGGTAAGGGAGCATGCAAACACCTAACTAGAAGTATTATGACTCAACTAGACATATCCTCTGGAAGGTGATGAAATCCAAGTCAGACAATATGAATAGGAAAGCCAAGTGGCTACGGTATCCCCCTATCGGGAGGGACACCGGGTAGTCAAATCCTAGAAGAATGGAAACTAAAATACCCCATTCATGACACGTCCAGAAAGGTAAACCTACCGCTTGGTCCTTTAACCACAATACCCCTATACAGGGATATCCCGAGAACTGCGAAAGGTATCCCTTCAGTTACTGAATGGAGTTCGGTATTCCACTGAGACCTCCGGAACCAATCTCACGACTTCAACCCTCCTGAGGGAGAGGCCCTCTAATAAACCGGTTGTGACCATGTCAAAAAATACTAGGGGATTTTGGTTCCCTAATAGACAACAACTATGTCTCAAGTGTAAGTAACCGAGGGGTGTTTTTGGAAGCCTATCCGCCCGATCCTACCTAACTACAAAAATTCTTTTGTGTTCCCTAAGTGGGGTTAGAATGCTGGTTGAGTTAAGTAGTTTTTAAGTCTCACTTTGAATTAGGTGACAGATTGTGTGCTTGTGAGGTTATGAACCCAGAAGAGAAGTGCCAAGGCAGCTTCCTAACAATTATAATACTGAATGAAAAAACTTTTACCATGCAAAATTATCGGAATAAACAATGCTGATTTTTTTTTAAAACAATGCTGTAAAAAGGTAATAGGAATAATGGTGCAGAAAGGGCTGTAGGAATGCAGGTAGGACAGATGGCTGTGCAGGTGCAGAAAATATGGCAGCAAAGGGGCTGGTGTCAAATACAGGAAAAACTGCAGAAATCAGACCGCGGATCTGAGATAAAAAATAGCGGTCGGACTGCGGGTTCGAATGAAACAGGCGCGGTCGGGGCGCGGGTTTGAATGAAACAGGCGTGGTCGGGTCATGGGTTTTAATGAAACAGGCGCGGTCGAGGCGCGGGTTTGAATGGAACAGGCGCGGTCGGGGAGCGGGTTTGAATGAAACAGGCACGGTCGGGTCGCGGGTTTGAAGAAAACAGGCGCGGACGGGTCGCGGGTTTCTGGCCAAAAGACGCGGTTGGGACACGGGTAAAACGGCTAAAAGGTGCGGTCTAGTCGCAGCTAAGGGCTGGAAAGGCGTGGTCGGGTCGCAGCTAAGGGCTGGAAAAGCGCGGTCGAAATGCGACTGTGAAGAAAAAAATGACGGTTTACGGCGGCCGAAAATGACAGCTGAAAGGACAAAATGGAAAATAAAATAAAATAAAAACCAGCGGAGTCACCAAAACTGTAGCTAGGGTTTTACCCCTAGCGTGTGCAAATGAGCACCTACTAAGAAAAATGGATTCCTTAGTAGGAGTTCAATAATATGTGAAATAAAAGATGCTAAACAGTAATAAAAATTAATCTAAACATGTTCATGAAGCAAAACAGCAAAAAGTAAAGAATGATTTTTTATTGATCTGACCTCCAATGTGGAGGTTGGTGAAGCCCGTTGCGCTGATCCGAGAGGTTGCTCCGAGCTCCAACTGTTCCTTCTCTTTCTCCAATGGTGGAAATGGACCAAAAGGGGCTCTCACGGTGAAAGTAGCTCAATGGTAAGCTAGGGTTTCAAGAGCAATTTTGGCAGAGGCAGGATACTTGTGATTGTGGATATGAAATGAGGGGTCTCCATCACTTATTTATAGTGGTGGAGTACCGGTTTAGGGTTAGGGTTTCAGCTATTTAGGGTTTTTTCCTCTTTTTCCTCATTATTTTATATTTTTTCTTCCTTTTTGGAGGTTTTTTTTCTTTTTTGGAGGAGTTTTTGATATTTTTTGGAGGAAAAGAGGGTTTTTATGGCCTTTTGGAGGCATTTTAAGCCTTTTGGAGGATTTTTAGATGGTTTTATGGGTTTTTGATGGAAATATGGCAGGAAAATGGACAAATGAGCCATGTAATGGGGTAGATGAGGTAGTGAACCTTTTTTGGGTGTTAACAGGAGCTAAGTCTTTCTTTGATGAACCTACGCAATCAGAATCGTAGGTACCGCCGTCTAGGGGCATACCGCAGCAAGCACCTTGTGGCGATAGCCTTGTACATACATCGCAGGCTACCACATCAGAAAGATGTGATGAGGACGAGATGAGAGGAAGTGTACATTCCTTCCTACGGAGTTGTTTAAAACTTGTAAGAAATGAGCAAGCTATCATAGAACTTCAGCGCATCATAGATTAGTGTCAGCCATCTTCTTCTATGAGCAGTACACCGCGTGCTATTCATAATATTACAGGAAATACAAGAATAGGAAGAGAGATGTGACTCATAGTGCAGGTTGGAGAGTTTGAAATGGATGAAGTGATCCTAGATCTAGGATCGGATGTGAATGTTCTGACTAAGAATACATGGGAATAGATGGGTAGCCCTAAGTTAATTAGATCGCCTATCCATCTGAGATTAGCTAATCAGTAGTGAGTATCATCTCTGGGTCGGTTACTGCAGGTACCAGTTGACATTGATGAAGTTCATAGCTTCACAGACTTTGAAGTTATAGAAATCATTGGCGATAGTAGACCGTATCCAGCACTACTAGGCATTGATTGGGAGATCAGTAACATGGCTCTTATCGACCTAAAGAGAAAACAAATGACTTTTGAGGATGCGCAGATCTGGGTCATCGCGCCGTTGGACCCCTTTCAGGGTCCTAGATATATCGAACCTATCCGAGTAGAGGAGGAGGCACGTAACATGGAAAGTCTCTATCAGATGACCACAAACCAGGGCAACTACATCAATCTGACTGAAGAAGGGAACATTAGTTGGCAATGTGACAGCTCATGCGCATCGGATTCAAATGTTGGTCTAGAGAACTGGCAGAACAGACTTCACGAAGTCTTAGCACGCAGATGCGCGTACTTGACTAAGTCACTGCGATGGATTGGCGCAGAGATCAATGAGATTCCATCATTTCATGGTCTAACAGATATCCAGGACTTCCTTGAGTAGTTTGAACAATAGATTCCTCACGAGCAGAGGATCGCAGCTATGGACCTTGCAGTACGAGCCACACCTGCAAGATGGTGGTATGCACATAAAGAAAACATCGCATCATGGGATGATATTAAAAGATTGATGGTGATCAAATTTTCTGTTGACATGGAGTATGTCCAGTAGAAATACACAGGAGAGAGTGACCCCAGAGCACATATTCAAACATGCGAACAGAGCTGGTCGGACATTCCTGAGAATGAATGGGTTCACTGATTCATTCATACTTTGGATACAGTTCCAAGGAACTGGTATACAGAGACTGAACTGCGCAAAGGAACAACTACATGGCCACTAATGATAGAAAGCTTCCTACTCACCTTCGATTTTGAATCTGAGTATCCAAGTGTCGATCAGGCCCTATAAGTAATAAAGAGTAAGATATTTGAGGATTGTACCATATCAGAGTCAGCTCAACTTGAGTGGGCTATCCAGATAAAGGAGGCGTTAGAATGTTATAATTTTGCATCTGAACTAGGGGAGGAGGATGAAGATCCTCGCAACACCAACATTCCAAAGTCAGAAGGGACTCACGATGTTGAGGGACCACAGTTAGAAATTCCAGTAATTACAGAGTCCATCAAGATAAAAAAAATCAATATTGGCACAGACACAGAACCTAAGTTTGCCTCTATTAGGGACTATTGGAATGATGAAATAGTCGGACAGATTGCAGACTTGTTACATGACTATCAGGACCTATTTCCCACCAAGTTCACAGAGATGAAGGGAATAGTTGGAGACCTGGGAGTCATGAGGATACCATTGAAGGAGGATGCTAGGCTAGTCAAGCAGTGTCCATATAGATTAAATCCGCGCTACAAATAAAAAGTCAAGGATGAGATCGATAAGATGCTAGCAGCAGGCATCATTGAGCCGATAGAAGAAAGTGAATGGGTTAGCCCCATGGTCGTGCAAGAGAAGAAAACCAAAGGAGACATCAGGATCTGTGTCGATCTGCACAAGCTCAACGATGCATCACTTTACGATCCATTTCTGACACCATTCACTGATGAGGTATTAGACAACGTGGGAGGACAGCAGGTCTACTCCTTCACTGATGGCTTCTCAGGCTACCATCATATCAGAATAGATCTAGAATATTGATCCAAGACCACCTTTGAAACAGAATGGGGCTCCTTCCAGTATACGGTAATGCCCTTTGGTCTTAAGAATGCACCAGCTATATTTTATAGAGTAGTAGTTGCTTTATTTAAATAATACATCCATAAATTCCTAGAAGTATATTTTGATGATTGGACTGTATTCGGACTAATTGAAAAGCATATAGGATATTTAAGACTAATGTTAGAGAAATGTAGGCAGTACCATATTTCTCTAAAATTGAAGAAATGTATATTTTGTGCACCATTTGGTATTTTGTTGGGTCACATTGTTTGCAGACAAGGCTTGATGGTAGATCCCGCAAAGATTGCCATCATTGTAAATCTTCCAACACCAAACTTAGTCAAGCAACTAAGGATAGTACTTGGTCATACTGGGTATTACAGAAAGTTCATCAAGGGCTACGCAAAGATTACAGCACCAATGGAGAAATTGTTAAAGAAAGATATAAAATTCCTATGGAATGAGGAATGTCAGCAGAGCCTAGACACACTTAAAGAGAAGATGGTTACAGCTCCCATCCTAGTATTTCCAGATTGGACGAAGCCATTTCATGTACATGTGGATGCATCTGGCATCACACTAGGGGTTGTTTTAACGTAACCAGGAGAAGGGGATATTGATCATCCTATCGCATATTCCAGTAGAAAGCTGTCGACGGCATAAAACAACTACACCACAATAGAAAGAGAAGGCCTAGCTATGGTGTATGCGCTGCAGAAGTTTAGGTACTACCTATTGGGTGCCTCATTCAAGATGTTTACTAACCATTCTGCATTGAAGTATCTGGTCAATAAGCCAGTGTTAGGGGGGAGAATCTGCAGATGGTTACTACTATTTTAGGAGTATGGTTTTGAAATCATTGTTAAACCAGGAATATTGAACGCTGGACCTGATCATCTATCGTGGATAGACTCAGGAGAAGATCCAAGTAACCTAGAGGACAATTTGCCAAATGCACAGTTGTTTTCTATCCAGATCGCAGACGACTACTATGCCGATATTATTCACTTTCTCACTACAGGATTAGCACCTGATGAGTTCACTAAGCAGCAAAATAAGCAGTTGGTTGTTAAAGCAACAGACTTCACCTTGATCACAGGGCACCTATATAAGTTAGGACCGGATGAATTTTTGCACAGATGTGTGATGCTGCATGAAAAAGACGCTATTATCAGAGAGGCACATTCAGGAACCGCAGGAGGTCATTTCGTAGGAAAGCCGACTGCACAGAAAATCATAGCCGCAGGATTATGGTGGCCTATGTTGCATAAGGATACCAAGGACTTGTGCAGATGCTGTGATATCTGCCAGAGGGTAAGAAAACCCTCGCGACGCGAAGAAATGCCATTGCGACCGCAGGTTATGCTGCGTGCATTTGAAAAGTGGGCTATAGACTTTGTGGGTCCTATCAACCCACCAAGAAAGCGTACTAGCATGAGATATATTATCACCGGAATAGAGTACCTCACCAGATGGGCAGAGGCCAAAGCAGTAAGAAATTGTGATGCTGCTACAGCCACACAGTTCCTTTTTGAGAACATCATAAGTAGATTTGGATGCCTAGTAATTTTGATGAGCAATCAAGGCACACATTTCTTGAACCACACCATTGAGGCCTTGCCAGAAGAATTCCAGATTCAGCACCATAAGAGCACTCCCTACCACCCACAGGCTAACGGTACGGTGGAGGCCTTTAACAAGATTTTAGAAAATGATCTTACTAAGATCTGCAACAGCCAAAGGAATGATTGGGACCTCAGAGTTAACATTGTATTATGGGTGTATAGGACCACATGCAAGAAACTTACAGGACACACACCTTTCAGCTTGGTGTATGGACAGGAGGCTGTTATGCCTATGGAGTATGCTCTTCCTAGCTTACGAATTGCTCAAATCACCGGGATGACTGATACAGACACAGTGGAGGAAAGGCTAGCGCAACTGCTTTCCTTAGAGGAAGACAGATTCATTGCCGGATTCCATCAGAAAGTGCAGAAGGCACGAGAAAAATCTTGGCATGACAGACACATTAAGAGTAAGAATTTCCAGATCGGAGACCTAGTACTCCTCTATGAGAGCAAATTCATTAAGTTTCTAGGGAAGTTCAAGACACATTGGCTAGGGCCATATCAGATACAGCAAGTTACAGAGGGAGGTGCCATTCAGCTCAGCCAGCTGAATGGGGAGCTTCTTCCCACATTGATTAATGGCAGTAGGCTTAAGCTCTATAGTGATAGCCACCCCACCTCTCAGCCTTAGCTTATCAAGTTTATGGTGGTGCAGATGTCCAGTGTAGTTGAAAGGAGGCATCACACCGGGAACTAGTCTACACCGGCAGATATCATAAGTATGAGGAATCCCATAAGGCCGGTTCATTTTGCGCAAGTCATGAGTGGCTTGGAAAAAAAAATGCTTGCTTGTTTGCACAGGTGATGCAGTGTTTCAGCGCATCAGTGCGATGTTTCCCTGTGCCACGTATCCAGTTTTGTAACCGACAGAGGGCTCGTCACGTCACCCTCTGACAGGCCGTTAATGAGGAAATGACCGGTATCCCTTACCATAGATTTGGCTGTAGCATAATTAAGTTTCCATATTTGGAAAATCTTCGACGAGACCGGCGCCTGTACACACATGCTTCAAGGGAAATGTGATCGGATTTCACCATTTATTGAGGATTGAATGACGGGTGTGGTCTCATCCATGCAATTATGATGACCGACGGGTCTAGTCAAGATGACCTTTGCGTCCGGGATTGCTGCCTTCAGCATAAAAGTAGAAAATGATCATTCGAGAGGGTTACACTTGCAAAAACCTGAGAGCTATAGAGCAAGTTGTTCAGAGTTTCCTGTGCAGAGTTCACCCAGTTATAGAGTGTTGCGATTCCCAGACTTCGAAGCCATTACACGCCCAAGAAATTCCACCAAGTGGGTTCTGCCCAAGGAGGAACCTTTAGAAGACATGATGAAACATTTTTACCCTGGTGGTCGTATGTCCGCTATGACGACACTGCCTAGGATTGTGAAATTAGGAATATCATAGGTAAGACAATTTCCAAGGCTGAGGAATCAAGCGCAGGATGTAGAAGATGTCATCAAAGCCTCTGCTAACGAGAAGAAGAAAGACAAGCCGATCACTGAAGATAAGAAAGTAGAGTAGAAGAATGAAGAGAAGAAATCTCCCACGAGGAAGAAAGTAAAAATGAGGAAAAGATAGCAACGGGAGAAGGAAGCCGGCCTATCTGATCAGCTAAGAGAAGAACAAGAGATTGCTGAGGCAAAGAAGCAAAAATCTGGTGATCAGAGGGAGCATGAATACCTGGAGTGACTTGCTAAGAAGGAAAGTTGAAGAGGACAGCAAACCCAACAAATGGTAGAATTCCAGCATGCAGACAAAGGATTGTTCTCGGAACGGAATTCATGGTTTGTATCTATTTCATATAGGGGGCTCTAGGCTGAGCGGCATGTTTCGAGAAGCCTCGAATATATAGATTTATATCTTCCTTATAGCATGAGCTCTAACCCAGATAGAAAGGAGTTCTCGTGATACCAAGGACTTGAATCCTTACGGTGGGCACAGCGACAATAGGTCTTGCAGTGGAAATACTGTGAGCATAACAATACGGAAAGGTAAGAGAGACCTACGAACTAAGTTAACAGAAGACACCAGTATTAGTCAAGCTTTGCTTGACTCGGCATGAGAGTGTGTCGAAGTGATGCAGAAGGAAGTCACAGGACTTCGTAGGAAGCCAAGGAGAAGCTACAGCAGGAGAAGCCCACTGGTAGTGGCTCAGGACTGTTGGAGTAGGGTCCCACAGCTACAGAAGAAGCTGCCAGTTTAGTGGATAGACAGTTTTGGCAGATAGACAAGATAGAGCTACGACATCGTAGAAGGTTTCTAGCTACATAGCAGAGCTAAAAACCATGACTTTTAAGATAGAGAAGTCAAGGAAGACGACGGTACTTGAGGGACCGAGATGAGAGAGCTCACCCACTACATTAAAGGTAGCGGCGGAAGATAGGAGGGCTCAGCTACCCTCATAAAGGAAAGGAGCAATGAGGCTGAGGCATTGAAGACAAAGGAAAACCAGGGAAGTAGCGCCGGTACCCATGGTTTGAGCTGGGAAGCATGGAAGACTGCAGGAAGTTGTGGTGAAGGGAATCGGTGCATAGTACCCATGGTCAGTGCCGGGAAGCATGGAAGAATACATAGAGCTATGGTATGACGGATAGTGGCTACCTCAAAGTATAGACACGCCGACTGTCACTAGTTAGGGTTTGGGTTACTGTTGGGATAGGCCCATAGTGTTGCAATGGAAAGACCTTCAGGCCACCTATAAAGGGATGTATTTTGTATTGTAAAAGGTTGGGTGGGTTGGCATTTTGAGCAGTCTAAGCCATCTAGCTAGCTAGTTAGCCATTGAGTCTGTTAGCTCACAGCTACCTTGTATTGTAATAGAGTTTAGCTCTGGTTCTGTTATTAGCTGTAGTATCTTACTGTAACCAGTAGCTGGCTCATAGAGCATGCATGTAACGATCCGCAGGGATCGATAGAGAGGGAAGAGTATATTGTAAGAGAGACAATATAGAGATAGAAAAGAGATCTAAGAGAGAAGATCTCAAGCTGCATATGCGGTGCAGCAGAACTGTGTTTACCTTCCCTTGAGCTATAATAGAAACACAGTTCTGTGGACGTAACTTCCATCCTGGAGGTGAACCACATTAAAATCGAGTGTTATGTGATTGAGTTATGTGCTGTGTTTACTTGTTGCATCTAATAGTTAGTATATAAGACTTTGCTTACAGTTTAATGTATGAATGCGTTATTCAGTTCGTAGTAATATAGAAGGATAGATATAATTTGAAGTCTTTGGCATGTTGTCTATGGGTTCATTTATGCTTTGCTTGAGACAGTCACTATTCATAGTGTTAAACAACCGGTCATGTTGAGTCCTGCAAGTCTACACGAACAACGCTAAGTGCGCTGAGCCGCGGGAGTAGGATATCGCAGGGAGGCAATACCGCATCAGCAGAGGAGCTGCGGTGCGCAATACCGTAGGTTGAGGACTTAGCGTTGGGAAATAGTTACGTGTTTACTGGTGCACGGAGATGCGATAAGGCTAGAGTCATCGTGAGTCGGTGGAATTTGCGCGACGTGGAAAGGGAACCGTGCGACGGGAAGAGAGAGATATTGCGGCTAGAAGAGCTGTGAGGCGAGGAGATCGTGCAACGCAAGCAGAGAGTCACGCAACGCGTAGAGAAAGAGACTTCATGGCTAGCAAAGTTGTGAGTCGCAAGTAGGATGCCACAAAACCTGGTCCAAGATGCTTGAGTCCTTGGCCAACCCATTAGAATCACTTCGGGTGAGACTTCAGGCCGCTTCGCGGTCTGTCGCCAAAAGGGCCAGTGAGCTAGGGGTGTTGTTGGTTAAACACAGTAAACCCGGGTCTGCCCATGATAGCCAACACCATCAAGATATGTATAAGGCCAATAAATGAAGGCCTTGGTTATGAAGGTCAAACAATCAATGACGACATCAAATTTGTGAAAGCAGAAACATCAACAGACAAGGAATTATGTACAAGTAACATTGCAATGAAACAGGAGCAAATGTAGGAACAATCTTGCATTCAATTGTGGTAGAACATGACATGTACAAGAAAAATGTTGGAACTTGCATCCTTTCAATATTTTTGGTTTCACCAATCATGATCATCTCAGATGTTGGAACATAGAAATTTCAAAGTCTCTTATACAGGTACAGTGTGGTTGGACAGATGTATAAGAATGGTAGAATGTTACTTATATGTTGAAAGGATTCTACAAGTTGAATTGTTCTAATGCACAACTTCTCTCACACAAAAAAGGTCCATGAGTTAGTTGGTCTTCCAAATTCAAGTTGTTATTAAAGAGAAATGCAAATTCACATGCTCAGGAAAGATTTATTAGAGTTGTCACTTGTCAATTTATTCTACTTAAGTCATTTTTTTAGTAAATCAAATCATGAGTCATTTTCTTGTAATGGTTCATGGTAATCCAAAAACCACCTGTAATGGTTAAGGGTAAAGTATAAACCAATGTAAAACCCAAAGGTAGTCATAGTTATGGGAAAGCCAAGTAAAAACCCAGATATAATGCATTAGTTAAGGCTAAGCCAAAGAAAACCCATGAGATGGATGAGGATCAACTAAAGAAACCCTTGATATGAAGATGAAGAAAACCAGATGATTGACTCAAAAATCAAGATCCATACTTATAAAAGAATGGTGCAGATCATGCACGATACAAGGTGACAACAACTGAAGATGAAGATGAAGAAGATTGAATATGATGCAAGAACAAAAGACCGAAGATGAAAAAAACTCAATGGGATAATTAAAATTCATACGAGTGATATCTATTGTTGAGAATATAAAATGTAATGATGCATATAATGCAGAAAGTCTACGTATGACTTAAAGATGAGGACAATGAGACAAGTTAGGGATGAGGATCTCATGAAGATCCCTTGAGAGATTTATGGAGATACCCATGGAGATATTATGGAGATAGTTATGCATAAGGTTGAACAACAAATATTTTTAAGGGATGTGTGTTATGGTTGCCTATTCTTATATAAGGGACCAACATCCTCAAGAAGACATTTAATATTGGTCACTTGATTGGTCATAAATCTGGGTGCATCTTAGACACTTATGGGCATGAATAAGATCACAACAGTAGCAAAGCCAAGTGTTTCATGGGTGAAATGGTAGTAAAACCCTAACTTAATATTTTTGGGAAGTTTGAATGAGAATCTAGGGGAATTTCATACATGAAACCAATAATAAAACACCCCAAATTGCTTGAAATAGTACAAACATAAATAAAAGGTGGCAACTTACTTTTCAAGACCAAAGAACCTAACAAGGGCCAACAAATTATAGTTGATGCCTAGCAAAATCTCTATGACATTGTTGTAAGATATTTTCCTAAAGAAAGGTGGATTATTGCATAACTAAGGCAATATGGACTGGTTTCTATAAGGACTGGTAACAAGATATTGTTTGAGGACACTTTAGAATTACCTAATATAGAAGACCACCTCTTTTATCGACAATTAAGACGACAACAGACCATTCTAGCCACAAGGAATTCTATGCATCATGTTCCAAAAAATTTGGAGGCAAGGAGTATGATTGCTTTCTTCAGTAATTCTCTCTTCAGGATTTCTTTCTTTAGCAATTCTACATAACTGAATAGTTATAGTGAGAGCCAGACACTTTTCAGGATCTATCTAAATTTTTATAATCAATTTTCTATGCAACTACCCTTCCCTTGTAGAACGCTTACTACCAGAGATACATGATCACTAATTTAGAATATTAAGGCCGTAGCCTTATATGCCATCATTGTAAAGGAAGTCATGATCATTTTGATTGGATTCTGTGGATGGTCTCATCTTCCCAGAGAACTACTCGTCAGGTTGAATTCTAGGTGCAAATCCTGGGTGATTATGACATAAGAGTATGGACTTATCCAAATGAAAAATAGTTGTAATTACCGATTCATATTTTTAAGGGCCATCATATTGGTAAAAACAGGACGCTTGTGGGCTTGACAAATTCAGTCCAATTGTAATCCTCTTGGAGCTAGATAGAAGGCAATTTCCACCTTGAAAAACAAAAAATTGCATCCATTGCTTGGGTTTAAACACAAAAAAACACAAACTTGCATCCATCGCTTGGGTTTAAACACTATTCTGCTTCTTCTTGAAAGGATCTATCAAAATCCCCTGTTTTCGGTCCAGATTCTTCATCAGTCCCTGTGTTTGAATCAACCAAATATGAGGCCCTTTAGCCATGTATATTACCTTAAAAAAAGTTTTAGAAAGAGTAAAAGCTACAACCTCTAACATGTTTCCCAAGATAGTACACAATGAACATGTTAATACATAAGCCAGAGCATACTATTTTAAAAATATTTAATAGTGACTTTGATCAAAGAAACACATCTGAGATAAATCCTCTATATTAAGTCTCTAATAGAACAGATAAATATGTTTTAATACCATACAATAGATAAATAGAAGCTTATATGGTTGAGCAATCCATAACTTAGTCACAAAGACAATCTCAAACTAATCCAAAAAGTATTGTTTAAAATATTTCTACCTATAAAAACATGCTTCCATGGAAAGAAGGAAAAGAGAGATTCCTAGAAAATGCATTCAGTTTCCAAATTAACTTTCGAGAAATTATAATAAATAGCCTATAAATTCATATGCAATGCTCATGTATCTAAGGAAGCATTGACCATTTGATACAAAGTAAATATCCTTTCAAAATAGTTGTGGTGCACAACACAGATTACTCTACAAGAAAAGTAAAAAGCCAAAATTGGTAAATCCTCTTCATTTCATTTGGCTGCTCCATACATCTGAGAAGAGGAAACTACTATTTAGTTTGGTGGACAATAAAGAGGGAGTACGCAGTCACTCATTTGGGGTTCATGTTCATCATTTGCAGTGTACTTGTTGGTTCTTGAGTACACTTTTACCCATTATTTGTAGCCAATCTGGGTGTTGGAGGAAGGTCGCATCCCTCATGACTTTGAAGAAACATTTTTCCTTACAAGCCGTACCATCTATTTGGTCATGGTAGCAAAGGGAGAGACCATACCTCATTTAATGCAGGTTGTACATCAATTTGTAGGCAGCTTCCTCTTTGTTGCTAGTCATACCTCTATCCTTACAGGATGTACAATTTAGATATATACCCATGTTCACTGATTGTAGTATGTACAAGGAAAATGGGACCAGGTCTCACCCAACTAGACCTGGAATTTCAAATTTTACTATCATGTCAAATTAAATTTGATGACGGTTACATTTTTAAAATTCCTGTCACTTTACGTTTTATGTAAATGCATACCTGTCAAAAAAAATTCCTTATATATTTCATATTATTTTTATAATCTTTCCATTCAATTTGAACCTAGCCTTGTCATTTATGACAGGATTTGGGTAGATAATTCATTAAAAGATAAAACCTAAATGTTTAACAATAATTGATATTCTCAAAACTCCCCACATCTCCTCCAAATCTCTACACAGATTGAACCTTGGAAATCTATAAACCTTGGAAAAATATAGAATAGAGATTTATCATAAAAAATTTCAAATCGCAAAACATATTGAACCATGGAAAAAATATAGAATGGAGATCTCTCCAGTTTAATTATTGCTCGGGCAACTGAAGCAATAACATCTTTGTTATCCTGAATCTTTCTTATCCTGAAGCTGAAACAATAACCCGAGTCACAGTCTTGGCTGTGTAGGTAAGAAACAATTACCCACCAGCAGGATCCAAAGCTACGAGGAACTTCAAACTTCATCTAATAAGACTATAAACATTCACTAACGGTCCATGGGCACTTATAGAGAGAAACATTGAAAATTTTCTTAGGGTTACTCTGATACGACCCACGTTCGGATAGTATAAAGGGTTAAACTCGGAATCAACTTTTTCTAAAAAAAAAATAGTCTATATGGGAACTTGTAGAGGGAAACTCCCAAATATATTTTAAGAAAAATTTGAAGACAATATACCTATTAGACAACTCTCCTTAAACCATCCAAATCTATAAAAAAAACTGTTTAGTTTCATCAGAGCATATTACTGGGTAATCTATTATTCAACCCTAAATCCCTATCCCTATATTTTCAGAGGTGTATTCCTTCATGCAAGCGGTTCATATAAATTCTTTCTTCCTAGCTAATGCAGTAATAAGATTTAGATTCTGTCCATAGTAAAAATGTATTGACAAAAACTCATATTAAAGCAAGGGATATTACTTGACCTTCAGCAGCACCTCCAGTGACCTCCTCTGCATGACTTTCGGCAAGCCTCCTCTACGTGACCTCCGAAAAACCTGCTCTAGGTGACCTCTGGATATGATGGTATATTGTGTCGGCTCCACTATGAAAGTATTGATTAGGTTCTTTGTTTCGCAAAGAAATATTGTGTCCGAATGGTTGTGGTTATATATATATATATATATTTTTTCCTGAGTGTCAGAAATCTAACGACATAGCCCTAGTGTCAAAAATCCTACGCCCTAGTGTCAGAAATTCAACGGCGCTAAAATAATTTAAAAGGCTCAGTACTTTTCATCATTACTATCCGACACATCCATATGATACATCGGATGTCATCGGATTCTCTCATCGGATTTCAGGTTAAAATCCTATTGTGGGGCTAAAGCCCTGACCAAGGGCTTAAAACCCTAAAACCCCTTGAAAAAGGTATAAAATACGTGTGGGGGATCACTCTCAAACAACTTCTCCCTTACATATTGTTATGCTTCCCACGGATGCCTTAATACCTTTGCCTCTCAAGCCACCCACACTCCCTCTCCTCCATTTCCATTGAGCCATTGCTCCCCCATCCAAGATAGGTGTTCCCACAAGCTAGGGCATGGTGGTCCATTTCCACCCAAGAGAAGGTATAACCATATTTCATGTTTTGTTTCTTAGTTTCTTAGTTTTCTTTGATTTCTAACCCTTATTTCATTTGCAGGTTTTAGATATAACATTCTTTTGCAGGTGTTTCAATCTATTGTAGCTTAGGATTTATTTGTAGGTCTTTGGAGGTGGAACCCTAACCCTTGTGTGAAGAGGGGTTCATCATTGCTTCTATATCCTTTCTATTCTTAGCTTAGTTTACTATTTTGTTTATTTACCTTACGTTTTATTTTCTGCATTTACCCACCAGCAGGAACCTACCCTTCTTCCCTATAGGCAGAAGGGAGCCATTCCTGCCCTTGTAGTAGGGAGAAATCCCTACTACAGAACTGGCGACCATACTAGGTCGATCCCATAGGATCCCTGGTCCAAAATTTTAATTTCCAAGTTTTAAATTTTTTGCCTTAATTTTAAAAGAAAATTCTGTTAAATCCATCTTAAATTTGGTTTATTTCCTATTTTCAGTACTGTCGAAGCCTCTACTAGGAAAAATCAAGTTAGATTGGCCACAGCACAAGTTACTGTAGGCCAAATCTGACTTTGTCTCACAAAAAACCCCAAACCTGGAGCAGGGCACTCTTATCAGGGCCAAAAGTGAGATTGGGGCACACTTAATGGGTAAATAGGTGCACCCAGGGTGCACTTAATCCCCTGATAAGTGTGAATTCAACCAGGAAACTCAGTCTGCAACTGTTTTTTCATTATGTGCGATCCCCTCGCCTGTTTCTAAAAAAATACCGTGCCCCCCTCACCAGATTTGATCAGAAATGTGCGGCCTGTCAAACAAAACTTTAATTTCAATTTAATAACACTTAAATTTCAGTTTTATAGGACTGTCAATGTGGCTCATTTTCCTTTGTCTAGCATTGTGTTAACACCCAAAAAGTGTTCACTACCTCATGTACCCCACTACATGGCTCATTTGTCCATTTTCCTACCATATTTCCCTTAAAAACCCTGAAAATCCCACTAAAAAGCCTCCAAAAGGTCTAAAATGCCTCCAAAAGGCCATAAAACCATCTAAAAGCCTCCAAAAGGCCTCCAAAAAATATCCAAAATTCCTCTAAAAATAGCAAAAATCCCCAAAAGGGAAGAAAAAATATAAAATAATGAGGAAAAGGAGGAAAAAATCCTAAACAACTGCCCTAAACCATATGGTTTCCAAAACCATGGGCCAGCACTCCACCACTAAAAAACTATAAATAGGTGGTGGAGACCCCTTATTTCACATCCACAATCATAAGCACCCTTACTCTGCCAAAATAGCTCTGGAAACCCTAGCTCACCCTTGAGCTACTTTCACCATTGAGAGCCCCTTTTGGCCCATTTCCACCATCGGAGAAGGAGAAGGAGCAAGCTGGGGCTTGGAGAAACCGTCTCGGATCACTGCAAAGAGCTTCACCAACCTCCACATCGGAGGTAATATCAATATAAAAAAAAAATTCTTTACATTTCGTTGTTTTGTTTCATGCATATATTTAGAGTAGTTCATTTTTCTGTTTAGCATTTTTATTTACATTTTACTAAACTACTACTAAGGAGTCACTTCTCCTTAGTAGGTTCTCATTCGCACAAGCTAGGGGTAAAACCCTAGCCACACATTGCAAGTCAATTTCAGTTTTTGTTTTCATTTTCTGCAATTTCTTTCATAAACAATGTGTAAATTCTAGGTAAATGTTAAGGCTTAATCAAATGAACCTAGCCTAACTAAAATCAACCTAAAATTAACCATCTTGCTTCCCCTTCCTCCTCTACCCAATCATCACCCTCCGGGGTATTATGAGATACGACGAAGGGCAAGCTCGTATAGATCTAGGCACTCCATTATATTGTTCCAAACCATTAAAACCGGGTGACCTGGAAGGTAGAGGGGGTAGAGAAGGAGGGCTTCTCACAACGCTAAGCGTCCTCCTTGTTGACCAACCTAGAATCCGGGAGGTGACCTGAGGATCTATGGATGGGCTTAGTCCCATTGTGTTGAGAGCCCAACACCTTCTCTTAGTTGAAGAGGAATATAAATGTGAGGTAGACATCTAGTTAGGCCAGAAAACATTCAGGGTTAATCACTGTATTTGTTCACAATTTCTGATTATTCAATGCTTGCATACATAAACAAAATGAAATGAACTCTACCATGATGAATTCATAAACCATTTGCAGCAACCAAATACCAGAAAAACAAACAAACAAATACACCATACCAACTAATTAACCCAACTCAGTTCATGATGCTGAGTGAGCCTTAAAATTTACCAATTTACACTAAGTACAAACAACTCTGTAGTCTTTGAGGACATAAGTCCCTAACTACTTCAACTGTGGGAAGTACTTGGGCTTTGCCTAGAAAATCATTGTGAGGAGTACCATAGGAACTCCAAAGTACCTGGTCATTGAGAGGAATTTCCAAGCGAAACGAGAAACAACCTCTTCCGATTGAGTAGAAACACCTGTGAGGAAAAAGCCAAGCACTGTTTCTTGGTAGTCTTGGTGGCCAAGTGACCACCTGCAGCCAATAGGAAGCCACTGAAATCAGGGTCCAAACATCATTCCCACCAATTTTTAGGCATAAAATATAACACAATTGATCCTCCATGCTCTTCCTCACGCCTAAGAGGCCAACCACCACCATTTGGAACACTCAATCGACACCGTTGAAGCTGCTCTTAGCAATCTCCCACACCATCAAAAGGCCACCCAGCCTTTGATTCTAATTCAAACCCATATCAATTTGAACCAGACCTCCATACTACACCATCAATCCCCATGGCTAGTGCAAATCCAGAACCATTTTCCGGCGTACGTTCACAACTTGTCACCCACAACCTGGAAATTGGCCCAAGCACAATTATGCAAACTATCATTAGTTAGATACCACCACCTATAATGACCATCCAAGCTGGCACACTGGCAGCACACGGGGGCAATGGCCCTTCCACACACACTGCCCCTCCTACCATATAGGCGGCCAGTGGATCGTTCACTTACATTGCCCCTACTGTCATACATGGGGTAAATCTCCCCGCCACTCATACTATCCCACCCACAACACTTGGGGGCATTGGCCCATCTGCAATGGTTCCATTGTAAGCACCCCTAGCTGTGCAGATGCATTATGCACCTGCAAACCCCACCACCATCACAGCCCCATCCCACATCAACTTGGGGTCAGATATGCCCTTCATGGCTCATCTTAACTTGCCTAATTTGGCAAGATTAACAAATGACCCCATCTGCCATCAAGCTTTTTGGCCTCCAATTCCAACTAAGCTACCATCAGACATCCCCAAGTTTGAAGGAAAAATAGGGGAATGTCCCCAAAACCACATAATGACATTCCATCTATGGTGCTCATCCAACAACATCGTAGACAACTCCATTCAACTGAGGCTATTCCAATGCACCCTTACAGGTGTCATGGCCAAATGGCACATTGAGATGCCACAAGCCAAGTACCTAGACTTCAACTCTCTAGCCTTCATGTTCTTACAGTATTTCCAACTCCCCGTCAGATTTGATGAAGGGGTGGAGATCCTACTATCCTGTCATCAAAGCACTGCCACTCACATAACTGACCATATCCATGAGTGGCGGCGATGCCATAGCGTATGTAAAATCCAACTTGATGACAGGATCTTCTTGGATTGGTTCCTTAAGACCTTGCTCCCGCCCATAGTAAAGGAAGTCGCGTCCAAATGCCCCCAATCCGAAGAAGAGGCCATACTGAAGGCCCAACAAGTTGACCTTATCTATTCTCAGTCTAGATACTTGTACACTGTCATTCCAAATTCTCCCCATCTGAGTACCTCCTACTGCGATGCACCAGGGGCATCCCATGCTATGGATGACATCATAGGATCGATCTCCCAACAGCCACAGCCTCGACCGACACCACCTACCGTTACACCACAACCAAGCAACACTGCTAATGTTTCTTACCAAAACCAAGCCATGGACTATGCTAGAATGATGTCCCAGTCTAGAGTAACAACTTCCTATGCACAACCTATGCCACCGTAGTAGGCTCAGGCCATGGCTTGGCCAACACAGCAGTATGTGGGGCAAATTCCCACATTTGCGACACCACCACCTGCACAAATCTACTATACACCACCAATGCAACCAGTTCAATCCCTTGCCTCGACTCCACCCACTCCATTGAGACAAGTGTTCGCACAAAAAAATTGTCCCAACCAACCTGCCCCCAACAATCAACAAGGGAAAGCTCGAAATAACCAGCCCTGCAACCAAGGCAATAACCAACCATAGGGAGGTGGTCAACAACCGAACCCTCCCAACAATTTCTAAGCAAGCCAGCTAGGCCAAAACCCCCCACAATAGAATGCACCAAGATGCAACACCCCATTGCGCACAAACCAATTGTACACACTCTATGATGTTTATGGACACTACACATTTGAGTGTCCCCTCATGGCTCATGCTAAGCAGGCCATTCAAAACGAGGCCCAACAGGCCGCCAATGCAGCAAATCAAGCCCAACCCAACCCAACACCACAAGGACCTCCCCCCATTGTGCTTCAAAACCCACTACCAGTCCAAGGATTGGTGGAAACTGCACCCCCTCCCTAGGCCAATCCCAATGCTCCAGGGGAACCTCCCACTACCGAAACAGGTGTTCACCACCTACTAGCCATAACGGCTGAAGAGGTCAACTTGAAAACCTGACAGAATTAGTATGGTACCACCACCTAACCCATTGAGACATCAACAGCATCAACGTCCAAAACATTCAACATACCTCTTCAGTTACCCCCATTCTTGCACCCCCCCATACGCAGGGTTGCCAATAATGCCACGGCTAGAGCTGTAATCAGCTATAGAATTTTGGATGACTTGGACCAAACGCCAACCACCATGTCCACTCTTGAGGTACTTAAAACATACACAATGTAGCGTAAAGCCTTACTAGCTACTCTAGGGGTAGTAGACCCCTCCAAATCCAAGTTGATCACATTTGACATGGAGGATGGGGAACCATGCATGCCCTCGACCATCACCTTCCAAATCTTGGTGTCCATCCAAAATTTGATTGTGCATCGGTGCATAGTGGATGAGGGGGCATCCACATGTGTTATGTCTACCTTGGTTTGGCAGAAACTTGGATCACCAATTCTGCAACCATCCTCCACAACTCTACGAGCTTATGATGGACATCCCACTAAAGCCCAAGGAATCCTCCCCTACGTCCCCATCACATTAGCTGGTGTTAACATTTAGGATGTACCCAGGTTACAAAAGGTAAATCCCAAAGGTAACAGCAAAAACCACTTCAGAAAGAAACCGGATTTCCTTTCTAGAGAGGGATCTCTCAAATATAAATTTAACAAGGACAGATATAAAATCAACACTTAAACATCATATAGATGGTTGAAATGATACACATAATCATTCGACAATGGAGTCAAAATACATAAAAATATCACAAGGTCGCATGCATGAGATTTCATCAAAGGCAAGATAACCACTCAATTACAGTCATTTGTTGAGTTCAGGTGGAAAAGGAAGAAATATGAACAGTCCATCAATATAGAGCATCATAAGATGAATTCCATATTAACTTTAGTAGAAACATTTATGGAATATCTGAAACAATAGTCAGAGCACAACACGTATGAATTCCAACAATTCAACACTACGCTTTAGATACGAGGAAAACAAAATGGAATGTAAACACCGGAAAAAACAATCACATAGGAAAGAAAATACATACTGTAATGTAAATAGCACAAGAATCTCTAATACCCCACATGCATTCAACTTTGTTATTTCAAAAATTATTTGTCTTCAAAAAACATTGATCCAACAAATGAGTTCCAACCCCCAATACATCAAGTAAATGCAAATATATACATAAATGATTTCTTCCCAAGAAGATTTAATAACTGAATAATCAGTTTAATCAAAGTATTTGTAACCATATCCCTAACAACTACGAATAAACTACTTTCTTTAATCCTGATAACAGATCATTTAATTAAAATCAACTTGGTGGTAATAAGGCTCAAACAAGCAGCTCCATAGTGTACAACACCTGTTTTCACGGATGAAGAATATACTTTGTTTTTCCGAATCTTTCCACGGCTCTCCATTTTTCTGCACTTGGGATGTCATACTCAGTCATTTCTCAAATAGATACTTCCAAATACATATAGGTTTGATAAGACATAGTGGGAAGCCCTCCTCTGACGATCAAAAATTTCTGCAATATCTCAAAGTCTTCTGTCAACTTGTCCACGATGACTTTTCCCGTCAGTCCCTTTACCAAGTCATCAAACTTGGAGTGATCCATACAGATTTGTGCTAGCAGGATATGATAATGTTCTTGAGAAAAACGTCTTCCTTCTCCGTCCCAGAAAGAGGGAAGGACATCTTCAAACAATTCTTTAAAATCATGCCTGAAATCATTAATACGCGAAGTCATCTCATCAGCCTTATCTTATACTGTTTTTATAAGATGATGTTTCTGAATGAACCTTTTCGACCACAGTACCATAGCCACTATGTCTTTGATTCCTATATCTTGCAATTTTTGACAAGTTAATGAATTCAAGAAATTCAGTGCATTCTGAGTTGTACTTAGGGGCTTCCTCTCCATTGTCTCATTTACCAGTTTTAATCTCTAATTGGCTAAATTAACCAATGCACTTTGGTCATCAATGAAATTCAAATAATGTTTGAACTTAGTAACCTCCATAGACAATGTATCCCAGATTATATGCTTGGCTCCCTGAAGAGGCCCCTTTCCTGTATTCCTTTCTTTTAATTCATTAAGCTTCTTTTGTAATTGACCTTTGTCATGTAATATTTTATTCTTGTTTTCAACCATTTTAGTCAGCTCAGATTTGATTTTCTCATTTTCTTCTTTTAATTCCCTTATCTCTACATCCTTCAAGCTTACTTGTGACATGGGTACTAGTAAATCATCAACAGAAAAATCACTTAAAGGATTTTCAATATTTACAATGGTCAAATCTTCATCAGTAGGAGTCTGGCTCATCAATTCTTCCATAATCTCTTTTTCATCATTATGGTCTTTCCTTAAATGTGAAATTTGTGTCACTAGCTCAGTTCTCTCTGTTTCCCATTTATTCTTTTCTTCTTGTAGCTTCACAGTTTTTCCTTTGTACTCCATCATTTCATGATGAATTTTATCTTTCTCCTCCTTCAATGCTAACAACTCTGATGATTGAACATGTTCAGAACTCGATATTTTCAACTTCTTCTTTAGTACCTGAAGGGCATTATCTTTCTCTTCTAAAAGTCTTTTGATGGCTTGTGTGTTTCCTATTTCATCCCCCAAGCTTATGATATCTGCTTGCAATTTCTTTATTTGAATTGAATTCGCCTTGTTCTCAACTTTCTCGTGCTTCAACTGGACCTCCAATTTATCAACCAAAACTTGCAACTTGTTAATTTTCATCATGGCACGTAATAAATCTGAATAAATTATATCCCCTGTCTATTTGTGCAGATGTATTTTTTCAGGTACACTAATTTTGTCCAATCTTAATTCCATCTCAGCCACTTTTTTGTCACTTGCCATAGCTAATTTTAAAGTGTTCCTTTCTACATCTCGAGTGGAAATCAGGGACGTCTTTGGGTTACCCAGACTTCTCACTCGTGGAAGTAGATTTTTAGTTTCTTCTAAGGACTGCCTCTGCTTTTCTACATAACTAGTCATGAATTCTGCTTTAGATTTAAAAACTGAACTGGACTCTGCATTATTTTCACTTTCAAAATAAAACTGGTTCATCTGTACTAACTTCTTAGGAATCAAAACTACTTTTTTCAACTCATCTGAAACTACTTCACTTGAAATTTTATCATCTTGAGATGTTTTGGTCTTCTTACTTGAACTATCTTCATCTATTTCCATATTTTCAATCTCAGAAAAACTTCTTTTAATTAAAACATTAGAACTTTCTGGCACTTGAGATGCTGTAATTGATCCACTGCTTGTACTCTCATTACTTCCTAGATTTTCCACAAAATGAGACAAATTGGCTAATTCCTTCAAACCCTCAACAACTTGGTGATCAAATGGTTTGTTTTTATTTGCTTTTTTCCTTAGAGAAATTATATGATATGGATCATAATTGACCTTCTGTTCCTTTTGAAAATCCATGTTTTCCAATAATTTTTCCACAATCACCAAGGCACCCTTGTTTTTAAAGATGAATGAACCAACTTTAAGGGGGAATTTGATATTGGAGGACTTTTTGAAGGCTCCAAAATGCTCCTCTTCTACATGTAATCTTTGTCTCATGTATTCCAGTGTGAAGATTCTAGGGATAATGAAATCAGGTAGCCTATAAGGTTCTCCGGTGAAACCATACACTCTCAAAACTGTAAAGTATTTATACAAAAACCAATCCCCAATCCTGTCTTCTGGTGACGATTGCATCATAATCTTCATTTCTCCAAACACTCTGGGAAATACTTCATCAAACAGCAACTTATATATCTCTAACATAATGGAATTCACAAATTCGAACATATTGATTTGCTTCAGCAGATCCGAAGAGAATATAGTATTCAAGAATTGCAATTTAGTTACATTTGAACATAATAACATGTTCAATAGATATGATTGATACTTGAAAAATATGACCTTTGGGAACTCGACTAATTGGATATGAATAGCCTCTACTAAATATTCATCCAAACTGGAGAAATGGACCGGATGGGACTCAAACTCAAGACTAACTAAACTCATTTTCAATAAGAAGCCCAAGACAACTTCACTGACATGAATGTCATTATCTAGACCTAAAATCTGATAGACCAAAGATACAACCAACTGAACCTCCTCTTTTAAAATGTGAATATGATATGGAAAAAAGAGACCTTCTAATGACTGACCTTCATTAAGAATACTAGACAAAAATTCACATCAAATTTCAGTTTTACAACCTCTGTATACTTCAGCTAAAACAGACTCATTCACAGACTCACCACTATCAGGGTAATTATTAGGCAAATTAAGGAATCCATGAATAACTTTTTCATCAATCCTACACAATATCTTGGACATGGAACGACTCACAATGACTCTCTCAGAAGATGAGTAATTACTTGCACACCACTCAGCGAATTCAGGAAAGGGTAAGGTCTGCTCAATGGTGAAATAATATAGAAATGACTTGCAGGCATTCAAAATGTCATTTCCTTGTGAATTATACCACCATAATATTTCCTTAATAACTAATACATTTCCCATCGATAGGAATGGGTCATATACACCTCTATCTCTATCAACCAAGAATTCTTCTCTTTCATCTAGGACCTGGTTAAGACCTTCTAACCCTTTCTCTTTCTCCATAATGGAAAAACGATGATAATTTTGTGAATAAAGCTCAAGTATTCGAAGCTTACATGTGACTATAACTGTATGTACCCGAATTTGACTGCGAAAGGATGGTGGGCAGTCCCTTTCATTCGTATTGGCATACAAAATAAAAAATGATTTTTCAAAATAAGTCAACTTCACTTTATATAAAGGTCTATTCCAAAGGCTCCCTCTAGGGGTTTTTCTTAAACCCTTTTTCTCTGCAGAATGTACCATAAGCCACCACGTGTATCGTGGTTTTTATTCCGCTACCGCCTCTCTACTTCAACTACTGTGCAACTCTACCCTCCAGATCTGATAATAACCGTTGATGAATACTCACTTTATTTTTAAGCCGTTGGATTAACTTGCACGTACACATTCTGCTGGGCCTTTTTGTTTTTAACAACACGCAACTTTATGGAACGGACTTCTTATGAACCATAGATTTTACTGACCTGATCCCATAACCGTCAATCCTCACACCTTGTATCTCCCATGCATCTCCGCAGAGCGAATCTATTCTAAACCATTGATTTTCACATCCTTGTTCTATACCATTATATTATGAGATAATTTCTTCTTTTATGCATCATTTTTCTTCACCATGTTTCCTTCAATACTCTGCAAGTTAGAAGTTTTTAATAGCTGGGAAGATAGTGTTGACCGACATAGAAGTCGTCAACGCTCAACTGGACTACAACCTCCTCCTTGGAAGGAGTTACATGTATGCCATGAGAGCAATTGCATCAACTATCTTCCGTCTCATGATGTTCCCCCATGACGGGAAGATTGCGATGGTTTATTAGCTCACTTATCATGATTTGCAAGGGTTAACGGAACCTGCCAATGTTACCCCTACCATCACCACCATTGAACCACAAGGGGTGAACCCACATGCTAATGTCATCCCTGCAATAAACACTATGGTTGACAACACACCAGCCTACCCATTGTTGAATGTGGACCCTGGGTTGTTTGTCAATCCCACCATGATAGCTCCTTTCCCCTCCGTGTCATCACCACCGACACAAATTGAGACTACGAACTTGTGCATGGTCTCATCCAGCACTGCTGCACCCAAACAACAAGCGCAGCCATAGCCACAACACCAATAGTAGCCACAACATCATCCACAGTAGCAGTGTTTCACACAGCCACAACCACAACTGCATCCCCACATGAAACCAGTAGGGAGTTATCTGGGCTCATCACCAGTCCACATGATTCCCTTCCTCTTTCCCACACTTGGGGTCATGAGCAAGCCAGTAATGGCCACCTTAATCCTACCTAAATTCACATTCAAAATTTTGGTATGGTATCTCGATCCACCATCTCAACCACCAATGCCCCAAGTTGTTTTAACCCTAGTGCAACCCATCGTGGTGGAGTTTCACCCTCCACCCAAACCGCAAAAGCAAACTGTTGCACCCGCACCGCCCCACCCGAAAATGGCCAGAGGCAAGAATTCCAAAGCCATCACAGAACCACAAAAAGTCTCGCCTTGCACCATCTACAAGCAACAGGGCCATCCAACTCAGAGTTTCCCTGAAATCCCAATGATCTGTGTGCATTTAGATGCCATGGATACAAACAAAAACATCCCCATGGTTGAACTCTGATGGAAAACTCTTGGATAATTTATGCAATGGGATCCACCTCAAGATATTTTATGCCTAACATCCCCAATGAGTTGCTTCATTTTCGTTTCTTGCTTTACAATGTTTTTTAGCACAAATCAGGGGCAGCACCATCATCTGCTAATCCAAAGTCACCTGAAATCAGTTTGAGACACCTCTCACATCTTTGGGCTCAAGCTTCTATCTCCTTATGAGACCATTGTCTCATGTTTAAGAAGTAAATTTGAAGACCATTTCCCACCAGTCACCTTGATTTATGAGCCATGACATGACGATGCAAGTGTCTACAGACCTGTACTTGTATCACAATCCCCAATCGCAACTCATGCAAGTTTTCGGGCCACTGCTCGTTAAGGAATGTAATTTTACTTTTATTTTTGTATTTATAATTGTCTTTTCCACCGCACCTTATGCAGACATCTAAACCATCGTCCACAAAACCCTTTATTTTTCTTGCATGTATTTGGCATATAAATGCCTCTTGAATTTTACTTACATTGCATGTAGTCAATTCTGTCCACCACAACACACACACACGCTCTCCTAACCTCTGTCCAAGAGCCACTTTGGTTTATGTTCCTCTTCCACACCGACTCACGAGCCTCTACCGCGATCTATCCCATGCACATATTGGTATGTTTGAGAGCCTTCTGCTCCATCCATACTATGTGAATGAACTTTGGACCTCTATCTACTGTCCCGACATGGGGCATCGCTTGTGCCACCATAATCAATTGACCATAGTGGAGTTTCATTTAATCTCTTTTCTAACTCCTTAAAACAACGAAAAGATTTCCAAGCGTAGCTGCTTCCTTTCCTGCTTGCTAAAGTATAGGAAAGGGCATGTACATCATCTCGTTTACTAGGATTTTGTGGACCATGTAGACTAGTAAAATGAAAAGGACACCCTTAGCACACTCAAGCCAAAACCATTCCCCTCTGAATACTTTTATGCTTTCTCGGGTAGAGGGGCTGCACTTTACAAAAAAGCTCACCATGGGTTGTCGTTAAGCTCTTTTCCAGCCTTGTCATCAAGAAAATATTGTCGAGCAAACTTGGTTTTGTTCATGCTCGTAAAAGTATCTAAATGACTATCCAGTCAGTATAGGTTTAACCTTTTCTAGCCTGATTGGACTACCAACGGTAAAGAAGTATCTCATCCCCTCCAAGATGGGCAAGTTCTCCTATGCATACTTTTATCATTTTCAGGCATAGGAGACTACTAACGAAAAAGATCCCCCACTGGAGTCTTTCTCGTTCTTTCAGACTCTCTAAAATTGAAAGCACCATCGAGCATTTACCTTCTCAGGCTCTCCAAAGTTCCATGAGATCATACGATAACGGTGTCCCTAGACACCACTCCACAGAAAATAGTTTGGCAGCATTCCCCCATTGGGTCACCTTTGTTCATAGTACTCTGCAATGTGTCTTCCTTGGATCCCATCAATATCAAAAGTGTCTACCTCCTCCAAGTATTTCCCATCAGCAGGTGATATCCATAGTATTTCAACTATGATCCCATTCCCATGAGTCAGTTTCATTTGCTTCTTGGTCTGCCCTGTATTCATACTCTGAACAAAGGAAGTTTGAGTCTCCCTCCCCCTGCCCCTATTCAAATATTTCCCTCCCCCCTCCTCCCCATTTAGTGATTCAATACGCATATTGCTTCACACCTTCTAGTTATCTCCCTCGCGCTTCTGGTCAAGGAAACATCATTTCCTTGGCTAGGGGAAAGTCTCCCTCTGACAACTCCAACACACATATTCCATAGGATAGACCTAGAAGTCCATATATCTTGGTTTCATTAACCTCATTGATGAGTTCCTTGGACCACTTGAGAAAAGTCCTTAGTGCCTCTCAGGATGGTTTTTTCTCACGTGCTCAACTTCAACTACATCATTGCACCGTTGAGATTCGTACAGGGTTTTGTCTATACAATATTTGGTTGAAGACCTTGGATATCACCTAACTCTAGAACATTGGTGAGTCCACTCAAGGGACCTAAACAGGTTATGTCCCTTGTGATTTTCGGGTTGCGTTGGAGACAATGTTCAGAAGCCCTATCAGTGCTTCGATATACCTTTATGATTGATGCAGCATACTTGTACCACAGAGACTCTGACTCTTAATCAATGAGTTCACACAGCTATGTACCATTCTAGATCTATCAAACCGTCAGTCATGAAGATATACCATTCCATGAGAATTCCATGGGTCCAATGTACCAGATCATCATTGTATTCAGCCTCACATGGAGGAAACCATTATTGTAACATCAGTTGTATATGATTGGCTCTTGTATTTTAGAGAATAGATCAAATTATTATTTTGACATTGTCATGAGCATGGGGATGCCCGCCTCATCCATATACATGTCACACATTATTTGTATCTCACCCATTGATGGGAACCATATTAATACAAAAACCAGAAGCCACCATGCCCCAGCCCCAGAAGCACCACCTCTATGCAGCAAATCCTATGATTTTTGTCAGCCATACATTGAGCTCCTACCCTCACACATCAGGGGGCAATCTGTTAAGCCAAAAATCCCCCACTTAGCTCTCAATGGCCTACACCATCCAAGGACACCATCTCACGACCCTCATATCACTCCATTAGACCCCCACACACTCAAAATAGCTAAAGGATGAAGAAAAGGGCTTAAGAACCCCAAAAAGGAGTCCAAAATAGTCTCCTAGGAGCTAAAACCCCCCAAAAGAGGCTAAAACCCTAAAAGGAGCTAAAGTTAGGGAAAAAGGGGCTAAAATCCCCAAAAAGGGGCTAAAGCCCTAACCAAGGGCTTAAAACCCTAAAACCCCTTGAAAAAGCTATAAAAGGAGGGTGGGGGATCACTCTCAAACAACTTCTCCCTTGCATATTGTTATGCTGCCCATGGATGCCTTAAGACCTTTGCCTCTCAAGCCACCCACACTCCCTCTCCTCCATTTCCATTGAGCCATTGCTCCCCCATCCAAGAGAGGTGCTCCCACAAGCTAGGGCATGGTGGCCCATTTCCACCCAAGAGAAGGTATAACCATATTTCATGTTTTGTTTCTTAGTTTCTTAGTTTTCTTTGCTTTCTAACCCTTATTTCATTTGAAGGTGTTTCAATCTATTGTAGCTTAGGATTTATTTGCAGGTCTTTGGAGGCGGAACCCTAACCCTTGTGTGCAGACGGGTTCATCATTGCTTCTATCTCCTTTCTGTTCTTAGCTTAGTTTACTGTTCTATTTATTTACCTTACGTTTTATTTTTTGCATTTACCCACCAGTAGGAACCTACCCTTCTACCCTATAGGTAGAAGGGAGCCATTCCTACCCCTCTAGTAGGGATAAATCCCTGCTACAATAAGCATAGAAAACTAGGTGTACATGTTGTGGGAAATGTTGCATAAGAGTGCTTTCCCACTTTGGGGATGGGCTAGGATTTGTAGGTTGCAGCAAGGCTTGAGTATTTGGATCCCCTTTTTGGGTTGGGTTGTGATGAAATAATTACCAAATTGGTTCTACAAAACATTGTTATAAGAAAATAAAACAAGACAAATAAAATGATAACAAAACCAAATAAAATGCCAAAGGGAGTAGAGGATGAAAATTCCAACAATCAATGTGAGATAAACCACTTGTATATTTCCCAATGGTAAAGCTAGTACAACACCTTGGAGATGTGATCTCCAAAATGAGGGAAGCAATATTCCTAAGGGAGGCCTTTCTTATCCAAACTTATTTTCAAAATGGTTAACGAACCAAATGAGAAAAACACTTGCCCCTTGAGGGAAGGAGGAAAGGGAGCTTTGGTAAATTATTGAAAAGAGGGAAGAGGGAAGAGGTCAGATAATAGGAAGCTCAATAATCAAAAACTTCAAAAATCATAATCCCACATTCATAATCAAGAGATGCGATGCTCAAATCCAAATCCTATAAATGGAAGGCATATGAGGTGAATTGGGGAGGACAAGCTAGAAAAGCAAAGACATTTTGTAGGATTTGGAGGCTAGAGATAGAATCTTTTTCATATCAAGAGTTTCAATAATCATTAGTTTTGATGGATAAGGATGGTTTAGAGAAAAGGTGAAAGGGATTCACCTATTATTGGGTTGTAATCACTTTCCTCCTATTTTTAATATGATGCAATTCAAGTTTCCCCAAATGTTGTCACTGAATCTATGTTTTTTCATATGTTTTTTTTCAATGTTTGGTAGATAGTTTTCAAGTTTTTGAATTTTTCTAAAGGCTAGAGGTAAGGAATATATTTCTACGAATGAAGGACTAAATGCCATGGATGCTCAAGTAGAAGGATATTCCACAAACGACACGCTTCAATAGGTAATCTCCTTTCTTCCTCCCCTTTCTCCTCTTTGAAATGACTTAGAAATCTCAGGAAGTTTTCAATTATTGCATATATTATGTTTATAAGGATTCAACTCCCTTTAGTGAATGTTATATTAGGTTGTGGACATGTCCCTACAGAGAAATCTAATAACAGAATGGAGACCATACTGGGGAGCTAAGGGGATCTTGTCTTGAAACAAGTTTTATCGAGAATTTCCCCTTTTTTAGGTAACTTTTTACCTTTCAAATATTTTAATGAATGCTTTCTATTGTTCTTATAATGTTTTAATTTAGTCCTAGAGGTCAAAACCGACCCGAATCCATCCTTTACTTTGTTGTTTTCAAGAAAAATGGGTCTAGATATGCCCTTTTTCCAGTATATGGATTGCTGGCAGATTTACACAGAGTAGAAAAAGTGGAAGCCTCCTATGGAGCCCTTATAGTGACTACATAGAGAGCCAACATTACTCTGTTCATCCCTAATAGAGGTGCACCAACCAGAATGTGAAACAAGTCACAGTTCTTGATTTTTTTTATGTTTAGATCTGCAATTTTGGGTCATTTTGGTTGATTTTGATGTTATAGATGTCTTAGGAATATTCCAAGATAGGTTTTAGACAGTACTTACCTATTTTTTATCAATATTTAAGGGATTTATTTGAATAATTTTGAAGTTTTGTATGCATATGGCTGAAATTTGAAAAAGTCATGATTCTTGATTTTTTTATGGTTCGATATGCAACTTTTTGTCATTTTGATTGATTTTTTCTGTTTTAAATGTATTAGTAACATTCTAACAGATGTTTTAGAAATCATTTTCTTCCCTTTTATCAAGATTTATATTTTTTTTAAGGATTTTAAGTTTGGTGTGCATTTTTGCATGAGTTTAAATTTTTGGAGGTCACTCATTTTTTGGTTTTGATTGAATTACTTTGAAAATTTCCAAAAAATTAATTGACATCCTAAAACACTTGTTAAATCCTAATATGACCTTTTAGGATCATTTTTTAAGCATTTGTGGACATTTTCTCTCAATTTTGGAAGGCTTGGAAAACGTTTTGTTTTTAACTAGGAAAAAGTCACTTTTAGGAGTAGTTTTTTTTTTGTATTATTCAAAGTTTTGCTTGAAAAGAATGCTCAGATCTTAAATTTTATGAAATGTTTACCCTTTAGTTCATTTATTTCACTCTTGAATGTCTCAAAATTGGTCTAATTTGGTCATTTTTATCACATAGTGACATAAGGAAATTGTTGAAAAAACTAAAGAACATGGCATTGTTTCAATTTATGAATTATTGTGACCATGAATTTTGAATCCATATGTACTTGCTGACCTTCCACACAACTTATAACCACCACTAATACACTCTTCATACCATCATTTAATATCAAATTCACATAAATTCTCAAAATATGAGCCTACCACTCAAGATCAGTTCATACACAATGAGAGTATTTGTTTGATCATTGTCAAGTTCTTAAGATAAGTTGTGTTTGATCCATGAGTATCCTCTTCACTTGCACTTTCAGGTGGTCCCGTGAACGAGAAAATGGATCTCAAGTTTAATATATAGGTTTATTCTTTCGAAAAATTCTGAGCCATGAGTATCCTCTTCACTTGTGCTTTCGTATGGTCCCATGAACAAGAAAGTGGATCTCAAGTGTAATAGGAATCCTTTGAAGTTTCGAATCATATTCTCGAGCCATGAGTATCCTCTTCACTTGCACTTTTGGGTTGTCCTATGAACGAGAAAGTGAATATCAAGTGTAAATGTTGGTCATGAAAAACAAAAATTGAATCGCACTCCTACATGTACACATCATTTTAAGAGACCTATTGGAAACACGAAAAACTTTGGATATTCAAACATTTTTTGTTTCTAATTAGTGATAATTGAATCCAACCTACTGAACCCTTGTTATAAAATTGAGAGTGATTTCAAATTTTTGAAAGTGATTTTATTTTTTAGTATGCACATATGAAGGATATCAATGAACCTCTTGCTTTCCCATAGTATAGAAGTTCATTGAATGAAAATATATGTTTAAAATCATCTATGCATTGGTTTGGTTCAGTAGCATAAGTCGCAACACCATTGGTTTCACCACCACTCCTTGAAACTAATCTAATTACCTTTAAAATCAATGCTTAATATAAAAACAATGAATATTTTATCTTTGATATCACCAACAAGATTAGGCTAGGGATTTGGGTTAAGATGGTGAGTTAACACTCCAAAGCCACAAAAATTTGAAGCTAGCATTGATTAAAGAGATTTAAATCCATTAGTAGCAAATATTTCTAAGCACGAGGTCAATCCGAATTAGTAAGGTTGGTATCCCCCCTCTTGCTTCTTTGGTGAGATATGAGAACATTGCAATGTCTCATTTAAGTGACAATTCCTCGGGGTGACATAACTTTTCTAAGATAGCTAGTCTATGTGAGTTATATTGGACTGGCAGTTGTCCTACCCGGTAACCGATTGTGAAGTGGTAACCATAGTTTCTTTTCCTAGGGCATCACATAGGCTGTTATGAGTGGGGGACACTTGCAATACCTGAGACAGACACAAGGTTGTTTTATCTCCTTGGGAGGGTGAGTAGCCAATAGCTAACACTTTCACCCCTGGCAATTGAAGAACAATGTAACTATTACTTGTACCTTCACTATTTATTGATTCTTGAGTCTTAATGTCCCTCAAGGGCTACTAGTTTTGGAAGGCCCTCTAAAAATCCAACGTTTCACTAAACCTCATTTTTTTTGAAAGAAGATTGCTTGTTTCTTCCTCAAGGACATTTTTAGTGGTGTGGACACTTTTGTTTCTGTTTGGAGTATAGATTGACTCTAGAATTGATTGATTACATTTTCATATATATTTTTCAATTATAAAATTTCAAACTTCAAAGTGGCTTCTCTCCCGATCCACCAATCATGGTAGCAATGAGGTGAGTCACCAGAAGTTGAAGTCCTTGATAAAACATGGAGAAGGATACTAAAACATAACCCATAATACTTTGAAAGTGAACCCTTTTTAAATTCAATTAACAATAATAGACAATATCAACATCACCCTAATCCTACATCATCTACAGAAATAGTTGATAATCTTGCTCTATTTGGCATTGAAACAATAGAAAACCATACAGCCGATACTACTAACCCACAGTTGCATCTTTCAAATCCAGTATTACTTATGGTAAATGAATCATTAGATAACCTTAAACCTCTTTTCACATATCAAAATAACATGAAAAATCTGACACTTAACCCTTTAGCTTCTTCAGAAGCTCCAGGAACCACATCAGTTCAGCCCCAAATGGTGGTTGGAGGAGGTATACCTTCAATTCAACCCCAATAGAAATATCAATAGTTAATGTTCTTGTTAATAATATAAGTTCAACTAGCACTTCAGTGCCAATTAGTACATTTCCAAGTTTCAATCCTTGAAGTACATCCACTTCATATATAGGTATCCCTACTAGAGGGTATACCTTGGAAAACATGGGTTTCCCATATGGCAGGGCTTATCAAGGTCAAAATTTACAAGGAGTTAATTTGAATACTTTTGGTCAACCTAATACTTGTCTAGGATCCACTTCTAGAGGAAACTCTACACCTTGAAATGGTAATATTCCTAGTGAAGGAAATGGACCTTGGAACATGAATACCAATTGGAGCCATCACCCACAAATGAGTGGAACTATCCCAGGAGGGTATCCTCCTAATAATACTAGCACAATTTCTAGGGGTAACCCTACACCTCCAATCACCACTATTCCAAGGGGAATTCCACCTATGAATCCTATCTTAAACTTGAGTAGTATGGGTATCAAAATTGACCAATCTTTCAGAACCTACCCCCACAGGGGGGACATCCACATTGCAATAATTATCAATTACAAGGACAGTACCCTTGGAAAGTTCAAGTCCCAAGAAAATATCAACCTTATTGGATTCCACATCCATAAGGAGGTAATTCACCTTTCAATACCATCTTGCAATGGATTGGGAAAAATATTGGGAATAACCAATATTTTTGGGGTCCTTCTATTCAAGGAGGCAATCCACCATGGAACATAAATCATACCCCAGGTCAATGGAACTATCACGTTCCACCCACATATCAAAAACCTATGATGGTACCTATCAGATCACAATTTCTAGACACATTGAATCTACCAGATTTATCCCGGTTGACCAATGATAATGTTCTACATATGAATGGATGGCCAACCATACCAACCAAAATTCCTTCAGACATACCCAAGTTCGATGGATGACCAAAGGACGATCTGTCAAATCATGTGATGACATTTCATTTATGGTGTTCATCTAATTCCCTACTTGATGATAGTATCAGGTTGAGGTTGTTTCAGTGGACCCTCACGGGAATCGCTGCAAAAAGGTAAATTGAATCACCACATAATACATTCATAGATTTTTCATCTTTAGCCATGGTATTTTTTACACATTTTCAATTACCTATCTTCTATGAGACATGTGCCGAACTATTGACTTCTCTTAGGCGATCCACTTCTATTCACATATTTGATCATATACATGAGTGGAGGAGACGCTGAAGGCTTATTAAAGTAGAAATCCTAGATCAATTATTAGAATATTTGTTTGTAAAATAAATATTTCCTACTCTTTCCAAATATGTAGCTATTTCAGGAGCCATGACCGAAGAGAAACTCATTTAGAGTTCCCAACAAATGGATTTGATGTATTCACAATCGAGCACACTTTATGATTTAATACCTCTTGCTGCGAGACCCACATCTAACCCAACAAGGCCATCAAAAGGAACTCATGTTGATGGTGTGATTCATTCTATTAGCCAAATTGATCAACTTACCCAGCAAATGGGACAAGTTTCAGTTCAAAATTCTCAACCCACAGTTGGCCAGGGAAACCAGCAACTTGCAAATCCTACCCAAACTTCGGAAATCCTCACGGTAAAAACCACGTACCAAAAAGGAAAAAAGAAGAAACAAAATAAAAATCCAAATACTAATGTTGGGATGGGAGATGCACCTAGAATGAATATTCAACAAGAAGGAGATCATTAGAAATGGAAAAACAAGTATCCTTGCAAAATTTGTCAAATAAATCATCCTACTCACCTATACCCTCATATGGATGACATTCATCAAATTTTGTCTCAACGCAATGGCTAACAACAACCTATTGTGTTGACTCAACCTTTTCCAAAACAACAAGAAATGGTTGTTGTAGCTCGGTTAACCCCACAAGGGGGAAACCAAGTAAACCTTCCTCAAGGAGGTAACCAAACAAACCCTCTACCAGGGGGAAATCCACCCATTTCCAACATCTTTAGACTATATCATGAGGTCAATATTCAAACAAGGTATCATTCCTATGACACACCACCTAGTGTTTCAGACTCATCAATATCAAAACCAAATGGATCTCTCACTATCGAGAAATCAACCATTGACATAGTGCCTCGACCCCCAAAAGGGGTGTTAAGTAAATCAAAACATAATCCTAATGCAAGAGCAGCTCAAAACTATAGTATAGTGGAGGACTTATCTCAATCACCTTGAGCCATGTTGGCCTTGGAGGTATTACAAAGTTTTCCAACTCAAAGAAAATAACTATTGTCTTCAATTGGCACAATTTACCTGAATGATATTGGTTTGATCACCTTTGATTTAGAAAAACTAACAACTAGTCTTCCATCACAAGTCGCTTTTTAGATCAAAGTGTTGTCACATGGGATGAATATTTTTTGAACTATTATAGATGAAGGAGCCTCCACTTGTGTCATGCCTTTAGGATGTTGGAAAGGCTTAGGGTCACCCACTTTGAAACCATCCAATAAAGTCCTTAAAGCATTTGATGGACACTCATTCCCACCTTATGGACTCATTACGGCTTGCCCAATTGAACTGGGAGGAAAAATAGTTCAAGTTGATGTTGAGGTAGTGGATGCACCAATATATTACAATCTATTATTGGGAGGTAGTTGGATACATGCAATGACAGAAGTAGTGTCTTCAGTATTTCAAGTAGTTCGGTTCCCCCATCAAGAGAAGATCACTATGATGAATCAGTTAGATTGTTGTACACTTGAAGCTAGTATCCATTCAAATGTTCCTTTGGTGGATAATTCAGAATTAGTGATTCAAGATGTAGGATTTGGGATGTTAAAATATTCTTCCCTCATGGTAATCTTCACAATCCCTCCACCAATATCCACCCCTAAAACTGCACCAATTTTCACCATCACATCAGAAATTCACTTTCCATTAACCATTTTACCGAATCCAATACGACGATGGGCTCCACTTCATCAGATGGAACTATGGTATAGGGAATCTAGGTTCAAACTAGTAAATGAAAGTAAATACATTCAGAAACCCTTGGAGAAACTAGGAGTAGCACACCATTGTCTTCTATAGAAATATCAAATCAAGCAATTCAAAATGCTTCAACAGACTCATATAAAAATCCTTATCCATTGGAGGAATATGATTAGTATACATCAACCATATGGGATATCAATACTACCAACAATCATGACATCTTAGATCAAACCTTTTCATCTAATGAAGCTATCATGGAAGTCATGAATATCACAGAACGAATATGGGAAGACATGCATCATAGATCATCATTTCTTTCTAAACCGAATTCCTTAGAAGTAAAACATGAGAATTTTTACCTCGATGATGATATGGAAAGGTACCAATTCCCTATCCAAACACATAATGTGCTTTCAGAAGGAAATTTGGAAAACATTTCAAAAACCATTCCTATCAACATATCCATTAAACCTAGCATCATCGATATTATCAACATAGGTGCCAATTTCTCTCCGGAAGAAATCACACAATATACTTATTTATTTAAAGAGTTTCGTGATGTTTTCTCTTGGTCCTATGAAGAAATTCCATCCATCGATCCTAGCATCGTTGAACATGAGATAAAAAAAACTATCCAAATGTCAAACATGTACGACAAAAATTGCATCCAATGAATCCTAAGAAATCTGTTTCCATCAAATTAGAAGTAGAAAATTTGTTGAAAGATGGATTCATTTAACCTGTACTGTTGACTGAGTGGGTATCCAATCCTATTCCAGTCAATAAAAAACAAGGGACAATCCTAGTCTATATTGAATTTAGGGATTTAAATTTGAATTTTCCCAAAGATAATTATCCCACACCCTTCATTGATCAAATTATAGACAAGTGTGCCGGTAACGAAATATTTTCGTTTATGGGTGGATTCTTCGGTTACAACTAGATTCAAATTAAGAAAGAAGACCAACACAAAACGGATTTCATTTTCTTATGGGGCACTTTTTCATATCATAAAATGCCTTTTTTCCTTAAAAACGTCGGGGCTACTTTTCAAATATCCATGTCATATGATTTTCATGATATTAAGAAAATCATTGAGGTATATCTCAATGACTTGATAGCCAAATATAGGAGAAGAGTTGAACATTGTGCACATTTGCGTGTTGTTTTCCTTCGATGTCGACAATATAACATTAGATTGAATCCACATAAATGCATATTTTGCATGGATTCTAGGAGATTAATTGGTTTCATTGCATCCAAGGATGGGATATGGGTATATCCCCTTAAGGTTGAGGAAATATTATAGTTTCCTTTGCCGAAACAATTAGACAACTTCAAATCCTACAAGGAAAAACAACATTCTTGAGAATATTTATTGCTAATTATGCTCAAATTTCTAAAGGTTTGATGCATATCTTAAAACAAGATGCATTGTTCATATGGGATGAACAAGCTCAGTGCTCATTTGATGTAGTGAAACAAGCCCTCATGTCAACCCCAGTGCTTAGTCCCCCAAACTAGGCTAGATATTTTATGCTATATTTGGAGGCAACCGAATCCACTTTAGGGATGGTTTTGTTCCAAGAGGATGATTCATCTAAAAAACATGTCATATATTATCTTACTAAGGGCCTAGATGGACCCAAATTTAGATATTCCTAGGTAGAGAAACTAGTCGTGGCAGCCGTTCATGTTGTCCAAAGACTTAGACACTATATAATTCCAAGAAAAGCAACTATAGTGGCTGAAATGAACCCCATGAAACACATTTTGTCCCCTCGAATCATTGAGGGAAATTATTCAAAATGGATAGTAATTTTGCAAGAATTTGATCTCGAATTCATAAACGCTAAAGCCAAGAAGTCTTTAACATTTGAAGAACTAGCGTTTAAGTTACGCGACAATAAAGAAGAAAAAATAGAAGAATATTCTTGGGCAGATGGACATTTATTTCTTATTTCCACTACTGATCCTTGGTATGGAACATTAATTACATATCTCCAAAACCAAAGGATAGATGCTCAATTCTCTAGCATTTAACGATGTAGCATCCGATACCAGGAACAAAGATACCTCATCATTGGGGATAATTGATATTGTAGAGGAATAGACTTAGTTCTAAGACGTTGTTTATTCCATTAAGAAGCTGAGCATGTAGGCATTGAATGATTTCCATCCAAGAGCGTGTGGCAGTCATATTTCTGGGTGGGAAATCATCCAGAAAATATTGTGTGCAGGATACATTTGGCCCATAATATTCAAAGATTACATCAATGTCATTAAAAAGTGTCATCCTTGCTAGATTTATACAAGAAAAATGCACACACATGCCACTCTATTACACCATGTAGTAACCATGGGTCCATTTTCAAAATGGGACATTAATTATATGACAATCAACCCACCTTCATCTAATGGACACCACTACATCATAGTAGCAGTGGACTACTTTACAAAGTGAGCTGACGAAATGCCTACATTCGACATCATGACAAAAAATTCAACTTATTTTTTATTCAATCATGTGATAACTAGGTTTGTTGTACCCAAAGAGATCATCATAGATAATGGGAGCCACTTTAGGAATTCCTTTATGGATGAACTTACGACCAATTTTTTGAAATATTGTGACTTTGAAGAATATTCTATATGTATCTTTTTGTGATCCTTGATGGTCCTATCAGGAGAACCACTTGTATTACTTTGTACCCTGATGCTTCTAATCAGAAGAACTAATAAGAGTCATGAGGTAGTCCCCTCTAATTGTAAAGGTGGGCCATTAGCACCCCAGTGTGGTTACTTGAGCCTACATGTGTAACTCGAGCCTACATTATTTAACTAGAGCCTACATGTTAGATGAGTTATCGAAAGTGAATGAATGAATATAAATAGATTCATGGCGCTCCTCATTTGGAGCACACACTCTCACTTGTGTAGTGCATTAGTGGAGAGAGAGAAGTAGCTGGAGAAGGAGGAGGATCAAGCTTTGATCTCCTTGTTGGTTTTATCTTTTATCTTTAGGGGCATCTATATTGAGGAAGCTTTTGCTGGGTTTTTCCCTTTAGGGTTTTCCCAGGATAAATATTTGTGTTCCTTTTGTATGGTTGTGCTTGTCTATCTTTCAGTGATCCTGTTTATATGCTTTTGTTATGAAAATGAAATGAAATACTGATGTCTTAGCTAAGCATATGAAAATTCAACATGGTATCAGAGCCACCCTGAAATAATACATTGTGCAACTATAGAAGATATGGATTCTTAATTTTTGGTTCTCTCTCCACAATCTATAAGCAAAATAAGGCTAGCCTGACTCTCCATTGAAGGGCACATCTTTCTGTCGAAGCGGAATTTGATTCCGAGCATTTTTAGTTTTTGGTGAGGGAAATTAGGGCTTCTTGCAGAAGAAGAATTTTTGAGTGATCCTAAAATAGGATTTCTATCCTCATCAAAATCAAAGTTTAGAGACCTAGATCAATATTTTTGGTTGGGTGAAACTCCAGGAAAGTCAAAACCTACTTTGACCCCGAGCTAGAAAAACCCTAAATAATAAAACTGCTAAGTTTTGGGTACATTCGCTATATCCCAAGATTAGAAAAGGTTTAGGAGATGGAAATTGCAGAGGACAAAGATAAAATCCTGATGTATACTGTATCCAAAATTCTGCTTCCTATTCCATATATTCTGGGAGATATGATCCCTCCATGTTAGGGTTCCAGTGTCTTCCAGAATTCATCCCTAAATAGGACACCTGGGGAGAAATGATATATCTTGGTCTACAGAGGTCCAAATAGAATTCCTGAAGTTTTTCCAGAAATAGTACGGAATTTAATTTCGATGATCCGAATTTCAGAAAAAGAAGATGAATTTCAGAAAAAGAAGATGAAACAGGGACATGTGGAAGGCCGTACAACTTCGTTGTTCTTAACAGTCCCGTAACAGGTCACCTTGGGAAAAGGATCATAAATCCCAATTGGTGAAACAAATTCTTATGAAATATATGGTGTTGGATCAAGGAAATGTGAGGTTATCTCAGTGAGAAATTTCAGACATAGAGGAGTAGTAATTGCAGATAAATCATAGAAACAGTGACAGGCATTTCTGCAGAAGAAATTGGAAAGCTAGGGCTTCCTGTTCCGGGATCTTCCCTCCACTGTTTTCAGAAAAGGAGTACACTGGATAGATCAATTTGAAGAGATATATATTTCTATCAAATCATATCTGAAATATTCCAATTTTTGAAAATTAGGGTCTCTTTGACAAACCCTAGATCAGCCAGCTCCAGAAGTAGGACGGACACCTCAAATCGGTAAGATCTAATCTTTTGCTATTTGCATTTGAGGTTCTCATTTCAAAGTGATCTATCTCATCAGCTTGATGATAAGCTTGGTGAAGTTGAAAAATTCCAAGCATGGAAGTATTTGATCTCTTTGAAGAAAATTAATTGGACACCTACATGAGTGGAGAGGCTCCAGTTCCATACGAAGATGAGGCTCAAAGCCTTACACCAGAAAAACTTGGTCAAGGCCAAGAAGATCATTGTTGATTCAGTCATGGATCAAATTGTACCACAAGTGTCTTCCCTAAAGACACTGAAAGAGATATTTGATTCCTTGATCAAGCTATTTTAAGATAAGAACTTAAATCAAAAGATGGATTTGAGAAAACAATTGAAGAATGTGAATATCCAGAATGCAGAACAACTTGAAGTAGCAGAAGAAGAAGTGGAGAATGCAGAAGTGGTGATAACCACCTTGAATGGCCTCCCAGGATCATGGGATTCATTCATGCAAGGAATGTGTGCCAGAAGGAAGTGATTACTTTCAGTTGGCTCTAAGAAGAATAAGATGGGAGCAATTGAAGATCAAGCTCTCTCCATTCAAAGAAGATCCCTCAAGCGATGAGGAATATGAAGAACTCAATTCTTGAAGAACCTCTTATCCATATTATCACTTGGATAAGAAATGATGATGTCATAAATAAAGAAGATGATGAAGTAGAAGGATGAAGAAGGAGTCTACCCATGAAACAAATAAATATAAGTATTCAATTGTCATTTCATGACATTGTTTTGTTATGCATTTGTTTATATTCAGTTGATGTATTATGCATGATAGGATGTTTGCATTAACGACAGTATACTACTAATATGCATGTGATGGGGAAGTAGCTCATGGTGCTATACAAATATCCATTGCTACTTATCTATAATGAAACCTCTTTGCTGACATATTGGATTAGTGCACAATCTCAATGATGTCATGGTAGAAATGGAAGGCATCTAGAAAGTTTCTGTGAGATATGGATGAATGTTGTATTGGCTAAATAATTGCATGATGCATAATAATTTGTAGTTATGCATATGTTTTATGAAATAGTTCTAACCATGCAACTGGTGCATTTGAATTATAGGAACGGTCTTGTACAACTTCCTACGAGAAAAGAAGGATGAGACTTGTTCCAAAGAACAAGTGATGACAATTCAATAAACATGAATCTGAATCTCCCAGAGTCAGAGACATCTTGATGAAAGAAAGAGCTTCAGAGAGTGGTAGATCCACCTTGAACGATGAAGACCACCATGGCTATGAAAGAAGCTATGATAAAAGAGTAACAATTAATCATGAGGAATGATGTATTTGAGACATAAAGGGAAGCATGTAGTATCTTCCATATGGATCTACAAGAACAAGTGTACAAAGGAAAGTTCATGATTTACCTCAGAAAGAATAGACTATGACATGACATACTCTATTGACAAGTATATATCAAGCATAGAACCACCTGTATAGAATGAAGAGGGAATATGATACGCCACTTCAGGGGGGGTGACTGCAGAAGATATCTGAGTTTGACACAGTATGACATGATGGACAACTTCCTGATAGATCGATACTTTACCAAGAGTAAAGTGGGTTTTATAACCTTCAAGGTTGAATGCAGAAGACTAGGATATGTTGATGATATGACAAGACGAACTCATGGAAGATGTTATGATGAAAGAATACTAGAATGATGTTTGGGATATAGTACTCAAACCAAAAAGCAAGAATGTGGTATCTTACAAATGGATTTGCAAGATAAAATATGTTGCTGATAGAAGTAAGGAAAGACTTGTGGCTAGAGGTTTCTATAAGAAAGAGGGAATTAATTATGAAGAGACACTTACTCCAGGAAGCAAGGTACATGATGAAGTAAAGACAAGTCTTCCTTAATGGTATGATTGAGGAAGAGTTTTTCATCAAATAGTCACAAGGATTTGAAGTTGAAGACATATGGACTCACATATGCAAGATGAAGAAGGCCCTCTATGGCCTGAAGCAAGCTCCCAGAGCTTGGTATGGAAGAATAGATAGTTTCTTGTCAAACATGGGATTTACCAAGAGTAAAAGATGATCCTAACCTTTACCTCAAGGTTGTAGAAGATGAACATGTCATATTGTTATTGTATGTGGATGACTTATTCTTGATAGGGAATGAGAAACAGATTATGGAAAGCAAGAAGAAACTAGCAGAAGAACTTGAGATGAAAGACCTTGGGTTAATGCATTATTTCCTAGGTCTAGAAGTATGGAAAAGTTCAGAAGGAATCTTTCTCAACCAGGAAAAGTATGCGGTAGATATTTTAAGAGATTCAATATGTTGGAATGCAAAGCCATGGCCACACCCATGGAATCCAACCTGAAGCTATTAGCTGATGACTCATCAGAGTTAGTGGATGTGACTCACTCCATATAGATCATTGGGTCATTGATGTACTTAACAAATACTAGACCAGACATTTATTTTGCTGTGAACACCTTAATTAAATATCTTGTTCAACCAAGATGAGTTCACCTAGTAGCTACAAAACATGTGATGAGATATCTGAAAGGGACTATAGAATTTGGTCTATAATATGATGGTAGCCATGAGTATAGATTGTATGGCTACATAGATGCAGATTGGGCTGGAAGTATCTCAGATAGGAAAAGCACATCAAGTAGATGCTTTTGTTTGGGGTCTACTATGAGTTCATGGTTTAGCAAGAAACAGTCCAGCGTTTCTCTTAGCATGGCTGAAGCAGAATACATAGCAGATTGCTCTACTAAGTTGTGAAGTCATATGGATTCGAAAGCTGATATTAGGTCTCTTTGACCTGAAGATGGATACTACAATGATTCTATGTGATAACTAGAGTTGTGATGATAGAGAACCCTATTTTCCATCATAACACATGGAAATCCGGTATTTCTACATACGAGATAAGATGCAGATGATGATGTTTCAGTATTCCCATACTGAAGATATAGATGATGTTTCAGTATTTACATACTGTAGATGCAGATGATGGTGATTGCGTATTTCTATACTGAATATAGAGATGATGATGCTTTCAGTATTTCTATATTGAAGATATAGATGATGATGCTTTTAGTATTCACATGCTGGAGATACAAATGATGATAGTTCAGTATTGACATACTAAAGATGTAGATGATGATGGTTTAGTTGATGATGTGCTGACGAAGCCTTTGTCTCGAGTAAAGTTTGAACACTTTCGAGAAAATCTTGGTGTTGTTCAGAAAGACCTTCCTCGAAAGGGGGAGTAGTGATGTTGCAATGGGATTGTAACATCCCTGGGCACTTTCCCTAAAGTGATCCAGTGACCTCGGTCCTCAAGAATGAAGAGGGATTGTATCATCCTGGGACATCTATCCAGTATAGATCCAGTGACTTTGGTCCTCAAGAAAGAAGAGGAATTGTATTATCCTGGGACATCTGTCCAGAATAGATCCAGTGACTTCAGTACTCGAGAATATAGTGGGATTGCATCATCCTTGAACTTCGGTTCAGAAAGGTATCCAAAGGCTTTAGTCCCCGAGAATGTGGCAGGATTGCGTCATCCTTGAACTTCTGTTCAAAAAGGTATCCAGAGGCTTCGGTCCCTGAGAATGTGGTAGGATTGCATCATCCTTGAACTTCAGTTCAGAAAGGTATCCAAAGGCTTCGATCCCCAAGAATGTTGCAGGATTGCATCATCCTTGAACTTTAGTTTAGAAAGGTATGTGGAGGCTTTGGTCCCCAAGAAAGTGGTAGGATTGCATCATCCTTGGACCTAGTCCTAAAGTGATAGGGAATTATTATCCCGTAATCAATACAGTGACTTCGGTTTTCGATAATGCGGTAGGATTGCATCATCCTTGGACCTAGTCCTAAAGTGATAGGGACTGATTATCTCGTAATCAATCCGGTGATTTCGGTTGTCAAGAATGTGGTAGGATTCTATCATCCCTGGACTTAGGTCCAAAAAAGATCTGATGAATTTCGTCTTCGTACTGTGGATTACAGGTTGTTGATGATGATGATGTTACTAATAGAAAGATCAGAGTATGATGATGATGACGTACTGATCGAAAGATCAGAGTATGATGATGATGATGTACTGATTGAAAGATCAGAGTATGATGATGATGATGTTGCTGTTCGAAATTTCAGATTATGATGATGATGATGTTATTGTTCAAAATATCAAAGTATGATGATGATGATGTTTCTGTTCGAAAGATCAGAGTATGATGATGATGTTGCTGTTTGAAAGATCAGATTATGATGATGATGTTGCTGATTGAAAGGTCAAAGTGCTGAAGATGATGTTGCTGATTGAAAGGTCAAAGTGCTGCAGATGATGTTGTTGATAGAAAGGTCAAAGTGCTGAAGATGTTGTTGATCAAAGCAGTCAAATATGTTGCTGATCGAAGCAGTCAAAGATGTTGCTAATCGAAGCCGTCAAAGTTGTTGTTGATCGAAGCAGTCAAAGTGTTGATGTTGCTGAAGACTGAATATTGAAGATGAAGACTACACGATTTTGAAAAGCTTCCAATGATTTATAGATTTGTTACCCTGATGATGTTGATGATGTCCTCTATCTCTCTCCTACTATTGTTGTTGTTGATGTTGTTTTAGAATACCCTTCTCATTAAGGGGGAGTGTTGAAATATTGTAACTTCGAAGAATATTCTATATGTCTTGTTTTGTGGTCCCCAATGGTCCTACCAGGAGAACCACTTGTATTACTTTATACCCAGATGCTTTTAATCGGAATAACTAATAAGAGTCATGAGGTAGTCCCCTCTAATTGTAAAGGTGGGTCATTAGTACCCCAGTGTGGTTACTTGAGCCAACATGTGTAACTCGAGCCTACATGATTTAACTTGAGCCTACATGTCGGATGAGTTAATTAAAGTGAATGAATGAATATAAATAGAGGTGTGGCGCTCCTCATTTGGAGCACACACTCTCACTTGTGTAGCACATTAGTGGAGAGAGAAAAGTAGCTAGAGAAGGAGGAGGATCAAGCTTTGATCTCCTTGTTGGTTTTATCTTTTTTCTTTTGGGGAATCTATATTGAGGAAGCTTTCGCTAGGTTTTTCCCTTTAGGGTTTTCCCAGGATAAATATTTGTGTTCATTTTGTATGGTTGTGCTTTTCTATCTTTCAGTGATCTTGTTTATATGCTTTTGTTATGAAAATGAAATGAAATACTGATGTCTTAGCTAAGCATGTGAAAATTCAACACAAGTTAGGATTACGACAAAAAATTTCCTCACCATATTATCCCCAATGCAATGGTCAAGTAGAATCCATCAACAAAGTTTTGAATACCATGTTACAACAAATGGTTAATAAGGATAAAACTAACTGGCATACAATATTATTCTCTTCTCTCTAAGCATACCATACCTCAGCTAAAACAGTGACTGGTTTCACTCCTTTCCAGTTGGTTTATGGAGAAGAAGTTGTGTTGTCTATTGCATGTGAGATCTTGTCATTATAAATGGCTATCAAACTCTTACCCAATATTTCTACCAAAGAATAACAACTCCACCACCTTCATTCTCTTGACGAAGATAGAAGAGAGGCCTCATTAAATGTAGAAGCACACAAGAAACGAGTCAAATCCCAATATGACAATTGACAAAGCATCCTGTCCTCGATTCTTTTCAGAAGGTGATTTGGTTTTGGTTTATGACCAAGAAAATGATAAAATATGAAAAATAAAATGTGTACCTAAGTGGTTTGTCCCACTTCTCATCAAAACAAGGATATGCAGATGGCGCCAACCATGGCTCTCAGAACATTGCTTCCATCACATGGGTAATATTCACACGTGAAAATAAAGTCCTTAGTTTGGGAGGCTCTTTTCTTGGACTTGTGACCAATAATGTTGCAGAGTATAGCACATCCATTGAGCTTATAGTCAAGGCCAACACCCTTGGAATCCAATGAATAATTGTTAAACTAGACTCGCAACTTGTTATATCTCAGTTAAATAGCCAGTATCATGTTCGCAATCATATACTATTTAGAAAGTTTCTACGAGATCATCTTCTTGAACATCAGTTTGAATTCATTGAATATGTTCATGTTCCTATAAGTTTAAATAGTCTAGTTGATTCCTTAGCTAACTACATCCATGATTGGCATATTTTTCATATATCATTCCGACAAAGAAAGCATGTATTTTGAATGCATGGCACCATAATTGAACAAATATTTCAAAGCATAAGTAAATTTTGAAGTAACATTCCTTTGTATAAAGTAAAATTTCTTACATCATAAACCAAAAAGTGTGTTTAAGTTCAAAAACAATCTTTGTAGTAACTTTGCACACACCAAAAAGAGTGGTATAAACGCTTTCTCCCTTTGTATATTTTTATTCAAACAGAAAAGGTTCAAAAGTTTCATAAAAAATTGAATATATGGAAAATTCAAAAAACACTTTTGAACTATTTTGACTTCCTAATCCAACATGAAGACTCATCTACAACTGGAAAAGTACCAAGTAAATGGCTCGTTGCTTCTGAGATGCATCCACGAAAGAGGTGATTCCTACAAGAATGGTAAAAAATGAGCCTTTTGCTTATCTTTGATATTTTAGATATTAAATGCATGTATTGAAGCCTATTGGTTTCCTAAACTGTTGGGTTATGGTTACTTTTGTGGGATTTTGGCAGAATTGACATGTTCAAACTATTTGATCTAAGATTTGAATGAAAGACCACGATCCATGGTGTTGATGTTTTTCACAACAATTAGTATGAAGTAAAACCATCACTCATTTTGTCCTACTTGGTCAAGATCCAATATTGTATGAAAACCATAGTTAATTGGTTCCATTTCACCTTCCATTGACACATAATCCTATCTTGAATAGCCTACCTATGGAGTGAACATCTGAAAGAGTGTACAAAACTAGCTCAGCCCATGTTTGACGTAAATAAAGTTTTCCTTGTCTTGACCCGTTCTCTTGAAACATAGGCACATGCCTTGGAAACACTCATTCCCTCTTATGTATTATAGCATTCTTTATTCCTTTTAAAGCTAATAACAGGAAAAAGCACAAAAAATTATAAAATACAAAAATACAAAACAAGGGAAACTTGAATCGTGTCATATTGAATCTTTGAGATAAAGGAAACAGTCAGTAATAGTCTCCCTTGAACACGCCACATAATTTTGTATCTGCTATCAATACACCATTTACATTTTCCTTAGAGAGTTGTAGTAATATGAAAACATCTCCATCGATAGGTTATCCTTCCTGTGATCTATAGAGATTTCGTTAATTCATATATAGTTGACAAATTTCACAATGGTTGGTTACTTGACTCTTATGTTTCTAGGTGTCCATTCTGCGTCATGTTATGTGTTCAAGGGAATTCAAACCAGTGTCAGCCATTCCTCAAATATTCCTAACCAATCATGTTGGCCTTCCTTGTGTTAGTATACGGTGTTGGATCTCGTAGATCTACCAAATTATATCATCCTATTGATCACAGTTTCATGTCACTTGATGTGGGATACATTAATTCCCTCCTTCTGATGGATCTGTTCCTATCGATGACAAATCATCATCTAGGAAATGGATCTAGGAACCCCATTGATTACCTTGTATATTATAGTCATTAGTGGAATTATTCCTCGCAAATGACAGTGGATATACACCAATGACCCCTAATTGTTTGATTTTACAAGTGTTCAACTTCAGAACATCTATTCACACTTTTCAGTTTGTACTCAAGTACCTTGGATTGCATCATCATTATCAGTGGGCCTCCTCACATCTGTTAATAGTATACATCAATGACCAGTAATCAAATGGTGTTTTATTATGCTCGACATCGAATCATTTATTCGCATGATATAGAATCGTACAATAATTGGTTTATTTGAATACCTTGGGGGAAATAATCATATCACTCATCAATGCACTTCCCTAGTTGCACAAGATTAGAATGCCATGTCAAAGCACCACAAAGACCTAAATATTTTTCACTCATCAAAAAGTGCTTATATACATTTTTTCTTTTTGACATGGGTACACTTTGTATTTTCCATGGCGATTCTTGTTTACTGCTGAGAATGGGTATACCTGCCTCAGGAACATATCATATATTTGGTAAATTTCCTTGTTTGACTTGCAGGTGTTTGTCCAACTCCTATGTTCTTAAACCATCATTTTCTATCATGCCTTGATCACTAAAAAGTATCATCACAAAGAGTATCATAATGAAAGAGAAATAAATGTATTTCGGCCCTCATCATAGCTTTGGACCTCATGCATTAGGGGGCATATGTTAACTATAAAATTAACACCCTTGAGAATGTTAGTCTAAAAACATATTTGTACTTCACCCGCAACATGAAAATTGGAGTTTTTGAATGGATGGACCACTTCTTCCACAAAGGAATAAATGTTTGAAGACAAGGTGTCTCTAAAGAGGCCAAGTTTATGACCACTTAAGGGCCAAATCCCAGTTCCTATAAATCACACAATGAAAAATTCCTAATAGGGGCATTAATTGTCCTAGAAATACTGAAATTCAAGTTGAAATGCCTAAAAACTAAGGGCAGTGAGTTTTTTGAAGGAAATAATCAAAAACTTCAAAAACCCTAATCCCACATTCATATAGATGGGACTCTCAAATTCCAGTCCTATAAATGGAATGCATATGAGGTGAATTAGGGAGGACAAGATAGAAAATCAAAGACATGGTGTAGGATTTGGAGGCTAGAGATAGAACCTTTATCATATCAAGAGTTTTCATGATCATTTGTTTTAATGGAGAAGGATGGTTTATAGAAAAGGAGAAAGGGATTCACCTATTATTGGGTTGTAATCACTTTCCTCCTGTTTTTAATATGATGCAATTCAAGTTTCCCCAAATGTTGTGATTGAGTCTATGTATTTTCATATTTTTTTTCAATGTTTGGTAGATAGATTTCATGTTTTTGAATTTTTCTAAAGGATAGAAGTAAGGAACTAGAAATATTGTTGTAAATGGAGGCCTAAAGGCCATGGGTGCTCAAGCAGAAGGATCTTCCACAAACAAAATGCTTCAAGTGGTAATCTCCTTTCTTCCCCCCCTATCTCCTCTTTGAAATGACTTAGAAATATGAGGAAGTTTTCAGTTATTGCAGATATTTTGTCGATCAGGATTCACCTCCCTATAGTGAATGTTAGACTAGGTTGTAGACACGTGCCTGCAGAGAAATATAATAACACATGCCCATGGATTTGTTTTATAGGCCAAGAGGTGGCCAAGAAATATATTGAGAATAAGGTGAATCCAAAAGTTTATGTTTTGGATTTAACGTACATCAAGAGGCCATTTAAGGAAACCAAGTGTTTGGAGGACAAACATTCAAATTTTTTGGGTAGGTGTATCTTTTATGAGTCTTCAATGCATTGTTGGTGGGTGAGATGTCATCAATTGTGTCAGTTGCCTGTATATCGAAGAAAAATCTACATTGTAATGTGGGTTTCATTCTAAATATGCAGGTTGTAGCACATATAAGTAGATATTTAACCACATAGTTATGACATTTTATTACTTTGGGGAAATTTTGGACTCAAATTCTCTCTAGATTTTGTGAAGGTGTCTTTATCTAGATGCATGTTATATGTTGATGGATATTTATCATGTAATTCAAAATATTGTCTCAGATGCACAATTTTTTCATGATAACAGATGCCCCCTAATTTATGAGGTTCAAAGGGTACTATATAGCCAATAATGCATCATCCTTTGTTTTTTGTTCTCTTTCCTAGTTATTCAAACTGTGTAGACAAGAATGACCTTCCAAAAGAGGAAAGTTCATTGAGGAAGTTTGGACTTGGTATGCTATTTTATACAAACGAGGTGGGCATACCCATTCTTGTGAAAATGTCTGGAGTGGCTTCAAGATGAAGAGACCAAGGTATATCTTATAAACCATTGTGGGAATGGATGAGGGTGGCATCAAGCCATGAAAGAGTACATAAAATTGGAATCAATGTAATTGGTGTTGAGGAAGAGGAACTATTGAGAACCTGAAGAATCCCACAAGGGTGGTTGTCTAGAATGTTGGTGAAGCTATGGAAGACTGCAATGTACCATAAATTCTACTATCATAATTTATGAATGTGAAAACTACTGCCTTGAAGATGTATGACTACCCTCGACGCGATTAAATGTATTTCTATCAATCCTAGGGGAGACTACTGAGATAAGGAGCACTACTAACTCTCCTTACTCAATCTGAGGTAATTCCTTGTATTGAAAGAAAGGAATCCCAAGGTACCAATGTTACTTCTTCAACTCTCGGAATATGGGGATTTGGAATTGATGACAACTGAAGAATACTTACAAGATGAGGGTCTTGTCTAATGAACAAATATCATGTTTTAACCATTTGTGTAATTAACTAATCTAACACAATACTGGATGGTAAGCATGACGAATACTTCCTTTGATCAATGATAAAGTGGGGGAAAGGCTTGACAGCTTCATACTTCATGTGAGAGTGTAATGGAGGGAAGCAAACAAAAAATGAGGGACTTTGTTAGTGACACAATAATTGAGAGAGTAGTGACTGACAAATGCATGATTTCTAGGTACCAGGAGACTCAACATAATCGATTAAAGGAGACTAGGGGGTTGTTTCCAAAATAATTAATCAGTTCCCATGTGTAAATTAAATGGGGAACTTTTTTACATAAATAATGTTCGATGGGGAGGTTTTGGCCATGTCGAGGGAAAAATTTGATCATGGATGGGACTCCCACATTTTTTGGTTAGTTAGGGATTCAATTTAATGATGGAAGAGGTTCCCATTATTTTGAGTTATTTGAGGGAAATTTTCCAAAAAGAAGTGAAGGTGTAATTTGCAAATGTGAAGATGGGTGCCCCATGAATCATTGGTAGGTAGAGTGTTCTTGCATGAATAAAGGGATAGAATTGAATTTCTATGGGGGATGGGGTGCCATTGTTTTCTTAGAGGGGGTGATAATATCTAGGAGATTTGTGAATAAATTGAATTCTCATGGAGGTATGAGATGGCCACGATGAATCTTTTTTGTAGCTGGTGTTGAGGAATTTGGTTTTGCTAAATTGCTTGTGGTAGGAGAGTGAATATACAATTATGAAATAATTAGATTTAGGAGGGTTAGATTATGGGGGTGGAAAATTCCTTAGAATTGTGAGGAGATCATCATCATGGGTATTAATTTATGATGAGGGTTGCTAAGGGTGAACATCGATGGGAGAAACTGAGTGGTCCAAACATTTCACATTGATGGCACATCAAAATTTGGATATTGACTATTGTATGGGTTGAAAAATGATGCCATGCACATGTTTAGAAGAAGGAAATGGTATTGCAGAGAGGCAAGTTCCATGATAATATTACATTATTTTCGATGGTGTCTAATATTGAAATTTTATGAGAATGATCCTGCATACTTGACACACACACCCAAGTATATTAAAGGACATGACAAAGGTATGGACAGCGCAGAAATAAGAAATCATAACATGACACACCTTAGGGGTGCATATTTTATTAATAAAAATTATTCAAATACAACCCATTGATAGGGTTGTTGAGTATGATGCCTTTAGAAACTTGCAGGACATATGCCCCACTAGGTAGACATTGTTGAATAATGTAGGGCCTAGTCCACTTAGTCACAAACTTCTCTAGCCCTAGTTTGGAGTCTTTCCTCACATTGGATACTAGAAAACAGTTTACCTCACCAAGGGTACATGGTAGACATGGCGGTCATATTGGAATTTGTATCAAAGTTTCATGCCTTAATTTTGTTGTTGTGAATCACATCATTCCTCATCGAGGTGTTATAAGGTGAAAAAATCGTTGTTCCAATGTCTAAGTATCACGTAGCGATTCAACATCTAATTGGAGGATAGGGATTTGACACTCAATACAGAGGAAGGATTCGACCCCATGGACCAAGTGGAGTGGAACAAACCTAGTATCATTTTTTACCAATGTTATAGAATCCCAAAGGGAGACGAAGAGCATGTAGTGGAAATTGAACTTAATTTTGTCAATTGTGCATTGTAGCATAGTTTTGAGGACTTTGTTCACAAACTGTTTCTTGCCTTTAGCCAGAGGGTTGTAGGGGTTAGAGAATTCATGTTCAAATCCTAAGAGGGAAGAGAGTTCCTCAAAATTTTGATCATGGAAGTGTTCTCCATTGTTGGAAATTAACTATTTTGGGACGCTAAATCGTGTGATGATGTGGTTAAAGTAGAACCTTATGACATTGATGGATTTGTAGTCAAACATAGGAATAGATTCGGTCATTTTGTGAAGTATTTGACAGTGGAAATGATGTATTTGTGACCTTGGGTGGATTTTGGGTGACGTTCCATGTAGTCAATGGCCCATGTGAAAAAGGGTCCTGTCATGATGACAGGGTGGGGGGGAGTTGGGGGTATTGTTAAATTTTTTTAATTGCTTAGATGATATTCTAAAACAATTTACAATAGTGATATCACTGAAATAACAACAAGTACAAAAACAAAAAGAACACAGATATTTTCCTCAAGGAAACCATAAGGGAGAAAACCATGCAAAAATTCCTAAGTATACAACTCAACCAAGACAATGTAAAACCCAAAGATAACTTCTCCTCTCTCTTTGGCGCACTTCTTCTTCTCTCTCTAGAAAACTTGCTTGAGTGAAGAGTGTACCAAATGAAGGAGGAACCTCTCTATTTATATTTGAATCTTGACTTGACCTAAAACCTAACTGGACTGACGTGTCTAGGTGAAAGGGTCGACTTTTCTAGTAAAGTACCAAAATAATATTTATTACAATGAATCATGGGTACTATTGACTTGACTTACATCAGGAGGTTTACATTGATTCTTTCAATGACTCTTACATAGCCAATTACATTAGTGACACCTATTAAAGGAGTAATAACAATAATACAAATATATAATCTTCCTAACTTACATTATTTTAAAACTCCCTCTTAACTACAAAGGTATTCTTCATCACCAACAACCACAACAACAACTGCACAACTGATTGGTGAATCTTTATATGTCAAAGGAATTTTTGGAACAACATCATATATATTCATCATTAATATGGAACTGCATTCTTATCATCATCATCATTAATATGTGGATACCGGGACATCGACATCATCATCATTAATATGCGATTACTGGGACATCATCTTCTTCTGGAGCATCCTCAGTATATGGATACAGGGACATCATTATCTACAACATCAGTATGTGAACTAAATCATCATCTGCAATATTAGTATGTGAATACTGGATCATCATCTACAATATCAGTATGTGAATACTGGATCATCACCTACAAAATCAATTTGTGATTATTGGATCATCATATGCAATATCAGTATGTGAATACTAGATCATCATCTTCAACATCGGTATGTGAATAATGGATCATCATTTGCAACATCAGTATGTAAATACTGGAACAAAAAAAATATGATTAGAATGTTAGTGATATATCAACATCATCAACAAATAAATGCTATATCATCATCTACATCATTAGCATAGAGATTATGAAGAAACATCATCATTAGCAGCATAGAAATACTAAAATAGCATCATCGTCATCAACATAGAAATGTTGAAATAAACACAGAGTGTTGGCATCTTATCATCTTCATCAACATGGAAATGTTTCTATTATCATAGAGTGTTGTCGTCTCATTGTCTTTCCCTTAGGATATCTAAAGCATGATCGTAGTGGGTTCTCTTGTAGATTCACTTCGGCATTTTTTTGACTTACTAACCCTTTTGGGCCAAATAAGCCTAGTCAGATAGATGGATTTCCATAGGGACAAAACAAGCCTTTTCTAGCTTACTAACCCTTTAGGGCCAACAATCCTAGTCATACATAACCCTAGGATACAACAATTCTAGTTTGGAAACCTAGATAGACATAACAGGAAACCTACTACATCTTCCTCGCTCCCTCTTTTGGAGAGGTCCTTTAGGAATACACAAAGTTTGTCTTGAAAGTATTCAAAATTTACAAAAGATAGAGGATTAGTCAACACATAAGCCACTTGTTCCTCTCTAGGAACATAATTGAGCTCTAGATCTCCCTTCTACACCCTAACCCGAATGTAATGATATCTAATTTCAATATATTTCAACTTATCAAGAAACAATGGGTTTTTTTTTCATCTTAATACAACTCTGATTATCGCAATGGATATCAATCACATCTATCTCTACATTAAATAATCTTTCCAACATATTGTGAAGCCATACTAATTTTATACATGATGAACACATTGTAATGTATTCAACCTCTTCCGTGTTAAGTGAAATATTGTACTACCTTCTACTGAACCATGAGATCATACGTGTTCCCAAACTAAAGAGCATACTGGAGTGCTCTTTTTGTCTTTGTCACTTCCTTCCCAATCTGAATCTATAAATATGTGCAATATTATCTCACCATCTATTGCATATATGAGACCATAATCCAACATATTCTTCAGGTGCCTCGTAACATTTTTTGTTGACACTAGGTGAACATGTCTGGGATCCACCATATATTGACGTAGGGTGCTTAAAGAAAAACATATATCTGGACTCATATTGGAAAAATGAATTAGTGAACCAATAATCTGTCTGTATAAGGTAACATCCACTATATTCAAAGAATCATCATTCAAAAGCTTCGAGTTTGTTGTCATCTGAGTAGTCATAGCCTTACAATCCATCATCCCAAATCTCTTTAGGATCTCAATTGTATATTTTCCTTGGTTTAGGAAAATATCATCTAGACACTACCATACTTTAAGACCTAGAAAATAGTGCATCATTCCAAAGTATTTCATCTCAAATTTTGCAATGAGCTTCTTCTTACATTCATTTATGGTATTTTCTTCACCTCTCAAAAATAGATCATCCACATATAGTAGTAATATCATAATCCCATCATCCTCAACCTTATAGTAGATGTTGGGATCTGTTTTACTCTTGTTAAAACCTAAAATCATAAGAAAGTCATCAATTATTCCATACCATGCTCTGCTTTCTTGCTTCAACCCATACAACACCTTCTTTAGTCTACATACATGAGTCTTCTGGTCATCTATCAAAAACACTCATGTTTTTTCAATGTATACTTCTTCTTCTTCTATCACTCCATTTAGGAAGGATGTATTTACATCCATCTGATGTAACTTTCACTTCACCTTAGATTCCAAGGCAAGGATGGTTTTGATTGAGGTGTACCTTTCTAGTGGCGCAAAGTTCTCCTCATAGTCGATTCCTTCCTTTTAATAGAATCTGTGAGCTATGTATCTTTCCTTGTACTTCTCTATATTGTCATCTGGTGAATGCTTTCTTTTGTAGATCCATTTCAAGGATACTACTGACTTGTTCTTTGGTTTTGGTACCACTTCCCATACATCGTTCTTTGTAATTGACTGGTATTCCTTGACCATGGAATCTACCCATTCCTTTTACTTTATTTCTTCTTCAAATCATGTTGGTTATTTTTCAATCAGATTGCACATCAAATCCACATAACTAGGTTATGGATTTGGATTCTTACTTTCTCTTATGGTTCCTTCTGGGACACCATATATGTATGCTTCTTCAATTATTTCACATTCCCAAGAAGGCCTAATTTTGTGTGATATTACCTCACTAGGAAACTCCTCAGGTCTTTGAGGTTCTATCATGTCATGATCCTCATGTATCTGTTCTTCCTCATCATTTCTGATTGGTTTGGAGATTTATGTATCTCTATGAGCTTAGTGATCCGCTTCATCTTCCTTATCTTCCTCAATTTTGTAAAGGTTGTATCTTCTTCGAATATCACATCTATGTTGATTTCAATTTGATGGTATCCTAGGATATAGATTAGGTAAGCCTTTGATTTCTCGCTATATCCTACAAACAATCCCTTCTTTCCTAAAGGGTCCAACTTCAATCTCTTCTCCTTAGTAATGTATGTAGACCGGACGACCTAATATCTTCAAGTGACTAATTTCAGGATTTTATCTGGTAAATATCTCTTTTGGAGTCTTATTCCTAGGGGCACTATAGGAGATTATATTTTGTGCATACAATATTGTTATAGCTACTTCTTCCCATAGATACAAAGGTATATCTTGATCATGGATCATTTATTTTACAACTTTCATGATAGATCTATTATTTCTTTCAACCACGCCATTTTGTTGTGGATTATTGGGGATTGTGATCTCCCACTTAATCCCATATTCTTTTCAATATTCATTGAATTTACTTGATGTGAACTCACCTCCATTATCTTATCTTAAGGTATTGATCCTCTTTTCAAATATGTTTTCTACAAGATCCTTAAACTCCTTGAACTTTTCAAAGGCTTCATCTTTCTTATTCAAGAAATAGATCCAAGTTTTACAGGAGTAGTCATTAATAAAGGAAGCATAGTAAATATACTCACTTAGTGAATTAGTTTGCATTGGTCCACATACACATGAGTGAACAATGTCTACGATCCCTTTTGCTTTACTATTACTTCTTGGAAAAGGGTTTTTAGTGTTCTTTCCTTCTGCAAATCCTTTGCACACACCTTCATGGTTTATCTGGATCTCTAGAAAACCTGTCACTACCTTGCTCACAATTGGAAATGCTTTGTAATGTATATGAGCAAGTTTTTTGTGCCATATTTCACATGGTCTTATAGTGATAGTCATCAGGGTTGAATTTGCATGCCTCTTTATTTTGTAAAGTTCTCCTTGTTCAACTCCATTCACCACTGTATCATCTATAGTTTTCCCCTTTGTCCACATGATTCATTCACCATCTATGAAAGAAAATCTAAAACATTTCTTATTTTAAGCTGAGATAGAAAGGAGATTATTTGCTATCCCTGGGACATATAAAACATTCTTCATCTTCATGGAATTTCTAGATTCTAGCTTATAAGAGGATTCTCCCATCCCTTTGATGGGATATTGAGAATCATATCCAAGTATTACATGGTACTTTATGAGAGTGAATCCTTATAACATGTCATGTTCTTGGAGAAACCACTATCTACTAGCCAAGTATCACTTCGAGGTGAAACTGAACCTATGAGTGCTGAAATCAAAACATATTCTTCACGAGAATCTTCATCTTCTTTATTTCTCTCCTCACCTTCTTGATCATCATCTTCAGCTGCATGGACTTGGAATATTTTGTTCCTCTTCTTGACTTGTTCTACTTGTAGGGGGAATTTTATGGAGATGTGTCCCATCTTGTGGAAAGTGAATCATTCATAATCTTAGAATTCTTTCTTAACCTTATTATTCATGTGAAAACCTTGAGTTTTTCTAGGAGGATGATCATAAATATTTCTCTTATTGTTTCCTTTAATATGGGCTGCCAAATATTGATCGTCATTTTCATTCAGCTCCTCTTCTCTGACTATTATTCTTTCATCTTCTTGAATACATTCTTCCCATAACTTTTGGAACTTGGTTAGTTTTCTTCTAGAACATATTCCCTGAATGAAGGATTCCCATTCTCTTAGGATACCATTGAAGGTGGTCATTACAACTTCTGCTTCTTCTATCATGTCACATTTCAGATACTCTTGAGAAGTATGATTGCATGGTATCTGACTTATGAACCTTCACACTTTTGAGTTTATTTCTCAAGGTCATCTTCCTATTGAAATTTCTTCCTTCAAATAGGTTGGATAGGGAATCAAACATTTCCTTTGGAGTTCTCCTTGAAGATACTTGCGGGATCAAGTGATATTTGAAGGATTCATCTATGATCCTATTATCCTTGATCATATCCTTATTGTTCTTTCCCTTTTTTTCATCTCTTTCTGGTTCTACAACTTCCTCCTTTCTGAAGCCTTCTAAATCATTCTCTTCTAGGATGAGCATGATCCTACACTTCCATGCTCTAATGTTCTTAGCACCCTCAATCTTCTCATCCATGTTGATATTGTTTTTCATATTTAATAGAATGATAACCTCAAATGGAAATAGAAGAAACAATACTTACTTGGAGAAAATTGCTTTGGGAAGACCTAGGATTTGATGGTAAAAACCCTAAATTTTTAGTTGGGATCACTTGTAGGGATGATTAGTGGAAAATATGTGCCTATCTAAGGTGAGATAGATGGTATATTCCTTTTTCAGATATTGATGATGGAACTTTGAAAAACAAATGAATCCCAATTTCTTCCCGACAGTAGTGTCGGGCCCAAAAATGAAACTTCTAGGAATTTAGTTATGTTTTCACAGTAAGATGCACCCTATTAGGGAGAGTTGATTTATACCTCTTTTTTGGTTTATTTATCAAATGAATTGTTTGGAATAACAAACCCTGGCTACAAAATATCTTGTTTTAGGGTGTCTCTGATACCATGTTGAATTTTCTTAATTGCTTAGATAATATTCTAAAACAATTTACAATAGTAGGTTCATTGAAATAACAACAAGCACAACAACACAAAGAACACAGATATTTTCCTCGAGGAAACCACAAGGGAGAAAACCATACAATACTTCCTCAATATAGAACTCAACCAAGAAAGTGAAAAACCCCAAGATAACTTATCCTCTATCTCTGGCACACTTCTTCTTCTCTCTCTAGAGAACTTGCTTGAGTGAAGAGTGTAACAAATGAAGGAGGCACCTCTCTATTTATATTTTACTCTTGACTTGACCTAAAACCTTACTGGGATGACTTGTCTAAAACTGGCAAGGTTGACTTGTCTAGTAAAGTACCAAAATAATATTTATTACAATGACTAATGGGTACTATTGACTAGACTTACATATGGAGGTTTACATTGATTCTTTCAATGACTCTTACATGACCAATTACATTAGTGACACCTACTGAAGGAGGAATAACAATAATAAAAATAGAATATATTCCAAAGTTACATTATTTTAATATGGATCATGTTTTGTAAGTGAAAAATTGACAGTTGGCACATATTTTGATAACGTAGACACAATCCTTGAAGATGAATAGCCAAAAGTACCCTATGTGGAGAATTGTTTGGACTGCCCAAGTGGGAGAGGTGGCCACCACATGAACTACTATGGAAATTGTTGAGTGCTTATTCCACCTTGATGTGATACAAACAACATCACAAGATCATTTTCATGCCATGGTGATAGAGGACATCTCTAAGGAGGAGGTATCCTAGGGCTTGGTGGTGGATGCATCATTTCTCACCATGAGAGAGGAGAGGGGGGGAATTCTGATTTTTGAGGTAATTCAAGATATCTCTATACTAGGGGTCGTCAGTAGTGATGTTGAAAAGGTGTTAGTCAAATAAGTGGTTGTTTACTAGTTAACCTAACATAGTAGATGGGAGTTCTATAATGAGCTCGGAAAGATATAAAGCCTATTTTATTTTAGGGGTTGCAAGCTCGAGCTTGATTTCTTGGAGGATTATGATCTACCATGAAAAATTGATGGGCTAGTGGCTAAGTATGTATTACATAGGATTAGATTTTGTGATGACCATAGTCTTGAATGGTAAAATGTAATGGTGCAAATTTTGCATGGAAGTGATGACATCTAATGTGAGCTTCTCATCTTGGGTATATTTGAGGGCAGGAGTATAAAATGTCTTTCTGATGTAGTAAATGAAACATTCACTATTATCATTAGCTTGGTGGAAAAGAATTCTAGTGATGCTGCAAGCATATATTGATACGTAAATAATGAAATCTCACTCAAAATTTAGTGGGGAGATAAATGGTGCATAGGCTAATGTTTGTTTTAGTGCTTCAAAATATATTTGAGAATGATCATCCCACTAGAAAGGGATTTCTTTATGAAGTAGTCTCAAAAATCCATGGGATCGTGTGGCGTAGTCTTATGCCAAAGATATGAAGGAAGTTGGATTTTCCTTGGATGATTTAAAGTTGGCGTTGCATCCATGAGGGTTATAAATCCATGACGGCTTGAACTTTAGAGGGGTCCATGATAATTCCTTCTTATGAAACAATAAACCCTAATAGGTGACCTATCATTAATGATGTAGAAAACAAACTTGAGGGGGTTCGTCCAGATATTATATTTATGATATCATGCAAAGATGGTGCTTAAATCCAGAAGCTGGTCTACCTGTTTCTTTGACTTGGATTTGAGGTGATATGAGAAGGCTAGAAATATCTCCATGAGGTCATTAAACACATATTCCATTTCTTGTTGGAAGGTATCTCCCACATTTTTTAGTACAAAGGGAATGACTTTCTAGGAAAAAGTCCCCCATGGGGTGGTAAATGTGATTTTTTATTGATCTAGTTGTGAGTCGGTATTTCATTGTAACTAGAAAAAAAATCCATAAAGGATAGCATCTCACTACCAGTGTAGGATTCTATAATATGGTCAATGAACGGGGTAGGGAAATTGTCTTTGGGAAAATATAAGTTGATATCACAAAAGTCGGTCCATACACAAATGGTGTCTTTCTTTTTGTTTACTAGGACTGCATTCGACACCCATGATGTATAAGAAATAGGATAAATGAATCATGCGTGCAAGATTTTCTCATTCTCTACTTTGATTGTGGGTTCCTTTGAGAGGTGCACTAGTCATTTAGTTTGTCAGACAGGAACAACATCAAGCCATGTGTCAATGTGGTGTTCAACAATTTATGGGTTGAGGATGGGCATTTCAGCATATTACCATGAAAATATGTCTCAAAATTATTTAAAGAGGGTAGTGAAGTCACTGATCTCTTGTGGGGAACATGGTGCACTGATGGAAGTATTTTCTACCACCCCAAGAGTGGTAGAGTTGTCAATTTGAATGGTTTATGAGATGTTAGACAAATTTCTTTCTTTAAAATCATCAAGGGAAAGGATAGGGTTTTTTAACCAATCGACATGCCTTGGTGGTGAGAAGTCTTTTGATTCAATAGTGTAATGTTGGGATATCATCAAAGATGTAAAGCATGACCAATGATGAAGTATATTCCATGGGGGGGGGGTGTCTAGGTTCAGGACCTCCATTATAGCCTCATCTATGGGAAAACTAAATTCCTTGAGAATGTCCTCATAAGAAGAAAAATATTATTTTGACATTGTATTGGTATGTGTGGTGTCGACCATATTCCTAGGTACCTTTTATAATGAGGCAATAGTTTGTGGTAGAGGGACATTATATAGGAAGAGAATGTCATCATGGTGACTAAGCGGTGGAGGAAGAATTTGTTCCTAAGAAGTGCTTAACGACTAATGGTGGTTGGTGTCCCTACTAAAGGAATACCACAAGGAAATTTTCTTCATCGCTATTATCAATAGAGGTATCATATTCTTACACTACCATTGAGAGGACAATGCCTACAGGGATGAAGGTTGTCCATGAGAAAAAAAAATTATTCACAAAGGATGTGGTGAGAAGTTGTGAGTGGGCATTGGAAAGTATGGTGATACATTTGTTTACACTCTTGACATGGACGAGTACCATGGGCTTGGCTCAATATGTGTGTATGAATTCTGACCGGTGATAGAGAGATGATGGTACTTCTAAGAGTGGTAGTTTTCATTGGGGGTTTTGCTATGTCCTCTTCCAAGGGTTGAGTAAGATGAATAAATTCCAATGCATTCTATAATAATGGGAGATCGAAGAAATGGTGAGTGTAGTTCCTATTAAGTCATGAACTTGTTTTCTTCAATTTTATATTTTGTTTGTGATTTTTATTTTAGGTTTGCTCATATGCCTAAATTTTCTCATTTGCTTACTTTAGGAAATTTTTTGGTTTTAAATGAAATTTTGATTTTTTGCTTTAGATTTTCATTATGGTTTGTTTCTTTAGGATCTGAAGGGTTTTTATAGGACATTATATGGATTAATTAGTTCACAAACAACATCATGATCAAAGTTTACCAATAAAACCTCATTCAAAATGGAACGCTATCTAAATGCATATTCTCTTACAATTTATGGCCTAAATGATTCCTTTGAAAAGTAAATTGTACTTCTACTGGGAAAAAGTTCAAGAACTAGCAGTGCAAAGTTCTCTAGTGATCAATTACATCTCAATCATCCTTTCTTACATGCTGGTTATAAACAACAATATTCATGTTCTCAGTGTTCTTTATTACTCCGGGATGGAAGTCCTCTGGTTGGTGGAAGGGACATAAGTAAAGAAGATTCTTGAGTAGTAGTTGATTTGATTGGTGTGACCGACTGGGAAGAATGTGAAGCTCCATCAAAATCAACTGTAAATTCCTTTGATTGGTCACTTTCAAGTGCAGGGATAGACTACAAGCAAAATCCTTGTGCTATTAGTAATAATCAGCCACAATCTCTAGAATTTACTATTTCAAAAAAAATGCTAATGAATCACTTACAAGAAACTCAAATGAATATCTAGAATTATCTATAGCTTCCTGTGCTGATCTGCATAGGAAGAGCATTGAGCAAATGAAGATACTCCAGCAAAGGCTAATGAGTCTACCATGCCAAGTATTTCTACCAGAGGCATTGGAGCTTTGTGCAAGGAAAGTTGTTTCTGCATCAGGGGATATGCACAAAGTTTTTTCATGTTTGCAGAGGTTCTGTTGAGATGCTTGAAGCAAAATTAACCAATGATATTGAAATGCAACAAATTATTGAGTTTTCTGCTCAGTTTTTCCTGTTTTGGGTTATTGAAGTCAAATGCATACCACAAGCTGATGGAGAGGAATTTTTGAAAAAAAAAAAGAGGTTTTTGTTCATAATATAACCATATACAAAAAACTCTCTCAGTTTGGAAACAAATGTCAAGGTGTGAAAGATACAATTTAATCTTTGTATCCTATTTTTCAGGATTTTTAATATTTAATATTTTCCTGTTTTAGTGTTCATTGTGCGGGGAATATTATGATCAATTGGAGATGAAATTTTAAAAAACAAGAGAGGTTTTTGTCCATAACATATCCATTCACAAAAACCTCTCTCAGTGTTTACACAAGTATCACTAATTGAGATATATGGAAGATTATTTGACACCTATTTTCCAGAAATTCGCCATATTTGCCAGGAATCCGATTTACTATTTTTAGTCAATTAGTTGAAAGTTAGTTAATGTAACTGCTGGGTAGTTTCAATTTCGACCTAATGAAGAGAAGATAGAACTGATTCTTTGTAATTATAAAAGAGGGACAAAGGGACAGAAGAGGGGTTCTACTTTTTTGGCTGGCTAAGGAGGTCTCAGACTTGTTGATGAGTTAAGTACATAACTCTCATGTTTATTTGTGGAACAGAACTATGAAATATATGATCTTGATCACCCTTCAGTTTATGTTTTAGCTTCATTTTTTGGCTTGTTTAGCTAACTTGACTGATATATTCATTTCTGGTTTATGGTTTCTTTACTTGTAATGCTTGTCAGTTATGAATGAACTTTAAGATTATGCTCTGATTGGTACTTGTTGATTATATTATTCATCTCTACTCTTATTTATCTATGATTTAGTTTCTACTTGACTCATGAATGTATTCCCTTTAGCCACCATACTTTACAACCACAAAACCTTTCAGAAACCCTAAAACCTAGTTTGCTTGTTTAGATATTTGAGATTGTGTTGGCTTGTTTCTTCATAGCCTTGGAAACAATTTTTGGCACAAACATCTTTGGCGCCATTTCCAGGGATGAAGTTGAAGACATATTTTCCCTGGGATACTTATCAATTTTACTGGTTTTAAGAGGTGGACTTAAACCAGCACATTTTTAAGGCTACTTTTCACCAAATTTGTCACAGTGGCTAATAGGGGAATTGGAACTAGGAACAAACCTGTTTCATCTTTGCAGCTGGGTGTTTCAGACCCAGAATTGATACTGAAAACAGCTAGAAGAATTAGAAGGTTTCAGTCATCCCCAGCTTTATGCATCCCTAATTAATTTGAACTACTATCACCCCTTTCTCTTTCTGAGAAGAAGAAACAAAATCTGTCTTGACAAATTGATTGGCGACTCCACTATTTCAAGATGCAGAGGCCGATGTCCATGGAAGCTATTTTGGCTCGAAGGTTTGCACCCTTCAATTTTTCTGATATTCCAAGTTTTCCAAATCCAGTACCTACTATGGATGTTTGGGGAGATTGTCTTCCATGGTTTAAAGAAAGCAAAGAGGATAATCCATTAGATCACCTCATCAAATTTCATCAATGTATGGTCTAGTTAAAATATCCAGCATGAAGATGTGCTCATGAAGATGTTCATGTATTCACTTGAGCAAGATGCACGAGATTGGTATTTTTCTCTTCCCGCTGCTAGCATTTCCTCACTGAAAGAATTCCACACATGTTTTCGAAAACATTGTAAGTATCTATTCTCAGCTGAACTCTTTTTAAAATATTGTTGTGAGCAGGCTGATGTTTATAAAACAATTTCTGATTTAAAAAATCATGATGATGAGTACAATCAAGGGTTCAAAACATGTCATGAAGAAGTTGAAGTTTTAGAATTTGTTGAAGATGAAGAGGTAACATTTTCAGATACTGCTGTCAAGGAAGAATTCCATGATCATTACGATAATCAAGTTGTTTTTTTAGGTCAGGTTGAGGATCATTCAAGTGATGAGATCAGTAGAGATAGTTTGGAATATTCTCATAATGATTTCAACAGTCTTAATAACCATTTGAGTGCTAATCCTTTTGAATATCAATATCTAGTTCAACAAACTGTTGGTAATCATTGTTGTGTTAAAGATCAGCTTTGTATTGAAGGAAAAGACAAACCTTTAGCATCATCATTCGAAATTTCTCAGAATGCTCCTTGTTATGATGAAGAGATTAGGGTTCCAAGACAAGAATTCTGTGATGAATCAGATTCTATTCCTTTTGGTTTTGATACTAAAATTGATGAAGGCCAGGCTGTTCACAATTTTTTAGAAGTTGCTTATATTCATGGTTATGATAAATCTGTTGTTCAAAATCATTATGAAGATGCTCTACTTTTTAATAAATATGATGATGAAATTAAAAAGAAAGACCCAGAAATCTGTGAGGTGTGTGATATGTCACAATCTGATCAGCAGATTCAAGAATGCATTCAGTCTATTATCCTTGAACAGCAAAAGCCAATGCATGATAGTCATTCATTTGAAGACAGTGTGGAAAAGGAGGTTCAGCTTATTGACATTATTAATGATACTATCCAAAAAAATCTGGAGCAATTTCAGGCTGATCCTGATGTCTTTTATCACCAATGCCTGATTGATATTCATGGAACAAAATATTCTTATGGAAATCCTATCTTTTTCATAGAGTAGGAAGAGGTAACTTATGGAAATTTTTATGATCCAGTAGCAGATTATTTAGAGTCAATTCCAGGTTATAAATATGTTATTTTATAGACAACATTTGATGAAAGTAAGTATAAGTTGTTAGATCTTTACTCTTCATGTTTTCCAATATTTCTGATTATATATATATTTGGAGTTGGAAACAAGTTTTGGTGGGTTGATGAAATTTTTTCCTGGTTACATTGGAAATGGGATTACAATTTGATTCAGTAAATGGAAGATTCCTCACGAAAGAGATTTGATTTTCATTGTATATATTAGTGTGTGAAGGATTGAATAAAGACTCCATAGCCCAATGGATATTTTGCAGACTAGTAGGCAGTAGAAGAGAAGACACTAGTCTACAGGTTCTTGAAGCCTCACAGGGATGACTTCATCCCGCAACTGGAGCCAGATGTTAAGTCATGAACTTGTTTTCTTCAATTTTATATTTTGTTTGTGATTTTTATTTTAGGTTTGCTCATATGCTTAAATTTTCTCATTTGCTTACTTTAGGAAATTTTTTGGTTTTAAATGAAATTTTGATTTTTTACTTTAGATTTTCATTATGGTTTGTTTCTTTAGGATCTGAAGGGTTTTTATAGGACATTATATGGATTAATTAGTTCACAAACAACATCATGATCAAAGTTTACCAATAAAACCTCATTCAAAATGGAACGCTATCTAAATGCATATTCTCTTACAATTTATGGCCTAAATGATGCCTTTGAAAAGTAAATTGTACTTCTACTGGGAAAAAGTTCAAGAACTGGCAGTGAGAAGTTCTCTGGTGATCAATTGCATCTCAATCATCCTTGCTTACATACTGGTTATAAACAACAATATTCATGTTCTCAGTGTTCTTTACTACTCCAGGATGGAAGTCCTCTGGTTGGTGGAAGGGACATAAGTAAAGAAGATTCTCGAGTAGCATTTGATTTGATTGGTGTGCCCAACTAGGAAGAATGTGAAGCTCCAGCAAAATCAGCTGTAAATTCCTTTGATTGGTCACTTTCAAGCGCAAGGACAGACTGCAAGCAAAATCCTTGTGCTATTAGTAATAATCAACCACAATCTCTAGAATTTACTATTTCAACAAAATTGCTAATGAATCACTTACAAGAAACTCAAACGAAGATCTAGCATTGGCTGTAGTTTCCTGTGCTGATCTGCATAGGAAGAGCATTGAGGAAATGAAGATACTCCAACAAAGGCTAATGAGTCTACCATGCCAAGTATTTCTACCAGAGGCATTGGAGCTTTGTGCAAGGAAAGTTGCTGCTGCATCAGGGGATATGCGCAAAGTTTTTTCATGTTTGCAGAGGTGCTGTTGAGATGCTTGAAGCAGAATTAACCAATGATATTGAAATGCAACAAATTATTGAGTTTTCTGCTCAGTTTTTCCTGTTTTGGGTTATTTAAGTAAAATGCAGACCACAAGCTGATGGAGAGGAATTTTTGAAAACAAAAAGAGGTTTTTGTTAATAATATACCCAGATACAAAAACCTCTCTCAATTTTGCAACAGATATCAAGGTTTGAAAGATAAAATTTAATCTTTGCATCCTATTGTTCAGGATTTTTAATATTTAATATTTTCCTATTTTAGTGTTCATCGTGTGGGGCATATTATGATCAATTGGAGATGAAATGTTAAAAACCAAGAGAGTTTTTTGTCCATCACAGACCCATTCACAAAAACCTCTCTCAGTTTTTAAAAAGGTGTCACGAATTGATAGATACGGAAGCTTATTTCACACCTATTTTCCAAAAATTCGCCATATTTGCCAGGAATCCAATTTACTATTTTTAGTCAATTAGTTGAAAGTTAGTTAATGTAACTGCTGGGTAGTTTCAATTTCGACCTAATGAAGGGAAGATAGAACTAATTATTTGTAATTATAAAAGAGGGACAAAGGGACAGAAGAGGGGTTCTACTTTTTTGGCTGGCTAAGGAGGTCTCAGACTTGTTGATGAGTTAAGTACATAACTCTCATGTTTATTTGTGGAACAAAGCTATGAAATATATGATCTTGATCACCCTTCAGTTTATGTTTTAGCTTCATTTTTTGGCTTGTTTAGCTACTTGACTGATATATTCATTGCTGGTTTATGGTTTCTTTACTTGTAATGCTTGTCAGTTATGAATGAACTTTAAGATTATACAAGATTATACTCTGATTGGTACTTGTTGATTATATTATTCATCTCTGCTCTTATTTATCTATGATTTAGTTCCTTCTTGACTCATGAATGTATTCCCTTCAGCCACTAGACTTTACAACCACAAAACCTTTTAGAAACCCTAAAACCTAGTTTGCTTGTTTAGATATTTGAGATTGTGTTGGCTTGTTTCTTCATAGCCTTGGAAACAATTTCTGGCACAAACAGTTCCCATATTAAGATCAAATATAACATTCCTTGTTGGTGTGTAATTATTTGTTCTTAGGGTCAATAATTTATAGGATCCCCCAGTCTCATCTTGAGGGGCATGTGTGATACTAACTGGAATGTTTAGCAAGTTCCTAAGGTATTTTAGGATAGGACATAGTTTGGTTTCATGGTCGTATTTTCCATACAAAGAATATGGGGGTGTGACCCACATAGTGGGTGTACCATGCATGATCATTTCTTCAATGTTTGTTTACTATCCCCCTTTTTATTATGTTGATTTGGAACTAATGATGACTCAAAGGTGTGTTTTCTTGTAGTAAGGGCTTTCAACTTGGGCTGGGTAACACCTCCATTGGTGGGAGTGTTCGGCTTGGATTGAATGATTCCCCTATTTTGTGGTTTTGTGACCCTCAATGGTGGTTGAGTCATGGATAGTGTGGATTCAGCAATTTAAGTCATAGGGGTGACTCATCTTACCGGAAACATCTCGTAATGTGTGATGGGTTTGGAATCAATCTCTAAAAATGGTGGTGTAAGGTACCACATAGAGAGTCCTAATGTGAGTCGTGGGAGTGTTAACTAGGCCATAACTAGTGTTACTTTCACTCTCACGAGAGGGTACAAAAATAGGATTTGGAAATAGGGGGCATAGACGGGTTCAACACTTGTTCCATGCTATGGCTAGATGGGTTTTTTGATGATGATGTCACTAGGGTGGGAGATTATTTTTCAGCATTGAAAAGGGTACACATGAGCCCCTCTATTGTAATGGGGCTTTTAGGCGAAGGTATTGAATATTCCCCTAGGTGGTTAGAATCTTTGTACACACTCAGACTAATTTCTAACATAGGGTGTTGTATTTGCTTATCCTACTATGGGTAGGATGTTATCAGGATTGGTGGATTCCTGGGAGTTGTAGTAGCTAAGATGTATGAGGGTGACCACCTTCCCATTCAAGTGAAATATCATGATATAGAATACAAAGGAGGTGAATTCCTTCATGGTGTACATGTAACTATGACCCGACAAGATGTTGTAGTCTTATTGGTAATATAGAACTTCAACATCAATCACTATGATTTCCCCCCATCTCAAAGTGGATGTTTTCATACAATCCTCATGGTTGGGATGGCCTTCCATCATATGTGCGAAGAAAAATAGAGGATGACACTAAATTGGGTGAGCCCAATCATTACCAAGTATTAGAAGACATAATTCATGTGGATGCGCCTTTATCAATGATACACTGATGAATGATGATGTTCTTTTTGGGATTATTATTAATCCTCCATTTCACCACATTGTCTATTTGTCTATTTTCATACCTTAGGAGGTCTTCATTGCTCCATTGGTGCCTGGGGAACCCACCTAGGTTACATCAGTAAGATATTGCACCTAATTACAAGAGTTGAGGTGCCCCAAGGACCAATCCCTATAATTTAGGAGCCCACTCAAAGTGCCACCAGCAATCTCCAATAGTTTACTCTAGTATGTATTCAGTTAAGTCCAGTTATGCTCAGGTTTCCATCAGATAGATCACTATCAGTTATCCTAATGCTAGTTTCCACGATTGCTGGAAAGTAGGGCACATTTTCTCATCTACCCTCATCAGTTAACTGAGTGTGAATTGTTTTAGTGATTCATAGTTGCATTAGTGAGCTCTAGTGGCAATTTTCCCACACTGAGTTAGCTCTAGAGTCATTCTAGGAATTTGAATTATGCTATCTTAGGCATTTTTATTATCCCATATGTATAACCATTGTATTACATATTAATTACTAATTCATGAATATAATCATATTATCCAATTTTGTCTCCTTTTGTGTGCAATTTTTCCATGAGTAAATGATCAGATTATGCTAAATTCTTCTCTCTCTTCTGCATCCTTCTCTTCTCCATTTGAATCCTGTAGGTTGGTGATCCTATGCTTCATTGAATTTAACATGGTATCAGAGGTGGTATCCAAACTAGTAGAAAACCTCGGAAGTGTCTAATGATGCACCCCAAGTAGATGGGTTCTATTAGCACTATATTTGAAACTTTTGTGGAAGTACTCTTTAGATTAATGGGTTAGCATGATTTTTCATCATGGGTTGTCAGATGAAGAGAGGGATTTTATCTACAGTTGTGGATCGTTCCTCTTTTGAAGCATGGGGGAGAAATTAAAATATTCTCATCAATGGAATGGAGTTAAAAAGGTGCAACTTTGAAGGGTTGAGATTGATACAAGGTAAGATCAATGGCAATGGAGCATTTCATAGATTGGACATGCTTGGATGAAGGAAGTTTTATGATTTGCGGAATTGGTTAACTGGTGGAAAGATCGGATAGACGAGATGTGAGTAGAGACAGATCTACAATCGGAAACAATTCTGCAGATTGAACTAGGGTGGGGAAATTCCAAATTGAAATCGGTAGAAAGTGGTAGGGGCCACGTTGATCAATGGTTGTAATAGTGGTTGGGATTGGATCGACAGTTAAGGTTCATTCTACAAATGGAATTTTCTCTATTGATCAGGATTGAAACAATTAGTAGAATGTTAGAGCTTTTCACAGTTGGATGGTTCTGATGAAGGTAGATTGTAGATCAATGGTTGATATTGATTCCACCGAAACAAGTTGTGTAGGGTGATAATGTTGAGTCTCAGCATTGAGATTTTGTGCATGAATGACTTAGATTTCAAATAAGAAAAAATATATGGTATAGATTACAGAAGACGCACAATGGTTATGAAACATAAAAATTATAAAAATAACCTACATGGAGTTCAAAGGTTTGTTTTTTTTTAGCATTGGAATTGACGATAACCCTGACTGTGCATAAAGTGCCACCGTGGAAAGAATCAAAACACTGTTCTAATTAACAAGGTAGGCATCCTGAAAATTTCTAAGTACTTCTAAAAATGGATGAAATAGAAGTGGTAGAAGTGGCATATAGTGAAGAGTTAGGGGTTTCCTATCAGAAGGTTGAAGAAAGCTTTGAAGACAAAAATGATGAAGTTTATGATACCATTTTACTGAATGAAACAATTGAGACAACTAAAAATAAATTGAAAATTCTTAAGGACCAGGGTAGTGACACCCATGGTGTTTTCAGGTCTTTCTTTTGTTTTTTCTTTGTTGACCAGACCCCCAATTTCCCTGAATTTGTTGAGTGGTGTGCGAATAATTATTCTACAGCTCAAGAAGTCATCATGGATAAACCTAATTCTAGGATCCTTTTCCCTATTCATGCCTTTGTTATTTGCAAATCCCTATCTGTCCCAGATGATTTTGTTCATTTATCCCATGAGTACAAATAAGAAAACATCATACAATTCTTCCAAAATTCTACAGCTGAGAGTAAGGAAACCTTTTTGAAGTCATGTTTAAATCCTGATAGTGAGGTTATAAGTTTATATTACCCTATTGATTTGGTTTGTTTAATGAAGAAACCTAGTCATGTATAACTTTAGCCAGTCAATTTTTTGGATTAGACACTAATGGTTACGTTACAGAGTCACTGTTGATTCTGTTGTTTGTCCTAAGTACTTTCCTAGTTGAGTCTGAACTTCCAGGTCAGTGTTTCTAGTCTTGTTGCCTTAAGTTTGATGAGTTCCTAGCTAAGAACATTTGTTTTCATTTATTTAACTTCCACTATACTAGAGTTTTCAGATTCCATTCTTTTTTGCCGAAGATTTTCTTATCACATAATGAAGATAACCTACAGTCTCCTGATTTGGTAATCACTAATGAAATGACCCAAAATTATTGCAAGTTCATGAATTATTTGATGGCAGAAATATACAGCCTTTTCTTTCAGGAAATATTTCCTAGGGTATTTCCAGAGATGAAGGAAACATTGCAAATTTCCCCTAGTAAAAGGATAGGAGACTGGTTCCTTTCAGAGACTAAAACAATTATAAGGTTATATGGATTTTTGCACCAGCCATATATTCTTCCATCCTTTGTAAAAACTAGAATCATTTCTTCGGAATTTTCAGGCAAAGGCTTACTATTGAGGAAGAACACATATTAAACTTTAGGAAGAGTCTATATATAAATTTCCCTATGAGGAAGGGCCATATGTTGTCAAAAGTAGAGCTGCACCACCAATAATTAATAATCTACTCAGAATTATGGGGTTTTCTTTGGGAGCTGCTATCAACTATGATCCACACCAGGTAATCTCTAAAAGAAGACAAGAAAACAAAAATAATCCTTTTGAACATATTGAAGTAGCTGGACTCGAAGAGGAATCTAATTGGGAAGATTATCCTAACAAAAAGATAGACAATATTAGCATGGAACAAGGCTCTGTCTCATCCATACATGGAAATAATTCTCCCCCAATGGATCTTTCTAACATAGTTGCAGTTGCTGGTAATATTTCATCATTAATAAGTTTTCTAGGAAATTCAAATAAGAGAGAACATACAGATTTCATGGACACTGAAGAAGCAGACATTGCTAGTAAACCGAAGAAGCATAAAAATGGACAAGAGGGACAAATGGTACAGGTGAAGAAGAGAAGAGTGAAAGGTAAACAGAAGTAAGAAAAATCCAAAGTAACTGGTCTAGAGCTTCTGGAATATGTATTTGATGTAGTAACCCCAAATAAGTATACATCAAAAGAGGAGTGATTGAATACATACAGGGAAAGGGATGATAAAACCTTTGATGAAACAAGAAAATTATACAAAGAAGTGACAATTTCCAAAGAAAGATGTAACTTTAAAAACTGTATGGGATCATGCCAAAGATACCCTGAGTTTTGCTATGACTGTTGGTAATAAGGTATTAGAAGTGAATGTGAACTTCGAGAATATGCCTACCACATATATGATACATTTTCACAGAGAAACAGGTGATATCATATATACAATATTTCTTAAATCTACATTATAGGTGTCTAAACTAGAGTCCAATAAAAAGAAAGTTCATGACCTCCTATGGAAAGAAAAGGTTGAGAACATGGCCCTTCGAATCAAAATTAAAAATTTGTAGGAGGATTTGTTGAAAGTTAATGGGCAATCAGACGAAGGAACAGTGGCTCAAAATTTGTTTGATGAAAAAGAGAAAGAAGTTCAGGTGCTTAAAAAGAAATTGAAAATTCCTTCCACTCAGCTTGTTCAGACCTCTGAATTGACAGAGTTTGAGAAGGAAAAAGAAGCATTAAACATTGAATCGATAGATTGTAAAGCTAAGTTGTTAAAGCTTGAAGAAAAATAAAAACATTGGGAAAAAGATGCTAAGATACTAATAGAAAATGAGAATGACCTAAAAGCTAAACTAAAAGCAATAGAAAAACAATTATAGGAAAAATGTGAAGAAGTTAAAAATCAATCTATTGTTCCTTCTATAGAAACAGATGAAACCTTTCTTTCTAAAGAAATGTCTCATGTAAATCTGAAAGTTGTATAATTCACAGAGTTAAAGCAATAGAAAAACAATCTAGAAGAGATAATTTTGAAAAGAGAACAAGAGAAGAAGGAAGTAGAGGAAAAATGTCAAGAACTAATGAATCAGAATACCAAGTTAACAAAACAGGTGGTTGGCCAAATGGCCTTGCAAGGGGCCGTACATATGATTTGGGATAAGATTATTCTAGAAGCTAATAAGTTTATACCATATTTATATTATATTGCATAACAGGAATATGCTCTGAAAGTAGCCAAAAGAAAACTTTGGCTGTAAAACAAGAATTAAATAAGAAGCCAATGGAAGTAGCTCAGAATGCTATCAACTTTTTAGTACCTTATGAGAAGATCAAGTCAAAAGGTTTGATATTTGAAACAGAGTTGTTATTATCTCTTGGGCTAGAAAATTAATTGGAAAATACAAAATGTTGGATACTGTATAGGCTAAAGTTGATATTATAAGTCATAAAATCAAAGAAGTGATTAATTTATTTACTCCATTGGTAAGTAGGGGAATTCCTTTCTTCTGGGAGGAAAAATTACCATTATTTTATCAAAAGGAATATCTGGATAAATTAGTCAATTGTAGGTCAGATCATAGTCACTTTGAATATATGCAGAAGGCTTTGTCTAGAAGAGTTGTGTTTGATAAATTGGCCGAAGAGTTTAAGTTATTGTTTGATTTTAAAGTCTCGTGTGCCAAGGTGCCTAATTTTTCATATATAGACAACATGGAACTCAGAGTTCTGGAACATGACATGTTTGTTGCATATTGTCCTAAACCTGAACATTGGAGAACATTTCAACAATATGGATCAACTAAATATAAGTTACAACCATGAAGACAACGTAAAAGGAGTTTTAGTGAAAGGATATATTTTGTGATAAAATGTTATTTTAAAATTCATTAGTTAAGAAGTTTTGTTGTCTTAGAACTATTTTGTAGTAGATAAATGCTTTGACACATGTAACAAGTGGTTTAAACCATTATACAGTTAGGTTTATTGTTCAAATTGAGGAGAAATTGTATAAGTATTCATACGTTTGATGAAGCGAGGGTTGGAACCCGTGATATTTTGGAAAACTTGTGTATTTAAGTATTCCTTTAATTACAGTGCTGAAAGTTGTCATTTTTCAGAGATTCATGTGTTATTTCATGTTGTATTCTATACTTTCCCTTCTTATGTGATTGTTTTTCTAGTTATCTTTCCATTATGTTTTCCTTCATGTCTGAAATGAGAGTATAACAGCTTAAAATTCATGTTTACTATGCTCTAGCTGTTCTTTTCATATTTCGACCAAACCTTTCTTCTACAGTTTATACATAATTCATTTTTGCAATGCTCTTTGTTAATGGTTTGTTCATGTTCTTCCTTTTTCACCAGACAATCAAATTTTGACTATGACTGAGTAGCTACCTTGCCTCTATTTAAAATTTCCATGCAAAATATTTGTTTATCTATATTCATATTTTGACTTCATAGCCTAATGGCCATGTGTTCAGTTTCAACCAATCTTATCAATTACAAATAGTTTTTCTTATACATACCTGGACTTGTTAATATTTTGTGAGAGATCCCTCTCGGAAGAGAAAAAAGCCAGTTTTCTATTTAAAAGTGGTTTTTGTTGTTACCTGGGAATAGCCTTTACAACGTTGGGTAATTTTCCAATGTTAACAGGTTCTAGATAAATCCTAGAATTATTTCCTTGCTCCCTCTAGATTCTATCCAGATAATTTTATCCAGTTGTGATGCACACAAAGAATGTGTGCATGTCAAAGCAGAGAGTGTTTGTTATAAATTAATTCAAATTGAGTTGTTTTACAGTGTTTTAGCAGGTACATTTAAATAATTTATGAAGAATTGTTGATCAATATAGCTGTGAAATGGAGAATTCAGCAACTCTAACTCCTAGAATCCTCGCACCCTTCAATTACCTTGATTTGAGGGAATATATACATATTTTCTTGCACATCAAGGGTTTCTTAGCATCACCATGAAAAGAGAGGACAACCCCCATTAGTATATTGAAAAATCAAAGCATCTAAATAAGCTTGATGAATCTTTTGACTTCATGTGCATCCACATCTCTAGGGAGCTGGTGTTCCATCTTGATGGACTCAAGACTCCAGAAGAAGTATGGGATAAGCTCAAATCCTTATTTGGATCACATGATGAGCTAAGGGGACATATCTTGGATAATGATCCAATAGCACTAGATCCCAATATCTTTGAAACCACACAATAGTTTTTGCTCAAAATTCAAATCACTCATTATGGAAATGAAATCAATGTGGGATTAATAACATGGATGAGAAATTGGTTCTCTCCTTAATGAGAAGACTTGGACCATAATTCTCAATGTGTGCATCTACCTTTAACTCTTTAAGACTAAATAATCCTAATTGGATAATTTCATCCCTTTATTCCTTCATAGAGTCTCTAATCTAAGAACAATACAAGTTCATATAGATGGGAGCTCTCATATCCTCTACAAATCAAGCTCTCTTATCTGGTGAGATAAGGAATGCAAAAAAAATAAGGAAGTAGAAAGGTAAAGAAAATAAAAACACTAAATTTGAACCTAAAGATGAGTTTGATCCATAAGATGAAGCCTCAGGTTCTAGGAATGAAAAAATGGGTTGGTCCCGATAGGTTAATGCTTTAAACTCAAAATCCAGAGTAGAACTCAGTGTTTATCATATTTGGGATATTGAATCTCAACTTTTATATTCTTGAGAAATATTGCACTCATGGGGCTGTATTGAGTCACTGGTTGGAGTAGGAAGCATTCCATCCCCTAGCAAAATGTGATCAATCCATCAAAAGTATGAGAATGGAAAGTGCTCCTACTGTAATAAAGGAAACCATACACAGAAATATTTTATGAAAAATACCATATATAAGATGAAAAAACTCCTTTATCAACACAATATTTCCCTCCCTAAAGGTGGAAGGAAGAGTGACTCTGGAGATAAGACTGAAGATCATGATGAGAGATGCCATGCACTGAAGGTTAGTTGTTCAAAATCACATTCATTTCTAATTGATTCAGGGGCCTCCAATCATATGGTTGCATATATAGAATAATTATATTCATTACATCTTACTAATTATCTTATTATTCACATGGGTGATTGTGGAAATTAATCCCAAGTTGTAGAACAATTATAGTCACAAAATTACTAGTCAAAGATGCAAAATTCCACAAAAGAAGAGACTGAATATGGAGCATAACAAAAAATTCTATTAAATAATTTTACATCATCCAAAATCATGAATTCATAGGCTATCCAAATATATAATTACATCATATATTTGAAATAATAAGGATGCTATTTGTTGGAGCAGGGTCCCGCAGCTACAGAAGAAGCTACCAGTTTAGCGGATAGACAGTTTTGGCGGAGAGGAGATAAGATGGAGCTATGATGCCGTAGCATGTTTCTAGCTACAGAGAAGAGCTGGAAACCATGACTTTTAGGGTAGAGAAGTCAAGGGATACGACAGTACCTGAGCGACCGAGAAGAGAGAGCTCACCCACTGCATTGAAGGCAGCAGTGGAAGACAGGAGGGCTCAGCTACCCTCATAAAGGAAAAGGAGCAACGAGGCCGAGGTATTAAAGACAAAGGACAAAAGCAGGGAAGCGGTGCATAGTACCCATTGTCAGTGTCAAGAAGCATGGAATACTGCAGAGAGCTATGGTGTGATGGAAAGCAGCTACCTCAAGTACAGATATGCCAACTGTCACTAGTTAGGGTTTTGAGTTGCTGTTGGGACAGGCCCACAGTGTTGTAATGGCGAGACCTTCGGGCCGCCTATAAAGGGATATATTTTGTATTGTAAAAGGGTTGGTTTGGTTGTTGGTCATTTTGTGGGTTAGACAGTTAGACAATAGTTGGACAATTGTATAGAAGCCAAGCTCTGGTTATGTTATTAGCGGTAGTTATCTTACTGTAACCAGTAGCTGGCTCGTAGAGCATGTATGTAACGATATGCGGGGATAGACAAAGAGGGAAGAGTATATTGTAAGAGGTGCAATATAGATTAGGGAAGAGATCTAAGAGAGAAGGGCTCCAGGCTGTGTGTGGAGTTACCCAGAAGATCTCAAGCTGCATATGCGGTGCAGCAGAACTGTGTTTACCTTCCCCTAAGCTATAATAGAAACACAGTTCTGTGGACGTAACTTCCATCCTAGAGGTGAACCACGTTAAAATAATGTGTTATGTGATTGATTTATGTGTTGTGTTTATTTGTTGCATCTATCAGTTATCACATGGGCCTTGTTTACAGTTTAATGAATGTATGCGTTATTCAGTTTACAGCACTATAGAAGATGAATGCAAGTTGAAACCCTTAAGTATTTTGTATAAGAGTTGATCTATGTTCAGCTCTTAGAGTTAAGAGTTGCAGAGTTAAGCAACCTTGTATATTGAGTCCCGTAAGTCAGAACGAGTAGCACTGAGTACACAAAGCCACAGCGGTAGGATATCGCAAGGAGGCGATATTGCACCAGCAGAGGAGCTGTGGTGCGTTGCGGTTGAGAATCAGAGTAGGAAGGAGTTTCCCGAGGCACAGTGATGTGATAAGGACTAGAGTTTTTGCAAGTAAGAGGAAGTTGCGCGTCGCAGATACAGAGGTGTCCCGCAAGCTAGAAGAGCTGCGAGACACCCAGGCTGCCACAGAACCTGGTAGAAGACACTTGAGTCTTTTGGCCAACCCATTAGAATCATTTCGGGTGAGACTTCAGGCCACTCTACGGTCTGTCGTTGAAAGGGATAGTGAGCTAGGGGTGTTTTTGGTTAATTACAGTAAACCCGGGTCTGCCCATGCATTCCAACAAATGGTTTCGTTGCCGGTTTTGAACAAACTAAGCATTGATGTTCTAGTGGTGGCCTACTAGAGATGAAATCAATGAGTGGGTTTGGTCTAACTAGAAATAGTTTGCCAAACGAGAGAACAAGATTCCTAAACTGAGTACAGAGGCCTGGTTACAAAAACATATCGTTACAGACTTGCATGCGATATTTTTTGCGACCTTTGGGAACGAGCTTTACGACTGGTTATCAAAGTTGAATGATACAAGCATATTCAAGAAGAAAAGAGACATTATCTGGACACCGGAGCTAATTCAGACCATGAAGAACCTTGATAATCCCATTACGAGGGTAGTAGACTTCTGGCTTGCGAGTGTGCTAGAAGGCTTTGTCACAGAGTTTGCAGTCGACCAGAGAAAAAGCTTCAATGAGGTTGAGCGCTACTTCTTCAAAGGATATCGAGGTAAGTACCTAAAATATTTAAACTTGTCCATTAAGATGTTATTACATGAAAAAGGAACAATGGATCTAGTTTCAGATGAATAAGTAAAGATAGTAATGTCACAAGAGTTTGAAAGTGATTTTGATGACATTGGACGTACACGTAGTGGAAAGAAGTATAAAGTAGATTTCAGATCTCCCATCTTTGAAGACAGTTCAGATAATACTAGACAACAGAGTCATAGTACTATAGAAGGAACGGAAGGGGGTATCCCTTACCACCCTTACACCCCACAGAAATAGACCAGGACTCAGAACAATCCCGTAGGAACTCCATCCAGTACCTCGCAGACAGTACCTACCACCGCTACATCACCTTCAGCTACACCGCCGAGTGGTAGTAACACAGCAAATCAACACCCACTGTGTGGAAATAGAATGGGGGATGATATGAAGCTACCTATTTTTAAGGGTACAGGGGCAGAGGACCCAGAGCAGCATTGGTATCTATGTGAATCCATGTGGACCATTAAAACCATCAATGACGATACCATTAAACTTGTACAGTTGGTCACTACGCTAAGAGATCGAGCCTTGACATGGTATATGAAGTATACCACAGTACCCAGAACACTTGTATAGATCAAGACAGCCATGATTAAAGAGTTTAAGAAACCTAAGTCTGAGTCACAGTGCATTACAGAGCTCAAAGATATCAAACAGTTACCTACAGAGTCAGTGTGGGACTTTGATCAGAAATTCAAAGCCCTGATAGACCAAGTCAGCTTTGAGTTTGCGCCGGAGCAACATAAAGAATGTTTTATTGCAGCGCTGCTCCCTCACATCAGACTGCCATTAATGCAGTAGAAACTCTAGACACAGGATGATGTGTTGGAGATGGCAATGAAACTAGAGGCTTCACCTCTAGCTGAAACTAGCATAGGCATGACAAATCTACAAAACCAGTTGGCTAATCTCATGTTACAGTTGCATGAGCTTAAGAAAGGAAAAGAGGTTGTGCAAGACATATGGTGTGTAAGATGTAAAGCACAAGGACATACTAAAGACAATTATCTAGTCTTTGTAGAATATATAGTGACATGGGCTCCAAACCCATTACCACAGACCCACGGGCCTTGGTGTGAAATATGCAAAACGCAAGGACATCTACCTCAGCAGTGCCCTCTACTTCAGAAGTACGTGCAGACACCTAAGAACTTATACTACATCTTCTACAAGTCTGTAGGCCATGATGAACATGATTGCCGAGCCTATGATCTCATGGTTGGAGCAAAGCAAGATATGTACAGAGTCCAATCAGAACCACAGGGTCCAGCAACAGGACCATAGCATGATCCGGCTTACGGTGGCCGTGGAGGAGGATTCAGAGGATGAGGACGCGGAGGAGGATTTGGCTGTGGAGAAGGCTTTGGCCTTGGAGAAGGCTTTGGTCATGGTTGCAGACCAGTTACTTGCTACAAATGTGGATTTGTAGGACATTATGCTAGAGACTGTCAGAGTCCCATCACTACATGTAACTATTGCAAATATTATGATCACACTATAGAGGAGTGTCCTACATTGATAGCTAAGATCAAAGAACCTAAGCCAGCAGCACACCACAACATCCATCTTATTGCTGCTGAGCAGGAAGAGCCAAAACCAAGAGTCAACATTATGACTCGCAGCGGTGTTTACACCAATGAGACATCACTGGATAATGAAAAGAACACAGGTCAGGAGTGGGTGCGCAAAGCTCCTAACAAAGCAACACCACTTGACCTACAGAAGAATAAACAAACATTTCAGGAAGCTAAGACTCTCTTTGATGAGTCTATGCAATCAGCATCACAGGTACTGCTGTCTAGGGGTGTACCGTAGCAAGCACCTTGTGGTGTTAGCCCTGTATAGATATCGCAGGCTATCACATCAGGCACATGCGATGAGGATGAGATGACAGGAAGTGTACAATCCTTCCTGCGGAGCTGTTTAAAACTCGTGAGAAATGAGCAAGCTATCGGAGAACTTTATCACATCATAGATTAGTGTCGTCCATCTTCCTCCATGAGTAGTACATAGCGTGTCGTTCATAATAATATAGGACATACAAGAACAGGAAGAGAGATGCGACTCACAGCACAGGTTGGAGAATTCGAAATGGATGAGGTGATCCTAGATCTAGGATCAGACGTAAATGTTCTGACTAAGCAGACATGGGAACAGATGGATAGCCCTAAGTTAGTCAGATCACCTATTCATCTGATATTAGCTAATCAGCAGCAAGTATCACCCCTGGGTCGATTACCGCAAGTTCCAGTTGACATTGATGGAGTTCGCAGCTTCACGGACTTTGAAGTTATAGAAATCATTGGCGACAGTAGACCATATCCATCACTACTAGGCATTGATTGGGCGATTGGTAACATGGCCATTATCGACCTAAAGAGAAGACAAATGACCTTTGAGGATGCGCAGATCCGGGTCATCGCACCGTTGGATCCTCTTCAGGGTCCTAGATATATTGAACCCATCCGAGCAGAGGAAGAGGCACGTAACATAGAAAGTCTCTATCAGATGATTGTGAACCAGAGCGACTACATCAATCTGACTGTGGAAGGGAACATTAGTTGGCGATGCGACAGCTCATGCACATCAGATTCATATGTTGGTCTAGAGAACTGACAGAACAGACTTCACAAAGTCTCAGCGCACAGATGCGCATACTTGACTAAGTCACTGCGATGGATTGGCGTAGAGATCAATAAGATTCCATCGTTTCATGGTCTAATAGATATCCAGGACTTTCTCAAGCAGTTTGAACAACAAATTCCTCACGAGTAGAGGATCGCAGCTATGGACCTTGCAGTATGAGCCACACCTGCAAGATGGTGGTATGCACATAAAGAGAATATCGCATCATGGGATGATATTAAGAGATTGATGGCGATCAGATTTTCTATCGACAGAGAGTATGTCCAGCAGAAGTACACAGGAGAAAGTGACCCCAGATCACATATTCAGGCATGTGAATAGAATTGGTCGGACATTCTCGAGGATGAATGGGTTCACCGATTCATTCACACTTTGGACACAGTTCCAAGGAACTGGTACACAGAGACTGAACTACGCAAGGGAACAAATACATGGCCACTTATGATAGACAGCTTTCTACTCACCTTCGCTTTTGAATCTGAGTATCCAAGTGTTGACCAGGCCCTAGATATAATAAAGATCAAGATATTTGAGGATTGTATCCTACCAGCATAGACTCATCCTGAGTGGGCCATTCAGTTAAAAGATGCGCTTGAGTGCTATAACTTTGGAGCAGAACTAGAGGATGAGGATCCTCACAACACCAACATTCTAGAGTCAGAAGGGATTCGCGATGTTGAGGGACCACGGTTAGAAATTCTAGCAATCATAGAGCCCATCAAGATTAAAAATATCAATATTGGCACAGGTATAGAACCAAAGTTTGCCTCTATCGGAGACTATTGGAATGATGAAACAGTTGGACAGATTGCAGACTTGCTACATGACTATCAGGACCTATTTCCCACCAATTTCATAGAGATGAAGGGAATAGTTAGAGACTTGGGAGTAATGAGGATACCATTGAAGGAGGATGCTAGACCAGTCAAGCAGCGTCCATATAGATTAAATCCGCACTATAAAGAAAAAGTTAAGGATGAGATCGATAAGATGCTAGCAGTAGGCATCATTGAACCCATAGAAGAGAGCGAATGGGTTAGTCCCATGGTCGTACAAGAAAAAAAAACTAAAGGAGACATTAGGATATGTGTCGATCTATGTAAACTCAACGATGCATCGCTTCATGATCCATTTTCAACACCGTTCACTGATGAGGTGTTAGACAATGTGGTAGGACAGTAGGTCTACTTCTTCACTGATGGATTTTCAGGCTATCACCAGATCAGAATCCATCCAGAAGATTAATCCAAGACCACCTTTGCAACAGAATGGGGCTCATTCCAGTATACGGTAATGCCCTTTGGTCTTAAGAATGCATCAGCTATCTTTTCTAGAGTAGTAGTTGCTGTATTTAAAGAATACATCCATAAATTCCTAGAAGTTTATTTTGATGATTGGATTGTATTTGGACTAATTGACAAGCACATAGGAGATTTAAGACTGATGTTAGAGAAATGTAGGCAGTACCAGATTTCTCTGAACTTGAAGAAATGTATATTCTATGTGCCATTCGGTAGTTTGTTGGGTCACATTCTGTGCAGACAAGGCTTGATGGTAGATCCCGCAAAGATCACCATCATGGTAAATCTTCCAGCACCCAACTCAGTCAAACAATTGAGAACAGTACTTGGTCATACCGGGTACTACATAAAATTCATCAGTGGCTATGCAAAAATTACAGCACCAATGGAGAAATTGTTAAAGAAAGATGTAAAATTCCTATGGAATGAGGAATTCCAGCAGAGCCTAGAAACCCTTAAAGAGAATATGGTTACAGCACCCATCTTAGTATTTCCAGACTGGACTAAGCCATTCCATGTACATGTGGATGCATCTGGCATCGCACTAGGGGTTGTTTTAATGCAACCAGGAGAAGGGGATATTGATCATCCTATCGCATATTCCAGTAGAAAGCTATCGACAGTAGAAAAGAACTACACCACGACAGAAAGAGAAGGCTTACTATGGTGTATGTGCTGCAGAAGTTCAGGCACTACCTATTGGGTGCCTCGTTCAAGATGTTTACTGACCATTCCGCATTGAAGTATCTGGTCAATAAGCCAGTGTTAGGGGGGAGAATCTGTAGATGGTTACTCCTCTTTCAAGAGTATGATTTTGACATCATTGTAAAACCAGGAATATTGAACACCGGACCTGATCATCTATCAAGGATAGACTTAAGAGAAGAGCCAAGTAACCTAGAGGACAATTTGCCGGATGCGCAGTTGTTTTCTATCCAGATCACAGATGACTACTATGTTGATATCATTCACTTTCTCACTATAGGATTAGCACCTGACGAGTTTACTAAGAAGCAAAAGAAGCAGTTGGTTGTTAAAGAAGCATACTTCACCCTGCTCGCAGGATAATTATATAAGTTAGGTCTAGACGAAGTCCTGTGCAGATGTGTGATGCCGCATGAAAAAGATGCTATCATCAGAGAGGCACATTCAGGAACTACAGGAGGTCATTTTGTAGGAAAGCCGACTACGCAGAAAATCCTAGCCGCAGGATTATGGTGGCCTACGTTGCATAAGGACACTAAGGAATTCTGCAGATGCTGCGATATCTGCCAGAGGGTAGGAAAACCCTCGCAACGAGATGAAATGCTACTATGACCGCAGGTTACGCTGTGCGCATTTGACAAGTGGGCTATAGACTTTGTGGGTCCTATCAACCCACCAGGAAAATGCATTGGTGCGAGATACATCATCACTAGAACATAGTACCTCACCAGATGGGTAGAGGCAAAAGTAGTAAGAAATTGTGATGCTGCTACAACCACACAGTTCCTTTTCGAAAACATCATTAGTATATTTGTATGCCCAGTAATTTTGATGAGCGACCAAGGCACACATTTCTTGAACCTCACCATTGCGGCCTTAACGAAAGAATTTCAGATTCAGCACCATAAGAGCACTCCTTACCACTCACAGGCTAATGGTACGGTGGAGGCCTTTAACAAGATTTTAGAAAATGCTCTTACAAAGATCTGCAACAGCCAAAGGAATGATTGGGACCTCAGAGTTAACACTATATTATGGGCGTATAGGACCACATGCAAGAAACTTATAGGACACACACCTTTTAGTTTGGTGTATGGACATGAGGCTATTATGCCTATGGAGTATATTCTTCCCAGTTTAAGAATAGCTCAAATCACCGGGATGACTGATATAGACACAATGGATGAAAGGATAACGTAGCTGCTTGCCTTAGAGGAAGACAAATTCATTGCTGGCTTCCATTAGAAAGTGCAGAAGGCATGAGAAAAATCTTGGCATGATAAACACATTAAGAGTAAGACTCTTCAAATCGGAGACCTAGTACTCCTCTACGACAGTAAGTTTATTAAGTTTCCAGGGAAATTTAAGACGCATTGGCTGGGGCCATACCAGATACAGCAAGTTACAGAAGGAGGTGTCGTTCAGCTCAACAAACTAAATGGGGAGCTTCTTCCCACATTGATCAATGGTAGTAGGCTCAAGCTCTATAGTGACAGCCGCCCCACCTCTCAGTCCTAGCCTAGACATCTTATGTGGTGTAGATGTCCAGTGTAGTTGAAAGGAGGCATCACACCAGGAATTAGGCTACACCGGCAGGTATTCTAAGTATAAGGAATTGCATAAGGATGGTTCATTTTGCACAAGTAAAAAAAAAAAAAGGAAGGGCGCTTAAGTTTGTTTTAAAGCAGAGGATGCGGTGTTGCATCGCAGCAAGGCAATGTCTCCCCGTGCCACGTACCCACCTTCGCAAAGAAATGGAGGGCTAGTCAAGTCGCCTTCTGATAGGAAGTTAATGAAGAAATGACCGGTATATCTTACCGTGGATTTGGCAGCAGTATAATAATTTTTTCCAGATTTGGTAAATCTTCGACGAGACCGGCGCCTATACACACACTTCGAGGGAAATTTGATCGGATTTCAGCATTTATTGAGGATCGGATGACAGGTGTGGTCTTGTCCATGCAATTAATATGACCGACGGATTCAGTCTAGATGACCATTGCGTCTGGGATTATTGTCTTCGGCATAAAAGTAGAAATTAATCATTTGGGAGGGTTACATTTGCAAGAATTCAAGAGCCGAGAGTTATAGAGTGCATCAATCAGTTTCCCTATGCAGAACTAATCATGTGACAGAGTGCTGTGATTTCCAAAGATTGCAGCCATTTCATGTCCATCATTTTACACTGAGTGGGTTTTGTCCGAGGAGGAACCTTTAGAAGACATGCTGAGGCATTTCGACCCTAGTGGCCGTATGTCCACCATGACGACACCACCCAGGGTTGTGAAATTAGGAATATCACAGGAAAGACAATTTCCAAGGATGAGGAGTCAAGAGCAGGATGTAGAAGATGTCATCAAAATCTCTTCTGAAGAGAAGAAGAAAGCTGAGCCGATCACTAAAGATAAGAAAGTAGAGCGGCGGAATGATGAGAAGAAATCTCTCGGGAGGAAGAAAGTAAAAATGAGAAAAAGAAAGCAACAGGAGAAGGAAGATGACCTATCTCATCAGCTAAGAGGAGAACAAGAGGTTCCAAAGGTCAGGAATGAAAATATGCAGAACCCGAGCAGCGTGAATACCTGGAGCGAGTTACTGATAAGAAAAGTGAAAGGGAAAAAAAATCGAACAAGCAAAACTTCAAGATGCAGACAAAGGCTTGTTCTCAGAATGGAATTCCTGGTTTGTATACCTTTCACATAAGTAGGCTACAGATTGAATGAAATGTTTGAGAAGGCTAGAAGATACAGATTTTCCTTGTGATAAAAGTTCTAACCCAGAAAAAGAGGAAAGGATATTTGTGGAAGACTTCTCAAGGCCTGGAGATCTTTAAAAGGTCTCAGGAGCGACGAGAGCGAGAGCATAACTAAGGGAAGGAAATATAAGAGAACCCATCGAACTAAGTTACAGAAACTAAAA
>LPNX010258766.1:7338-27154 GCA_001517045.1 Pseudotsuga menziesii
TGCATGAACTCTCTCTCTGTCTTCTGAATTTGATCCTCCTTCCCTCTTCTTTGAGCTTTCAGGAAGGGAGATGCCATTATTCTCTAGGAGTTGGGTCAGCATGTCAATCTGCTTCTTCATGCAGGAGCTTTTAGGATGATTTCCCTTACTATAGTATGTGCACTTGCTCATTTCAGGCTTTGTTCTTCTTCTTCTGGGGGTTCTTCTTCGAGATTTTGGGCTCCTCTGGAGACTTGTTCTTGTCTCTCTTTTTCTTAGGTGGCTTCTTAGCTTTCTTCTTTCCTTTTTAATCCACCCTTGAATCTCCAGCAACTAGAGCTTGGTCTTTGGAAGGTTTGATGGTGCCCATCATCACCAATTTATCTTGTTCTTGTGTGAGAGATTCCATGAAATCTGCAAGGCTAGGAATTTTCCAGGCTCAATCTATCAACATTGTGGCATGGAAGGTCAAGAAAAACACTAAATAGTCAGGGCCAAGCTTCAAGAGTATGGCCAAAACCAGTTGCTCCTCCTTCTTTTCGATCCCACACTGTTTTAGCTGCAAAACAAAGGATTTGAACTTGGAAAAATAGAGTTGCAGGGATTCAAAGCTATTGGGACTCAGGGAGATCAATTCATTTTCAATTTGATGTCCCCTCATCTCATCTATCTTACCAAAAATATCAACAAGCTTCTCCCATACTTCATTTGGTGATGTTAATCCATCAATATGGAAAAGGAGGTCTCTGGATATGCTCAAACACGGGAGACCATAGGCCTCATCCCTCTTGTTGTGCCATTTAATTTTCTCTGCAGCTACATTGGTCTCTACTTCTATTTTCATACTCACTCTATAGAGGCCTTTTTATCTCCACAGTATCTCCATCTCTGCTTTCCATTCAAAGAAGTTAAATGGAGTCAAGATGATCTTCTGAGATTGATCCATAGCTCAGAAATTGTCCCTTCAGTCAGCAGAATGCTCCCAGTCAATGATTTTGAACCTGCACTAACAAATTGGAAGGAGAGAAATTGATCTACAAAGGCTCTGATACCATGTGGAAATTGAACCCACGTGTTAGAACAATTACACTCACAAAAATTGCCAATTACACATGCAAATTACACACAAAAGAGACTGAATATGGAGCAGAACACTAATCTGTACTGAATAAGTGTACAATAGCCAACCATGTGAAGTCATAGGCTGCCACAATAAACAATTACATGAGAGATTCAAATGCATAAGGATTCCATTTTAATTTGGTCAAAAGGAGGCTTAATAAATCTAAGCAAATCCCCCATAGGTGCATAAAGCAGTTTCCAAATCTGTCTAGGAGCTCACGAATTGGAAAATCCAATTAGGCAAGCTAATAGATTATGGAAGGACAACTCATACATTATTTTTTTAGGAGAAAAGAGTGGAGGATGATGAGGACAAAAAACAAGTTAACTTCACATAGTCAAACTTTCCCAATTGCCTTAAAACTCAGCAAAAGCAGGAAATAAAGTAGAAAAAGTAGACATGCACTAGGAAGGCCAGGAATAAAGAAAATTTGATTCCAAGTGGTTTCCCAAGTGCTCCATGACTCAAATTTAGCAAGTTTGACCACTTTCGACATGTGGAGGACAACTTGCATAAGGTGCAATATGGAAACTAGGCAAATAAGACAAAAATTGGATTAATTAATGTCTAAGGTAGCTAACTATGGGTTGATTATTCTAACATGATACTGATATTCCACTGACTATATCATATCTGTCTTTTCACAACACTGCTTCTCAATGTCTTCATTATTGATACATTTGTACGGCTCTGAATGATATGATTGAATGATCATATAAGGGTTTTGAATGCTCCTCTTCCATACTAGGATTTTCCTAGGTCTCCAGATCCATGTTCTCTCCTCTAGATATGCCATAGATAGGAGAATCAACAAAACCATCCAAAGTTTCTGGTTCATTATTTTCCTCATAGATTGGATTTTCCATGAATGTCCAGGACTCCTCTTCAACATCTTTGTCGAACATAAGGGAGTCTTTGTCACTTGTATCATGATCCAAGTTATACTTGTCCTCATTTTCATACTCATCTTCTTCAAAAAATGGGAACAAGGCAGTAAATCTTCCAGACTGTCATCATTATATGGAGAACAGGTAGGAGTCCCATCATGCACATTACAGTTTTCATCATAAGTTTCACTATAATATTCTACAATGATTTCATCCTTAGGTAGATTTGGAGAACAAATGTGATCATCATCACTAAAATAATCATTAAATAATTCCCAATCATTACAATTCTATGTTGATGTTACATTAGGAGGGTCTTCAACAATTTTTTCAATTAATGGCTCTTCATGCACATATTCGACGGGGTCATAATGGACTTTTGAATGTTGGTTTTTGTACACCATGTTGATACTAGATATATTATGGTACTCGAAATGAAAATCTTTCCAAGGAAATAAGTGCATCGAATTGGTATTAATGAATGATTTAGCATTGAATGATTAAATATCATTTCCATCATAATGCCACTGCTTTATAAATATTTCAAAGAACTTTGGAAGGGAAGTAATAGATTTCTAAGGAAAACATTCATGAAGCCAAAATGAAGCGTCCCCTTGTAGAGAATGAGCAAACATCGCCATCATATGATCCTCAAGTTGAATGTTGTTTTGACTCATATGTGACAGAAAGATCATAACATGGAATTTGGCTGAGTGATCATTATCATCCCCCCGAAATCATGGAAGGGAAGTAGATTCCATTTCACTAGCGAGACAATTAGGAAAGCCAGGGATCCTAGCGAAATCAATGCGAGGACAATCATGGAAAGCTCGAGCAGCAACTTCTATTATTTTAATATCCATATCAAGAATAAGTGATCATGGGGAAAGTATGGAATTGAAAAATGGAGTTGAGCCTTAAATTTCACTGTTATGTGGGATCACCTACACACAATCAGTCTCAAAACATTTTGTGAGAAATAAGGGTTTGATCCCTTCAATGGAGTCGCCATGTGCGAATAAAAATATACATTTAAGAACTCTCATAAAAATATTTTTTCTTTTCTTTGTAAAAAACTGAAAAAAGGTCAGTGGATTTGCCAGATGAAAATTAAAGATCTACTCTAAGCATTCATCAAACAAAGCAAAAAAAGAAAGAAAAAAAAAGTCGTACTCAGGAATAAAAATATTTATCCTCGGCAATGACGCCAAAAAATGTTGCCGCCTTTCACATACCTGGGTTATGTGGTAGAAATCTTCAAGCCACTTGGTGTGTCCTTGGGGGAAACTCTTGAGTGAAGGCTGTCAACTTGTTCTTGACTCCTCCGTTTAGGCTCAACTCCTAACGAATCCATGGGGGGTAGACCCTATTAAGTTACTAAGGAAAAATTATTTAGTATGATGATGGTATTAAAGAGTAAGTTTTTTAGGAGTTTCGATTTAACAATTGTAAACAACAAATAACATTATGATATAATCACAAGTAAGGACGAAAATGACAACCAATCACATATAGATTGAAAGAAATAAACAGTTGACCAGAGCCTTGAAAATGGATTTGAAAAACAATTAAGAGTTCTTGTGAGTGATGGAATAAATGTTGTGCAATTTTATATTGGTTAATTTTAAATTAATGTAAGAAGATTAGTAATTAAACTTAGGTGAGGGGACTCCAGATATAACCAGGGGGTACTTGAAGTATGTCCAAAACTAAACCATGATGCTACCCACAAGGAATGTGTGGGCTTAATGGATTCTTTGAGGCTATTGTTCATAATGCACCTGAAGGTGTAACAGAGATCGCCGCCCAGAGGTCACTTTTCAGGAGTTCCTGCTTCCTTTGGGTATTTTGCCATCGTAATGGTTTGTTCAAGGCGTTGAATTTTTGCCTGATGGTTTGTCAATTTGGAGAGAGTGAATCCTAATTATTCTAGTCACTCAAGTGATTTTGATGCATCTTGACTGATCAGATGAACCGCAACCAAGTACAGAGCATACACATTGGAGTCTTCGTTATTTTTAGTAAATTTTAAGATAGGTGTTCTTGTTAAAAAGAAAAACTTCCAGGAACCTATTTCGATCCAAGTGGATCTCAATTGAGGAATCAAGGAGGGGTTAATTTTATTATGGCTAATTAAAAAATTGATGAAAAAGGAATCAAATATACACAGTGTCAGTTTTCTAATTAGTCTTGCCATGCATCTCTTTCTCCTTGCGAGTCAATCAGGAAGTCGTGGGGTAAGTAGTATGATTACTTTTGAAATTAAAATATGGAATAATGAAAAATTATATCAAAGTATACAATCCTACATGTCAGTACTAAACTAGAGCAGGAAAAAAGGAAAAAAGAAAAAAAGTGAAACGGACGCAGATTCCCCTAGGGGGGATGGGGAGCGGGCTCGAAAGAGCCTACTCAAAAAATATTTTAATTTATTATTATTGGTTACAATATCAGAAAAATGAAATATCAGAAACCTCTTGGTCCTTATATTGGATGAAACGAATATCTTACAACTCTCCAAAAATTTTAAATTTTAGTGAAAGGGGAGACCCCTACGGGGATTTGAACGCTCCCGAGTCCACTTTAGAAAATAAGTTGATTTTATTTTATATTACAATTGATAAAAAAATAAAGCATGTTAGAATAATATATTCCCAAAATAACTTTCAGAGTACCGTTGGATCAGCCTACCTTAACTCAAAAAAGATTAAGTTAAAACTAGCTAAACAGGTGAAAAAGGAACCAAGGAAAGAAAGATTTCCTTGGGATATTGGATTTATGTTTTTGCAGCCAATTAATAATTCACTGATTTTGGATTTAATTTTTTTTAAACATGAATGGAAATCTAGAGCATGCAACCTACTGATTTTCTTTAACTTTCCATGCAAAATGGACGATTTCCTTATGTTAGAACTAGAATGCTTAATGATACTTTTCAGAATTGAGATCTAGACTATGAGCTTTGAAATATAATATATATGTAAATTTTACTTTGATATAAGAGATCCAAATGATAACAAAACTTTCGAACACAGTAACTAGGTAAGAAAATTGATTTTTTAAAGAAAATAGAAGAAGAGGAGAGAAGGTTGGCTCGTTGCTTGAATGGAACAAGCTGAAAGGAGGGCCTTTTGTGGAGTGCTGAGGGAAAAAGTATTGAGTTTATTGTATAAGTAATGGCCTCAATCTTGATCCAAACCTTCTTCCAATTGGGAACCTGCAACTAGATAAAACAAGCCTACACAACACCTTGTGAGATCTGGATATATATGTATAAAGCAACAAAAATCAAAGATCATGCAAAAATAATCTTATTTATGAATATAACTGAAATTCTTGATCATACATAATATGGATAAAAAATAGAAAGTAACCTAACATGCCTATTTTACACCCTTACTTGATTCAACCGAATCCTTGAATCCAAAAAAAAAAAGCAGCACAGAAATTGGAAAGAAATTGCAGTTACCACATTAGCAGCATGACGTTGGGAATCCACACAAACACATGCACTACATAGTATAGCCTCCAAAGCATATTTATTTACAATAAAAATATAGCAATATGACAATGGAAAAATCTCCTCAATCCAAATCTAACTTGCTTGGAAGAGGTGATCTGAGCTTTATTTATGCAAAAAATAGGAGATCTAGCCTAGGGGGGTGCAAATCCGAAGGAGGCAGAACATTGCACCTGAAGGAGAGTCCATCAATGCCGATATGAAGCTGAACTGAGCTTCCACTAAGCCTAATTTTCAATTGGGGGCCTATTGAGCTGACACATCAACCCACAGACTGACACATCAATCCACAGAGATTCCAAGAGAGCCCACACTTCTGGAGGAGAGAGAGAGGGCACAATTCCCCATAAAGGATGTTGAAGTTGAACTCTGGATCTATCCAGATCACCTGCTTCAGTCAAGGATTTGTCAGATCCAGTCGATTTGGTTCAGATCTGACTGATTTCAATCAAATCGCTTAAGAAGCCACTGATCTAGGATTTTGGATTTGCTCCATTATTCATCAATTTATTAATTAAAATAATCAATAATTGATTTTTTGGGGTTTTCTGACCTGAGTGATGGAAAATCACTCAAAACTTGAAAATAGTGGGTCGATGGGTTTACATGGTGCTCTAATCTTGAAAATGAGCATGCCCATGACTGAGACTGATTATTTGGCCCACTTTTATTACAAAAACAATTTTTCCAATTAAACTATTAAAAAATAGCCTAAGTTTTGGAAATATTAAATTTTAATAAAAAACACTGAAAAAATTAAAAAACTAAAAAAATAGGAAAACCTAGGGGGACTTGGACATGTTCATATGACTTGAGCATGATGCCTAGCATGTTTATACATTGACACATAGACTATAATAAACTCAATAGGCCTAAATGCCGAGTTAACCACCCCAAATTTGGAGGTATGGAGTGAAAAACTCAGGAATTATTAGTCATTTATTCAACAGCCAATAATAACCAAGGGAAAAAACACCCTGGGCTGAACGGATTGACAAATAAAGTCTAAGAGACAGAGTCTTTTACAGACACTATCATGGTAGAACATTTATTACAACTCCCTGAAGGGGGTATGAACATGTGATATAGTACAACAAAGTTTCCTAGAAACAAGACTGAAGGTCTTATGAAGTCTGAACAAGTTATCCTTGTCTGGTTCACCAAGCTCACTTGATAAAAAACTAGTAAGTACAAATTAGGTGGTAACACCTCCTCCTCGGCCCCTACATCCTCCACGGAATCCTCCCTGCTGAAACTGTGGTTGAGCCATCTGCTGTTGTGGTAGGTTTGGTTGCTACTAGACATAATGCATAGCTTGAACATATTGTGGTTGATTATAATGTAGTCGCTGCACCTGTTATACTGTAGTCATTCTACCATCTATGGCTGAGGTGCAAACTACAGCTGCGTTGTTGTTACACCGAAATTTTGCACTCTTGATCCATGTGTCAACCCTTTGCCTAATCCCGAATTTTCTCTCTGCTAAACTGGATTGATATTGAGGTTGTTTTTGCCTATTTACCCTCTTTAGGAAAGTCAACGCTCTTCTCCTTCATTATAGGAGTGCCAAAGGTGCTTTTTTCCTTCATGCTAGGTGCGCCAACATTGGCTCTCTATCTCCCACTGCTAGGAGCATCGATGATGCTTTTTCCCTTTTTGGAAAGTGCGTTGATGGTGTTTTGAGGGAAAAAAATGAAGATTCAAGACACTTCTCGCGGGAGGATGAGGTGGTGGTTTATTCCTATTATCTAGGTGAGGTGGCATTTGGTTCCTAACCTATAGGGAAGATCCCTTAGATCCCTCCTCTTAATCCTCAACCTAATCTATCCCTTTACCCTTATAAATTGAACCCTCTCTCCATTTGGAAGGGGGGAAGGACTATGGTACTCTTATGCTGGTGGAATTTCTAGGTGATCCCTATCATTATTTGGAGGCTTGGATTTGGCTTAGATTGTAGGATGGAATATTGCAGCGTTAAGGCTAGGTTGTGATGTTCTTTCCTATGTAATTCTATGTATCTCCTTGATTTCATTAAGATGGTGTTGAGCTTACTTTTCATTTTTCGTGCTTTGGTTAAAACATGAAAGCTAGTTTGAGCTTACTTTATCTCTTTTTCCTACTCTAGATTCAAACATGAAAAAGGTTTCAAGTTCCTTTTATACCTTTTGCTTGCTCGTTAAAAACTCAGTGAAGAGGTATCGAGTATAGTTTTACTGTTTTTCAGACTCGTTAAAATTGGATTATGAAAATAGAACTCATTCTAGAGTTATATTTAAGCTCTTTTCAGTCTTCTCAAAAACACAAAAAGATTGCCAAGTGAGCTTGTTACATTCAGGCTTGTAAAAGGATCAGAACAGTCGACTAGTCGAGGGTAGGTTATCTATTTTTTGGACTGATTAGGCCTATTTTACTAAAAAGGACCTTCTGTAATCTTCTTAGTCATTTCAGATTCTCTAAACATGAAATGACAAATGAGATTACTTTCATTGGACTTGTAAAATCAAATGATGAAGGACCCTCTTTTGGGAATGATCCCATCCTTTCTCAAGTTCATAAAATATATGAGATTGGACTCATTTGAAGGACAAGCTATATCGATCATTTGTTACCCTTTTCCAGCTCGTTAAAATGAAAATAGGTACTCATTAATCATGATGGGGAAATTAAGGAAAGATTTTGTATTTTGTTATGGCAGTACATAGTTACTCTTGAACATGGCACTCATTTGCATATGAATTTCAGCACTAGGGTAATCCATTTTGTCTTCGAGTCCTGGTAATTCCTAGAGTCTTCTTACCTCCTTTGAGTTGTCCAAGAGTACTTTCACCATCAATTGCATTGGGCGATTGGTATCATTCTCGTGTCAATACTGCCAAGTCATGCCATGCCCATGTTCAAGAGAATTTTGGTTATTTATCCACTATCTACATTCAGTTTTCCTTCTACCATGTTTGTCATCCCTCAGTTAGTCTCATAGATCTCTTTGTTTTCCGGTTTACTCCAAAACATCTTTGATCATGTTTCACATCGATGATGGGGGATTCATCATGGCCCTCCTTCAATGGTGCTATTCCTACCAACTTCAACTCCTTATCTAAGAATTATACTTAGAAACCAAGTCAAGTACCTTGGTCCTGCATTCCTTAATGGCAGGTTACCTTGCTTTCAACATGAGTTTGGATCATTGGCTCTTGATTGAAATATCTCATCGATTGTTCGATTCCAAGTCCTTTATTCACATTCGATGGTATGTACTGAAATACCTTGGGAATCATTGATATTAATGGTGATTTCCATCACACTTGTTAACAGTTTACATCATTGACTGGTAATCAAGTGGTTTCTACCATGTTTGACATCAAGACATTGTAATCACATGGTTAGATTCGTATCATTGCAGGTTCAGCTTGAAGACCCTGGTTTGTCATATATCTTCGCCCAAGTTGCGATGGAGTTTTTTTTTTAGTCATATTACATGGATCCACTTTTGTATTTTTCATGGTTGTGTTATCATCTCATCATGGATCTACGCTTATGTCTAGTAGCCATGATTGTGTTTAGTCAGTCTCTACTTCCGTGGATATGCATTGTATTAGTCGACAACCATGTTATGTCTTATATAAGATTTGAATTAGTGGTACTACAATAGCTTCCAGTTGACATACTTTCCTTAGATTTCCTTTTGCAAAGCATTCACCTATCACATTCCTCTAACTTCATGCTTCAGGGGGGGATTCTGTTACACCAAAATATTGCACTCTTGATCCATGTGTCAACCCTTTGCCTAATCCCCAAGTGTCTATGTACTAAAGTAGATTGATATTGAGGTTGTTTTTTCCTTTTTACCCTCTTTAGGAAGGTCGGTGCTCTTGTCCATCATTCTAGGATTGTCGAAGGAATTTTTTCCCTTGATGCTACGTGCGTCGGTGCTAGCACTCTATCTCCCACTGCTAGGAGCGCCAACAACACTTTTTTCCTTTTTGGAAAGTGCGTTGATGGTGTTTTGAGGGAAAAAGATGAAGGTTTGAGACCCTTCTCGAAGGTGGATGAGGTCTTGGCTTATCCCTATTATCTAGGTGAGGTGGAATTTGGTTCCTAACCTATAGGGAAGATCCCTTAGATCCCTCCTCTTAATCCTGAACCTACTCTATGCCTTTAGCCTTATAAATCGAACCCTCTCTCCATTTGGAAACAGGGAAGGACTATGATGGTCTTTTATGGTGGAATTTCTAGGTGATCCCTATCATTATTTGGAGGCTTGGATTTGGCTTAGATTGTTGGATGGATTATTGTAGAGTTAAGGCTAGGTTGTGACGTTCTTTCCTATGTAATTCTATGTATCTCCTTGATTACATTAATAAAAATCTATTTTCATAAACATTTCTATTGTTAATGATGTTTAGATATTTATTCCTTAACTGTTAGCTTAGATCAATTATATTTTTGGATACACATATACTGTTTGCTTATTTCCACATGATTTATAGGGATTTGCAGCTGTAGATATGAAGATTTTGGAGCTTGGATCAACAAAGAGAGAAGAGGATCTCCATATTTCATGTAGGTGATCTATCTGTTTCTTTGCATTTACGTTTGATCTAGGAAAGTAGTTTGTATTTTTTATTTGATTTGTTATAGATCCACTTGGACTAGGGAGATCTAAATTGATTCCAATTGAGTAGATTTGTCCAATAACAGCTGTAAACTGTTGTTGTGGTTGCACAAGGATAAACTGCATCAGGGGTGGTGGTGTATACTACACCTGTGTTGCTGGTTGTACCACTTGTGGCTACGCTTGCACTTACAGGGGGTCTTCACCTTTCACAAAGTATGAATCATATGTCCTTTCCTGGATCAAATCATCAGCTCGACAGTTTTTTCCATCATGTCCTATTGACCAAAAAAATGTACAGTACATATTTTTTTCCTTGGTAACTATCTTCTGTATGTATTCGTAGTTCTCATGTCAATTCCCATAGACTTGACATATGCAACACCATGGTATAACAGCATAGCTCAATGGGTTTAGGGCTCCCGACAACAAATAATTTTGGAACATCATACATGTGCCCTTGGTTTGTCTGTTTGCATGGAACTGAGTACACAAGAGATCCTCATGATATTCCTTGGCCTTCTTGATATCTTGAAGCTAGAGCATTAAATGGGCCAACTATGCTTAAATTTGGTTAATTCCTACTGCAATTTCTCCTACCGGTGATGCCTTCAATTTCATCACAGTCTCCAGGGCATCACTCTAGGTCACAATATTTTGTTGCATTAGTGGTTGTCTGATATGCGAGACAAGCATGGCGATGAACCACTCCTTGTGCTGAACATCACTTATCTAAAAAACTGACATGAGCCATCAATGTCTTAAACCACTGATCGAAGTCCCAAATTTTTTCCCTGGGGAACTGTTTGATCTCTTTCAATTCAATAATCTATTGAGCCTCAGACTTCTTCTTGAATTCCTCGAATAGCCCCGTTCATATCTCATCCAATGTTTTCGCGGTACCTCCCATAGGAACCCGCATGAATCTCATGAACCATTCCAGTACATGGCCCCTAAGAGTAGTTGCTAGCTGGATTTTCTTGACATCATCATCTATAGTTTATCGAGCAGTCCCGATTGCCTCACACAAGAACTAGTACTACTCTATATTGTCAGTGTCATTTTCATGGAATATTGGTTACTTCATTTCATCACCCACCATTTTGGGTCTTCTTCCTCCTGCTGGTACTCGATTGCTAGACTGTTTCTGGCACATCGAGCAAGTCGACGTAGAATGTGCATTTCTTCCTTGTGGTGGAGTAGAGCGTGGAGGTATAGACATGTTACTATTGGGGTTCGATCCTATTGTACTTCACGATATAGCTTGGGCCTGGTTTTCCTCGTTGTCACAAAAAGGTCGCTTCATCCTGTGTGGTTGTTCCTTGCGGCATCACACTTCGATCGCAATAGGACCTTCTCCCATCCTCTGCCTCTTCTCTTGAAACCTTGCTCCTCCCCTGGTACAACCACTTGTTTCCTCTGCAACCTTCACATTCTCACCAAAACTCATGCCCAGCTACCCTTTACCTTTTCTTGCATCTCCCCCTTTCGTCAGAGTGCCTACATCCTCCGTACACTAGACTTCCACTACTCTTGGTCCATCCTCAGAATACATTTTTCATAGACCAGTTGCTTAATGGACAGCTACAGCGATAGCAAAAATCTTCCTCCTGGTCTGCTAAATAACTCCCTTTCTTCTTCACTAAATGACTTATTCATGTCTACTACAAACTTGGTGACGTATCCTTCCAAGATACTATCCAACCACACCTCAACATCCTGCGATGACTTATTGTTGGTTTCCTATAATTCCTAGAGTAGCACCAGAGTCTAGGATGTTGGCTCTCCTCCTTGGAAGTTCTTTTTCTTAGAAGTCAACTTTGCCAACCATTCATGCAAGAGGACATGAAACTCACAAAAGAACCATTCATGAGGACTGTCTTGTATATATCTATCTAACCAATGGCTCATCGACACCTTTGCATTTTGATTTTCGGCTTCAGAAAACTCCCGCAAATTTAGATCAAACCACCCTTCAATATCCGGTTGAGTTGGATGCCAAAACATATCCTCCTCTTAATCGTAAATCGGTCACAGCAATGAAACCATTCATTAGAAAAAGCCCGCCAACAAAGCCTTGTTGACAGGGGTTCTCACCATGTCAATGCCCAACTAGTGCAATCTCCCTGAGCATTGGCCCAGATAGGTTTTAGCCTACCCAGCAACATCTGCAGATCGGATGAAGTCTCACTTGAGATGTTCAAGGGAGAGCTATCGAAACCGAGTTTCCGAAAGTGGGGAAGGAGGATATGGGATCCAACAGGAAAACAACATAACTTAACAGATCCAGAAATATGTAGTTGACATTAACTCATTTTCATAACTAAAGAGTGCATCATACAATTGTTATAGTATATCTATCGCAGCAGCATTATTTATAAAACATATCAACTCATAATGCAACAACAATATAACATACTTTTAAATAGATCGCACCAACATCATTATAGCAGAAATAGAATGAACCACAGTGACATCATAACAGATCTAGATCATCATAGCATCGTAACAAGACAGATCTCAGCAGAGAAAATAGTAAAACAAAAACGAGATTTATGCATCAACCATCATATATATTAACTCTGCGCAAAAGATTCAAAACCAGATAATTATTCTCCAAAACTTGAGGCTAAATACATCAGAAAACAACCCATATAGGTCATCGATACAACATGAAATTCTCTAAGATCGGATCATACAAGACCTCAAGCAATAATCATTACCAAAACCAATAATGATCATCTACTCTTTGGTCCTCCTACTTTAATTGCAAAACTAGATCTATAAATAGGCTTGCACCATTACATTGAAGGTCCACTTCGAACTAACTTATAAATGCTAATGACCTATTATGACAAAACTTGGTCAAATAATATATAAAATATTCAAAACAGTTATTTTTCCACCCCTCGCGCTGATCTGGCCTTGTGAGGTACCACGTGAGCTTGCGTGGCTGCCGCGATGCTACGCAACTCACTTACCAAAACCCCTACCAACAGGCCCCCAAAACAGTCTTGTGGCTTGTCCCCGAGCCACGTTAGGTTGATAGGGTATAGGCTGATGTTCATGCTTCAAAATATTCAAGTTACGCCATCATCTCACGAACCTGAAGCTGGACTTTGTCGAAAGTACTTTGACAATTAGTCAAATCCTGCTACACTGGGTGCTCCTCTCTGGCCTTGCCATCGAACATCTATCGATTCTCCTGCATCGCCTGCAGTGGTGATTGCTTTAACATCCAACTATCCAAAGAGATCCTTCAGCTGCTTAGCAAGTTTCATATTGGCATCATGCTCCTGGATATACTACACCGAATCTTCCCCAGCCTTTGGAAATCCTGTGATGCTCGCGATTGAATCTACTGTAACAGGGATGGGGGTATTCAACCAAAGCCTCCCCCCATCAAAACAATACAACAATTGTTTAACACATGTATGGGATTCATTCAATCGCCCAAAATGAGGCATATTGATGAGCCCCACCAATCCAAATTGGTCTAACCCACTCACCCAAGGTTGAGGAATACGCTAAAGGGGGGCACCAGGCACCATTGGGATTGACTTGTAGGGCTCATCCCTAACTTCCTTGAGTAACAACAAGTCATGGTCTTCAAATTTCAACCGAAGCAATGTAGGGATGTGTTGAGGCCCCGAAATTTGCAGGAATCAATAGTAAGGGATTCTCCCCAGTCAACGTTCCCAACTAGCCTGCTGACTGTTTGGTATAGGGAATCCGTCTGGTTTGCGGTCCGGCTACCGTAGGTCAAAGTAACAAAAACAAGGCTTTACCGGTTACGGCTCAGTCCACCGAGTATTTTTTGTATTTTTGACTTAAGCTATGAAATGCAAGTGCCTAATTAACCATGCAGGGCGATAAGATGCGAGGAGCAGTCACAATGTGATGCACAGGTTCTTACCTCTTGTCTTAGACTCACTAGCATCTAAATCACATACAACAAGGAATTAAAACTAACTATCTAAACTATCCCTAGGGAGCAAGATTATCATTTATTGGTGAGTAATATATTTGGTACATGCATAATGAAAAATTACAGATAGCTGACACTTCTTTCAAGACACATGAACAATTGCAGATTTTTGAACAACCAATTAGCCAATTGTTTTATGAACCGCATTCATTACTCACAGTGGAAAAACATCACAAAATATACTGAAAATCATTCACCAAGAACATAGGTTCAGGAATTTAAATACTCTCACAGTTAATGAAACACAGCTGAAAATGAAATAGTTCCCCTTCAACATTGTTCATTTAATCACATTGATACATTCCACATTTCGCTTTCTCCAACAGGCAAAAGTTGCAGCTTCTGATTGTAAAACGAAATAGTTCCTCTTACAAGCAAATGGTTAACAAATTCTTCCAGGGAAAAAGTCCTTTCTAACTCCTATCTCTTCAATATTTAACTACATCACCAATTGTTTGGGCTGCCCCCCAAACCCATGACCTTCCAGTTCTTCCAACGCTTCCTATTTTTCTACGTTGTCTGTACACACTCATGAATCCTTTAGTAATGGATAGACAGTTAGGTGCACCTTTAGCATTATTGATTTTGTCTTATGCTTCGACGGCCCTTTTAGCAATCCGATCGGTTTCATTTCGATCCTTGCCAAACTGTTCCCCTACGTCTTCGCGCATCAGTTCCTCACGTCCACCTGCAATTAATCCATGTGCACTATTTGCATTATAAAACAAAGAAGCAGATTAAACAAATAGAAATGGCCAGGTGCATCCCGGAGGAAGTCGAAAGGATAGCAACATTGGAATCCAAATGGATTTCTTGGCCGCAACGATGGAAGAGTCAATGCTACCGGCATGCGACGAGAGGGCGGGAGAAATTTGAATGAGAAATTAGATGGCTTTCCCTTTCGAAAGCTCGATTACTTTCCCAGCCACAACGGCGGACAAGAAAAGACTAAGACACGCGACCTTCGAGCAGGACAAACTTTAAATTGGAAGTCGGCCAGGTTTGGACATTGGAAGACAAATGGCTTTCCCATCCGCAACGGTGGAAGAGAAATGGTTTCGAGTCCATGGCTAAATAGGAAAACGTACATTGGCAAGTGGATCGTTTTGGGCTTCGAGCACTTAAGTGCTTTGGGATCCACAACGACGAAAGCAAAAAGGCTTTGGCTTCCAATCAAATCAAGAAAGACTCCTGATCAATGGAAAAAACTAAGTGCTTCAGTCAGCCTTAAACATTCAACAACGGACAAAAAACCCATTGTTCCTCCGCAACAACGACCCACAAAGAAGAATATTTGATCCAATTGACAAGCTAAACCCAACCTTAAAATATGCGACTCACCATAAGTATCAAACGCAGGAAACTTCTAAAAAACCAGGACGGGAGGTAAACTTCAGGAAATCATCCACAATTAAAGCATGACCCCAAAAATTCAAGGATTCGGACGATTAAAACAAATGCAAAAATCATGAGGAGGGGCCCAAAATTTAAGAAATTTGGGGAGAATGGTTGCAGCTACAACAATTGGTGATTACCTGGTGAACCTAGATCTCTGGGCAATTATACTTTGAGTTCCAGACTATGTAACAACAAGTGCATCCCATTGAATTCTTCTAGCTATCTGGATTTCTCGAATGCCGGAAGTGTGTACCTTTAATCATTGATAATAGTCCAATTTGGGAGAGTGGAAACCAATATTTTCAAATCCAGATAACTCTGTTGAGGCCAGAGGATGAGTTTCATTATTACCTTTGTCTTTAGGTAGCTGATAGCTTGGACACCACGGGATTGTAGCACATGGTAAACAGAAATATTCATTTGTTCCTCGCTCCCATGCCATTTTAGCACTTTTTGTGCTCTTGGACTTTTGTCCCTTTTCATATGAGTCCTCCTGCATGCCTTTCTTACTAAATTTTAACTCAGGATCCTCTATCCCATAGTATCCTTTTGTGTGAGTGGTGTATTTAATTTTCAGCTCACGAACGGAGAGGATCTTTTGGCAATTTAGTACAGATGATTCAGCACCTGCTTTGATTTATGATGCTTTCGTAGGAGTTTTTGACTCTTTATTTTCTTTTTGGCATTCGTTTCTTGGCATGGGATCATTTATATTTAATATACTATTCACCTTGCTCCTTTCCATGGGTCCTCTGTTGTCGCTCCTTAGGACATTTTAATTGTGACGTGTATGGAACCTGAACATAGTATTCCAGACTCTTCGAATCCAGTTTATTTCACAGGGGTTAAGCAGGACTTCAATGCACAAAGATTTATTCGAGAAAACTGCTAAACTGGAAGAAGTTATTTTATATGAACAACAACCCACAGTCTGATCACCAAATTGTTTAGCATTCCCAAAAATTTTGATGTTCCCCATGTGACCGTGGGTTCGTCCCCTTTATTGAAATCAATAAACTTAAACTAAAAACAACTAAAAAAAAATGACTCAAAAAGAAATCTAAACAACTTATTAATATACAAGACATAAGAACTCAAAGAAACTCAGGAAAAATAAGGATTGAGAACCAAACCATTCACTGGTAAGTTCTCTTCCCATCCTTGCAGATCTTGCAACTTATAAGTAGAAGGGCCAAGCTTTGCCACTATCTGATAAGGGCCTACCCACAATTGCTGGAATTTAGTGTGCTTTCCTTTCTAATCGTGGGGGTGATCCCATTTGAGGACTAGGTCTCCTACTTCAAAGTCTTTTGTTCCAGCTTTATGCTTGTCGAACCATCTCTTAACTAACTCTTACTATTGCTTAAAGCGTTCTTTGGCTTTAGATCTAGCCTCTTCTGCTTTCAGGAGATTATATATTCTTATTTGCAAAACTTCATCATCCGACCCCCTGGACTCTTGAGCTAGTATGGAAGATGGTAGAATGATATTGGGAGGAAGGATGGCTTCTTTACCATATACAAGGGTATATGGAGACACTCCAATCGCATACTTGGGGGTGACTCTATCGGCCCAAAGGGAATTTGGTAAAGCTGAGTGCCAACTCCTCTGGTTTTCTACTACAATCTTCTTTAAAATTCTAATCATATTTTTGTTGGAGGATTCAGCCAGGCCATTTCCTTGTGGATAGTAATTAGCAGAATAATGCAATTTTATTCCTTTATCATGAGCAAAAGCAGTCAATTTAATTGATGAAAAGTACTTAGCATTATCAAAAACTAACGAAACTAGAACTCCAAACCTGGTCATGATGTGGTCTTGTAGGAAGCTGATTACTTCGTCCTCGTTTATCTTGCGCAACGGGATAGCTTTGACCCAGCGAGTAAAATAATCAGTAGCGGTTAGAATGTACTTGTGCTACAGAGAGGAATTCGATTTTATTTCTCCAATAATATCCAGTCCCCATTGCTCGAATGGTTTCGTGATCATCACAGGCTTTAGAGGTGATGCTGCTTTAGGCTGTCTCCCACTATACCTTTGGCAAATATCACACTTCTTAACATGTGCATGTGCATCTCTAAAGAGCGTAGGCCAGTAGTAACCTACCCTGAGGATTTTGTGGGCTGTGGTATCCCCTGAATAATGTCCTCCAACAGGACCGTCATGCAATTTTGCCATCACTTTCTTCGCATCTTCCTTTTCTAAGCATATGAGAAGAACCCCATCATAATTCTTTCTGAATAATACCCCTTCAACAAGTTGATATGCGGCTTATTTAAGACGGAGCGCTCTCCTTTGCTTGAAATTCCAATTTTCTGGCAACAGTCCTACCTGCAGGCAATGCACAAGGTCTCTATACCAAGACTCAGGAGCTGTAAACAAAGGGCATACCTCCATTACATGTAATCCGGCTTCATATTCCTAGGCGTGTTCTTCATTTTTTCCATTTTCAGTCATTTGTTTGCACAACCCTTGTCCTTTAACTATCAATGCTGGCTTGAATTAAAGGTCGTACTCTTGAAGAGCTGTTACCCAGTTGCCTCTTCTTTTTCCTAACTCCTTCTGTATAAGAAGAGACCTCACAACTAGGTAGGGGACGATCACCTTGGTTCTATTTTTTAAAATATAAGGCCTGAATTGCTTTACTTCTTTGAATACAGCATAAGCTTGTTTATCAGCAGCTGGGTAATTCAATTCAGTCCCCTGTAGACCAGTACTCATAAAGGATATTGGGAATTCATCCCCCCCATCTTCCTTTTGGGTGAGCACAACTGCTAGTGAATCATCGGATACAAAGGTGTACAAGATAAAATCTTTGTCAAAATTTGGGCTTTTCAGGGAGGGTGCATGTGCAACAGCAGTTTTGATTTTGCTGAATGCACTCTTCTCAATTTCAGTCCACTTGAATAGTGCATTTTGCTTTACCATCTGCTATAGTGGTTTGACAATCTAAGCAAAATCAGGCACAAATCTTTGTACACGTTCCCATAAATGATTGCATCCCCTTCTTATTATGGGGCAATGGGATTTGTTCAATAGCCTTGATTCTTTCTGGCTCTATAGAGATTCCTTTCTTCGAAACTATGTGACCCAGCAACTTGCCCTCCGTGACAGTGAACACACACTTCTTAGGATTGAGTGAGATGTCGTATTTCCGACAGTGTTCGAAAATTTTCCCTAAGTGAAACGAGTGCTCTTCTCTTTTCATCGAGAATATTGTAATATTGTCAAGGTATACCACAGCACTTTGGCCAATTAATCCGTGGAAATCTGTGTCCATAGCCACCATTTATCAGCCCAAAAGGCATCCTTCTGTAGGTAAAGGTTCCCCATTTGGTCCTGAACATTGTCTTTAATCTGTCTTCTTCGGCTACTAATACTTTATTGTAGCCAGAGAAACCATCTAATAATGAAAATAGTTCAGAACCTGAAACCATTTGTAGCAGTTGCTCCATGGGTGGAACAGGATAGTTATCTTTGTCTGATGCACGGTTTAGATTCCTAAAATCCATGCAGAGCCTGATTTCTCCAGAATTTTTCCTTACTAGTACCAGATTTGATACCCACTCAGAGTGTTTGACTTTGAAAATGATTCTAGCATGCAATAATTTCTTCACTTCATTCTGAATCAACAGTTCCAATTTTGGATGCATTTTTCTTAACGGTTGCTAATAGGGCTTGACACCTGCTTTAATGGGGACAACATGCTTGATGATGTTGGTGTCGTATGTTTTCAAATATTCGTACATCCATGCGAAAACATATTTATATTGTTTAAATAGACTGATGAATTTGTCTCTTTCTGGTGGTGAACAACACTTGCCGAGATTTACAAATTTGGGATTCGTCTCAGTCCCTAAATTTACCAGCTCGAACTGTAGAGATGAGCTGTGGGTCTTCACGTTGGTTGGTCTTCGAAAATTTTCATTTAAATCGAACATATTTTCTAATGTTCTGACACCTTTAGGAATGAAATTGTCATATTTCATCTCATCCTGATGCTCTTCATCATCTATGATCGCTCCTTTAAACACCTCGTCATTTGTCAAACATTCTATGATTTGTTGATCATCATAGAACACTCGCAAGTTGGTGATCATATTCAGTACTAAGGGCCTGAAAAACAGTTCGACAGAACATCGATTCATTAGAGGAATTTTGGGGTCTAAAATGGGCCTCCTAAGGAAAATAATAAAATAATAGTTAAAACAATAAAATAATAGTTAAAATAATAAAATAATAGTTAAAATTATAAAATAATATTGATTAATTTTGGAGGAAGAAAGAAAAAAACTACTTTTTGTGTTCG
>LPNX010258766.1:27473-54733 GCA_001517045.1 Pseudotsuga menziesii
TTAGTGGGTATGAGTCTAGCGGCTGATGTGGCCAACAGATCAGCAGCTGCGTTTTTAATTATTGGAATTGAAATGATGTTGAATGCATTAAAATATTTGAGCAAATGCCATACCTCATTCTAGTAAGCCTTTAAGTGAGGGGAGACATAATGTATCTGATTCCAGATTTGTTTCACAATAATTTCAGAATCCCCAAAAACTTTTAGATTACTTACCTTAATTCAATCGCCTTCTTTAGTCCCTGCACCAGTGCTTCGTACTCAGCTGTATTATTAGTACACTCAAACTCTAATCTACATGAAAGGAAATTTTTATTCTTCTGTGGGTCGATTAGGACACAGCCAGCCCCTGACCCTTCTAATGTCTTAGAGCCATCAAAAAACAAAATCCAAAAATCACTAACTACTGAAGGTGAATCTACTCCTATTGCTAAGCTTACTATATTATAGTCAATCTCATCAGCCTATGAGAATCGAAGGAGATTAGGCTGGGTGTCAGATGTGTTGCTGGCTTCTTCCACTTGATAATTCCCTGGTTCCAACTCAATAAAATAGTTTCCCAGTACAGAATCCACTGGTACATTCTTCTCCTCCAGCTGAGTAACATTGTATTTCATGTGAGGCTCTCTTAGAATCTTAATCTGGTTTGGACTCCCTTTGTATGGAAACCAAATATGGGACCAATCTGAGGCGAAATATCCATTTAATTTGGCCGACCAATCTCTGCTCAGGACAAGACCGTAAGCGTCTGGTATATCAGCCACCACGATGTTAATAACTTGGCAAACTTTGTCATTAGATTCCAGACGGACTAGGACATCTTCCAGCTCACCAATTACCTTCACATCCATTCTATCCAATTGAACCACCCTCCACGTTGATGGCTTAGGATACCCATTGATATTTTTACAGATTGATATGGGCATAACATTTACTGATGCCCCTGAGTCTATCAAGCAATTATGTACATTATGATTGAAAATTTCAAACATGAGGAGGAAAGGTGGATGTTTTCTTTTAGACTTACCTCCAACGCTGGTTTCTCCAATTTCTTCTTCTTCCTGAGGTTGATTGTTGGCGGGAAGCTTCTCATCCGATGCTTCAAGTGCTTTCAACAGTATTTCCTTTTGCTGCGGCACTTTACACATTTCAAACAGTGGCACATTTGCTTTTACCTTTTTTAAATCCTCCACAATGTCATAATCCATTGGTTGCTTAATGGGATGGGGTTTATCAGCATTTTCTTCACTTGTCTTGACCTGTGCGTCACTTTGCCTAGGATTTTGGCTGGTAATAGTGAACTCTGGAATTTTATCAGCCAAAGATTTGTTTTGAAATTTCTTCTTAACATTTCTCTGCAGCCTCTTAATCTTTGGGAGTATAAGACTGTCTTCCTTAACCATCCCTTGGCTCCTTGTGGCTACGTTGGTTTCCATAACGTCCTTGTACCCCTGAGTCTTTTCCTCTTCAGCATCAAATACCGAGACAGAATTCCAGAAAGCCATGGTTTCCTCTTCCTGTTATTTAGTAGAAGTAGAAGCAGAATTCTCTTTTCTTTCTTCATCTCCCTCTTCCATTAATCTAGAATCTAACAGTTGATTCATGACCAACGTCATCGAATTAATCCATTGAGGACAATTCTTTTCAGAGTGTGGTTGTTGGTGGAAAGTGCAAAAATTGTCCAATCCTACCTCTGTTAAATTCATATATGCAGTATTGTGAGGAGGAGGTTGAGACTGATGGTTATCCTCTCTTTTCTTATAATATGGCTTATAAAAATTTTGTGCTTCCTTTTCTTTCTCCATATCTATGATTTTGTTGGATAGCTTCTGCATCATTTTGGCCATATTTTCCAAATCTGGTGACTTCTCTTCCTTAGGCTTAGTAAACAATAAGGCTTTTCTTCCAGCACCTTTCTCTCCTGACTATTCTGGATAGTCTTCAATGCTCTCTCTTCCGGCTTCCACCACTTCTGCTTCTTCATAAGTTTCCATCAAAGTAGGCTTGGCCCTACCTTTGGCAAACATGGCCAAATTAGGGCCTAAAGATGAAGTATAATATTCAGTCAGAACTTTGTCTGAAGGGCTATCTGTTTGCGAAAAATTCTTGAGATAGGCTGCAAACCTTTGTGTGAAACTATGCACCTTTTCGTTTCTTTCTTTCTTCAACGCGCACAGCCCTTTCATGAGAGCTGCATGAGTTTTCTGAATTGCATACTTACTTCTGGAAATTATTTCGAAGGTATCCCAATCAGGGATAGAGTTAGCAAGCAATCCAAAGTACCATGACGCTGTAGCTCCTTTAAGGGTATGCAGGAACAGTCTACAAACTACATATTCATATTCCCCTGCCCTTAATCCTTCAATTTCCAAGTAAAAAATTTGTGGATGATCCTCTACTAGTATTTTCTCATTTGGGTCGAACTTGGGCAACATCTTGTCAAAGGCTTGAGGTAGGTCGTGTAATGGAGGTGTCAGGTTAAATGGTGATCTGGATCTCCATGCAAGTGGTGGATTTGGTGGGTTAGGTGGTGGATTAGCATTTACTCCTGCCATGAGTCTGGGTGGAGAATGAGGAGGTGAACCAACTGGAGTATGAGCAGGAGAACTGTGAGGGGTTTTTGGGCCTTCTTGATTCAAAGGTAGCATAGCTTCCTGTAAGGCTGTTTCTACAAGTTCTTCCCAGTCTCCAACCAACACTGAGTCTTCCGCTACAGGATGATCTTTCCTTTTATACTCTCTTCTGGGTAATTCAGGGATGATTGGAAATCCTCCAATCTTCTTTACATATGCCCTGGTGTGTCTTCTCATAACAATTTCATTGCCAACGGAATATAGATGTTCTCTTTCTTCCGGAATTGGATTTTGAAACCCACTGCTTTGAGAACTGTTACCGGTGGAATATTCTCGGGAAAATAGGTTTCCTCGACCAGCCATACACTGGCAGCCCTCCTTCTAGCACCAAAACTGTTGAGGCCCCAAAATTCACAGGAAGCAATAGTAAGGGATTCTCCCCAGTCAACGTTCCCAACTAGCCCGCGGACTATTTGGTATAGGGAATCTGTCCGGTTTGCGGTCTGGCTACCGTAGGTCAAAGTAACAAAAACAAGGATTTACCGGTTACGGCCCGGTCCACCGAGTATTTTTTGTATTTTTGACTTAAGCTATGAAATCCAAGTGCCTAATTAACCATGCAGGGTGATAAGATGTGAGGACCAGTCACAATGTGATGTGCAGGTTCTTACCTCTCGTCTTAGACTCACTAGCATCTAAATCACATACAACAAGGAATTAAAACTAACTATCTAAACTATCCCTAGGGAGAAAGATTATAATTTATTGGTGAGTAATATATTTGGTACATGCATAATGAAAAATTACAGATAGCTGACACTTCTTTCAATACACATGAACAATTGCATATTTTTGAACAACCAGCTAGCCAATTGCTTTATGAACCGCATTCATTACTCACAGTGGAAAAACATCACAAAATATACTGAAAAGCATTCACCAAGAACATAGGTTCAGGAAGTTAAATACTCTCACAGTTAATGAAACACAGCTGAAAAGGAAATAGTTCCCCTTCAACATTGTTCATTTAATCACATTGGTACATTCCACATTTCTCTTTCTCCAACAGGCAAAAGTTGCAGCTTCTGATTGTAAAACGAAATAGTTGCTCTTACAAGAAAATGGTTAACAAATTCTTCCAGGGAAAAAGTCCTTTCTAACTCCTATCTCTTTAATATTTAACTACATCACCAATTGCTTGGGCTTCCCCCCAAACCCCTGACCTTCCAGTTCTTCCAACGCTTCCTATTTTTCTATGTTGTCTGTACGCAGTCATGAATCCTTTAGTAATGGACAGACAGTCAGGTGCGCCTTTAGCATTATTGATTTTGTCTTATGCTTTGACGACCCTTTTAGCGATCCGGTCGGTTTTGTTTCGATCCTAGCCAAACTGTTCCCCTACGTCTTCGTGCATCAGTTCCTCATGTCCACCTGCAATTAATCCATGTGCATTATTTGTGTTATAAAAAAAAGCAGCAGATTATACAAACAGAAACAGCTACTCCACAGGAAATGGCCAGGTGCATCCCGGCGGAATTTGAAAGGACAGCAACATCAGAAGCCAAATGGCTTTCCCGACCACAACGGCGAAAGAGTCAATGCTACCAGCATGCGATGGGAGGGCGGGAAAAATTTGAATCGGAAATCGGACGGCTTTCCCTTTCAGAAGCTCGATTACTTTCCCAGCCGCAATGGCAAACGAGAAAAGACTAAGACACGTGACCTTCGGGTAGGACAAAATTTAAATCAGAAGTCAGCCAAGTTTGGATATCGGAAGACAAATGGATTTCCCATCCGCAACGGCGGAAGAGAAACGGCTTCGGGTCCCTGGCTAAACAGGAAAACGTACATCGGCAAGCGGATCGTTTTGGGCTTCGGGCGCTTAAGTGCTTTGGGATCCGCAACAACAGAAGCGAAAAGGATTTGGCTTTCGATCAAAACAAGAAAGACTCCCGATCAATGGAAAAAACTTAGTGCTTCAGCCAGCCTTAAACATTCAACAATGGACAAAAAACCCATTGTTCCTTCGCAACAGTGACCCACAAAGAAGAATATTTGATCCGATTGACAAGCTAAACCCAACCTTAAAATCTGAGACTCACCATAAGTCTCGAACGCAGGAAACTTCTGAAAAAAATAGGATGGGAGGTAAACTCCAGGAAATCATCCACAATTAAAGCATGACCCCAAAAATTCAAGGATCTAGACAATTAAAACAAACGCAAAAATCATGAGGAGGGGCCCAAAATTTAAAAAATTTGGAGAGAATGGTTGCATCTACAACAGGATGATGTCGACCAAGCATGCCATCCCTTCTGGCAGTGACAAAAATTTTGGTGGATACTTCTGACTTTTCATTGGCTGCCTCAACTTTTCTCTCGGTCACGTAAGAGCAACATACCCCAAAATATCATGAATAGAGATGCCCCTAGGTGTCATAGACTGAAAAGCTCTTGAGCGTGATGACCTGGTCTGTGTAGTTACTTCTCCTTGCACTCTCGTCGATGTGCGGGTTTGCCTCTTTTGCGGCAGCATGGAACTGTGCTTCTGATCCTATCGCTTCCGCTTGGGGATAGACGATGAGCCAACCAACATGCTCATGACTTCTTCTTCGACAACAGTGGGCCGAATAGGGGACTCTAGCTTGCTTGAAATCTCAATGGCGTCAAGGTCGTTTAAAATGCCTCACACCTCAAACCTTAAAATGCACTCGACAACTCTAACCTTCAACACTGCAACTCACTCCAAATATCACAACACGCTACACAATTCTCCCTCTGCTTCACACTCTGGTCGCTCTACTGTGTAATTCCATCCTCTTCCATCCCGCACACTTTTTATAGCCACTTCCAATTCAAACTCATCATTGCCAAATCTATGATCATCATTATGACTAAATATGGTAGTAATGATGCCAAATCCATCAGCAATCCTACTCTTCTGATGACCGAATCAGCCATTAATGCATGTCACTTCAACAAGCACCACCAACCAACTATTTTAACTACCTGCATTTATTACTTGATTTGACCAACCCACATCCCTGTGGCTGTCACAGGTCATCGCGCTTATGTCGCTACTAACTCTAACCTTGTGCAACCTGTTTCCCTAGGCTCGCCCTACTATCTAACTTTGCATAGCCTCCTTTTTATTTTCTACAACGCTTCAAGCAGTGGGCTGCTCTGGCCCCATCCTATAGGGCTTCAAGCAACTGCCATTGACAAGCTTTGACAATGCTGCACCATCTAATTGGTGTAACTAAACTACACCTCCAGAAGTAATGGAATGAACAAGGTACGGACCTAACCAGTGCATTTGTAACTTACCTGGATGTTTTATAAACTTGTTGTCATATAACATCACCAAATCTCCTTCTGCAAACTATTTTTTCTTAATGTGGCGATTGTGCCATGCCTTCTGTCAATCCTTTTCAACCTGCTAGTGGAATCCTGCAATGAAATGATCTTCTTTGAGCTGGACCAATTGCACAACGTGTTATTCTAATGCTTTTGCATCATCCATGCCCGTCATCGCAGCAATGTGCAAACTAGGAACAATATACTCAATGGGCATGACTACCTCCTACCCATAGATTGGCTTGAATGGTGTCTATTCTGTTAGCAATTTGCAAGTAGTGTGATAGGCTCATAGCACTATAGGAATTTTCAAGTCCCAATCATCACAGTTAGTATTACATACCTTAGTTAGCGTTGTTTCCAAGATTTTGTTGAATGCTCTGACAGTCCCATTTGCCTATGGATGGTATGGTGTACTCCTCTTATGTTGCACCTGTAACTCCTTAGTAAGTTCTTTCATAGTCTGGTTGATGAAGTGACTACCCTGGTCACTCATCAAAATTTGGGGGCACCCAAACTATATCATAATGTTTTCAAAAATGAACCTTGTTGTTGTTGCAATGGTACAATCCACAACTAGCGCAGCTTCCGCCCACCTAGTCAGGTAGTCAGTTGCGGTAATAATGTATCACTCACTAGTGCTATTTCCTGGAGGATTAATAGGACCCACAAAATCCACTTCCCACTTCTCAAAAGGTTGGAGAGTTACCTGTGGCACTAGCGACATCTCGTCCCACCGCAATGGTTTATTGACGTGCTGGTAGACGTCGCAACTTCTCGCATATTTTGAGGCATCATTATGAAATTTAAGCCACCATATCCTAGCATGAAACACCTTCCACGTAGTATCCCAACCTCCATAGTGACCTCTCACAACTCCTGCATGTGCTTGTTCTAGAATGGGACCCCGCTCATGCGATAAAATACACCATCGCAAAATTTCATCCAGTCCAAGATTAGATAACTATCCAGCAATTAGTTGAAAATCAAAAGCTTTCACGACCAGCTGCTTCTTTTGACTAGTCCACATGTCTTCTGGGGTGACACCAGTGGCCAAAAACTGAACAATTGGTGCATAGTGGTCGTATGCGATGTCAACACGGAACAATTGTGCATCTGGAAAACCATAATAAATATTGGTCAGCTCTTCACCATTCTCAACGTGAGATAGATGATCTAGACCAGCGTTCAACCATCTTGGATTCACCACTATTTCAAAACCAAACCCTTGGAGCGAAAGAAACCATCTATAGATTTCCCCCCCAACACAGGCTTATTGACTAGGTATTGCAAAGCAGAATGATCGGTGAACATCTTGAAATGTCCACTCAAAACATAGTGCCTGAACTTTTGCAAGGCATAAACCATCGCCAGGCCTTCCCATTCTGGTGTCGTATAATTTCATTAAGCAAATGACAACTTTCTACTGGAATATGCTATTGGATGATCCAGGTCGCCCTCACCTGGTTACACAAGAACAACCCCTAGCGTGATACAAGAAGTGTCAATGTGCACGTGGAACTCTTTATTCCAATTAGGAAAAACTAGTATTGGCGTAGAAGCCATCTTGGAATTAAAGGTGTCAAAAATTCCTTGACATTCCTGAGTCCATTCATAGGCTGCATCCCTTTTTAGTAGTTTCTCCATGGGGGTAGTAATCACAGTGTATCCTTTAATAAAATTGTGATAGTATTCTGTATGCCTCAGCATTGCTCGAAGCATCTTCACATTCATCAGTAGCAGTAAACTAAGGATTAGCACAATCTTCGCCGGATCAACCAATAGACCTTCCTTGCATATGATGTGCCCAAGTAGAATGCCAAATGACTCGCAGAAAATACACATTTTAGATTTCAATGTGATCTGATGCTGTCGACACCTTTTTAGAATTAGTCAAAAGTTGTCGAAATGGCCCCTTATTAATCCATAGATAGTCCAATCATCCATATACACCTACAAAAACATTTGAATAAAGTCTTTAAACACATTGACAGCTACCTGAAAGAATACTTCTGGTGCATTTTTTAGTCCAAAAGGCATCACTGTATATTGAAAACAGCCCCATTTAGTGACAAACGTGGTCTTATGGTGATCTTCCTTTGCAATACGGATCTGGTGGTATCCCAAAAACCTGTCTATGAAAGAATACGTCTCTTGGCCACCTACTCCTTCAAGAACTTCATCTGTAAAAGGGGTTGGGAACGGGTCATGGACACATGCATCATTCAATTTTCTTAGGTCGACACAAATGCAGATTTCACTGGTCTTCTTATCCTGGACCACCATAGAGATAATCCACTCAGATTCTTCTACAGGCTCGATGATCCCAGCATCGAGCATTCGGTCTATCTCATCCTTCACATGGTCCTTGTATTGTGGGTTCAGTCAATACAGCCTCTATCACACAGGTTTGGAATCTGGTTTCAACATGATTTTCACCTTCCCCAGGTCTCCTAAAATCCCTTTCATCTTTGAAAATCGTGTTAGAAAAAGCTCCTAGAATTCATGTAGCAGGTCCATGATTTTGGCCATTGTATCCTCACTCCAATAGTCCCCGACATTGGAAAATTTTGGGTTCTCTTCTGATCCAATATTTACTTTCCTAATCCTCAATACTTGGCTCATTGAATCTGTCGATATTTCAGGTGTTGCGACGTCACGGTGACCTTTGGATTTTGGAATATTAACATTATGTTGTTCATCATCATCTTCAGGTTCCCCGGACAAGTTGTAGCACGTCATCATGGATTGGATGGAGCAGTGTGCATGTTGATCAACCGGGTATGTGACAGGGATTTCTTTTAGTACTACATCATGGATAATTTGTAAAGCGTTACATACCTCTAGGTTGGCATCCTAGAAACTAAACATCTGCACAAATCAAATAGACAACTCCTCCCAAGTGGTGATAGTTCTATGCAATTTAGCTGCCACGTACCAGGATCACCGCATCTCATCCAGAGTGTGAAAAAATGCATGCACCCACTCATCTTTGGGTTGTGATGCCCATAAGTCCTGATGTTTGATCAGATGATTAGTGGGGTCATTCTGTCCATCATATCTCCCTGCATGATAGACCTCCAAATCGCCGAAGTGCATCATCATCAATCTTCGACATTGGCTCTAGTCATGGATTTCTTGCTTATGTGTTTCCCACCAGCGGTCCAGGGTAGCCTTTAGTGCTACATCGAGGGCCAGTATCCTTTGTGGTTCAAAAACATTTTCTTTGAATTCATGAAAGAAATCTAATAGTCATAGAAGTCCTTCATAAATGGGAAACTCAATAGTCTTAGTGCCTATATGGCGGAGAGACTGTGTGATCAAACCACATTTCCTTGATGATAATTCATGCAATCTATTCTGCAAATTTTCCATAGAGTCGTCAGAATTAGAGGATGCAGAGCTAGCACTACACCATCCAAATTCACCATCAATAGTCAAGTGAATATAATCCTCAGAGATATTATAGGCATGATCCCAAATCCTACTAGCTTCATCCCTTACTGATTCAATATACCAACGTCCTTCCTGAGGATCCATAGGAGCAATGACCCTGACATCTTGGTTCTCAAATGTCATAACTTGTTTTTTGAATTTGTTAACCGCCATGTTATCATTATCCCATCCGACCCCTAGAAGAGTGGGACAGGATCCTCCACCTTCAACTACTTCTATCACTTCAAATTCGGTGCGTGTTTTCATACCTTCAATGTCAACAACCAGGTTAGAGACGCAAACAATGGGTTAAAACTTTGCCTGATTCACTAGTCGTAGGTGAACCGACGACCATCCCAATGTCAGCCTCCCCATCAACTATGAATTTTGCTTGGTCATAATGTTTACATTGAATCCAAGATCCAAAATAATAGAGTCAACCTCATAATTTCTGATCTAGATATTCATCCTCATCTCCTTGTCTGTCTTCCTCTTTTACAAAGAGTTCACTATAGAATCTTTCATTTCCTTATCTGGGTGCTATAATAACATCTCAAGCTTGAAAAGGGTGTCAGGGTCTCTTGCTAATGATAGACAACTTTCAAAGAACTGTCGCAAGGTACCATGCTGCCGTGATGGTCCTGCCTCTATGGATGAATCAAAAGTAGGTGGCATGTCAATAATAGGTAACTTTTTTAGGATTCCTCCCGATTCCGTGATTCATTTCAAAGAAAGTGTCTTTATCTGTCTCAATATCAAATTCTGCTTTTTTCTTGCCAGCAAGGCAAACTTGTTGACGTGGTCCATCGTCTCCAGTTGTCGCACCAACACGAGTGACAATCCCAACATCTACATCCTTAATTCTTGGTTCGGTATGAATTGTTGCAACCATCAGTCCTTGATTCAGGTTCTGGGCTTGAGTCAATGGCGGGTTTGGATTCAATGGTTGATTCATCGACAGATTCTGAGTCTGGGATGAGTTCTGATTCTGAGCCTATGGTGGGATCTGAACCTGCATCATCGGCTAGTTCTACACTTGGAACATAGGTTGATTATGATTCTGTACATTTTGCAACTGAGGAATGTTTCCAGCCCACCATTTTGCAATCAACTAAGGATAGTTTTCAGCATTATGTTCACTATCCATGCAATACATACACTGTGCATGAGGGCATTCCCTCTAATAATTCCTGAATACTCCACAGGTATAACACTAAATTGATTCACGACCTCATCCTCCTCCTCAGTGCCTAAATCCTCCGTGGACTCCTCCTTGCTGAAACTATGGTTGAGCCATCTGTTGTTGTGGTAGGTTTGGTTGCTACTAGACATTATGCCCAACTTGAACATATTGTAATTGATTATATTGTGTTCATGGAACCTAATTATAATATGGGCACGAAACCTGATTATACTATGGTTGAGGTGTGAACTATGGCTGCATTGTTGTTCCACTAAAATCCTGCACTCTTGATCCATATGTCAACCCTTTTACTAATCCCCAAGTTTCTCTCTACTAAACTGGATTGATATTGAGGTTCTTTTTGCCTTTTTACCCTCTTTACAAAGTTTGGCACTCTTGTCCTTTATTCTAGGAGCGTTGAAGGTGCTTTTTCCCTTCATGCTAGGTGCGTCGACATTGGTGCTTTGTCTCCCACTGATAGGAGCACTGACGACACTTTTTCCCTTTTTGGAAAGTGCATCGGTGGTGTTTTGAGGGAAAAAACAAATATTTGAGACCCTTCTCAAAGGTGGATGAGGTGGTTTTTTATCCCTATTATCTAGGTGAGGTGGCATTCGGTTCCTAACCTATAGGAAAGATCCCTTAGATCCCTCCTCTTATTCCTCAACCTACTATATCCCTTTAGCCTTATAAATTGGATCCTCTCTCCATTTGGAAGGGAGGAAGGACTATGGTACTCTTATGCTGGTGGAATTTCTAGGTGATCCATATCAATCTTTGGAGGCTTGGCTTTGTCTTATATTATTGGATGGAATATTGCAGTGTTAAGGCTAGGCTGTGATGTTCTTTCCTATATAATTATATTTATCTCCTTGATTACATTAATACAAATCTCTTTTCATAAACATTGTTGTTGTTAATGATGTTTAGAGATTTCTTCCTTAACTATTATCTTAGATCAATTATATGTTTGGATGTGCATATATTGTTTCCTTGTTTCCACATGCTTTACATGGTTTTGCAGCTGTATATTTGAAGATTCTAGAGCTTGGATCAACAAAGAGAGAAGAGGATCTGCATATTTCATGTAGGTGATCGATCTGTTTCTTTGCATTTCTATTTGATATAGGAAAGTAGGTTGTATTCTATATTTGATTTGTTCTATATCCACTTGGACTAGGGATATCGATCTTGATTCCATGAAACACCCGTCAATCACCTATCAATAAGAGTCATTTTGAGCATACTTTCTTTAGTTTCGAGCTCGCTAAACCATGAAATGACCCTTTTGAGCATAGTTCATTTTCTATTTCAAGCTCGTTGCTTGTGTTAAAATGAAATAGGTCCCCACAAGCATAGTTACTTTCTATTTCGAACTTATGTAAAAATGAAACAAGTCACCTTTGAGCAGTGTTTATTCTTGGTTTCAAGCTCGTTAAAAAATAAAACTAACCTTGAGTAGAGTTCCTTTTTCGTGTCGAGCTCATTAAAAAATGAAACAGATTCTTCCATTGTGTTGAGACTCAATGAAGATTGGGGAGCATGTACCCTATCCCTTTATTTGTGTCAAGTTACTTGACAATTATACTGGGGGAAAGTACAAACCACTGGGCATCATGTTGGGAAATAACACGTCAATGGGAGTAATTTTGAGCATACTTTATTTAGTTTCGAGGTCACTAAACCATGAAACGACCCTTTTGAGAATAGTTCATTTTCTATTTCAAGCTCATTAAAACATGAAGTAGGTTTCCTTAAGCATAGTTTACCTTTTGGTTTCAAGCTTGCATAAAAATGAAACCATGTTTTGAGCATAGTTCTTATTCTATTCCAAGCTCGTTAAAAATAGTAAGATGGTGTTGAGCTTACTTTTCATTTTTCGTGCTCTTGTTAAAACATGAAAACTAGTTTGAGCTTACCCTCAACCCTTTTCCTAATCCCCAAGTTTCTCTCTGCTAAATTGGATTGATATTGAGGTTGTTTTTTCCTTTTTACCCTCTTTAGGAAGGTCAGTTCTCTTGTCCTTCATTCTAAGAGAGCCAAAGGTGCTTTTCCATTCATGCAAGGTGAGTTGGAACCAACGCTCTATCTCCCACTGCTAGGAGCACTGACGCCGACACTCTGTCTCCCACTGCTAGGAGCACTAATGATGCTTTTTCCCTTTTTCTAAAGTGCGTCAGTGGTGTTTTGAGGGAAAAAAATGAATATTCGACCCTTCTCGAAGGTGTATGAGGTGGTCATTTATCCCTATTATCTAGGTGAGGTGGCATTTGGTTCCTAACCTATAGGTAAGATCCCTTAGATCCCTCCTCTTAATCCTCAACCTACTCTATCCATTTATCCTTATAAATTGAACCCTCTCTCCATTTGGAAGGGGGGAAGGACTATGGTACTCTTATGCTGGTGGAATTTCTAGGTGATCCCTATCATTCTTTGGAGGCTTGGCTTTGGTTTATATTATTGGATGGAATATTGCAACATTAAGGCTAGGTTGTGATGTTCTTTCCTATGTAATTCTATGTATCTCCTTGATTACATTAATACAATTCTCTTTCCATAAACATTACTGTTGTTAATGATGTTTAGAGCTTTCTTCCTTAACTATGAGCTTAGATCAATTATATGTTTAGATATGCATATATTGTTGTCTTGTTTCGACATGCTTTACAGGGTTTTGCAGAGAGATTTGAATTAATGTAATCAAGGAGATACATATAATTACATAGGAAAGAACATCACAACCTAGCCTTAACGCTGCAATATTCCAGCCAACAATCTAAGCCAAATTCAAGCCTCCAAGCCAAATTCAAGCCTCCAAAGAATGATAGGGATCACCTAGAAATTCCACCAGCATAAGAGTACCATAGTCCTTCCCTCCTTCCAAATGGACAGAGCGTTCAATTTATAAGGATAAAGGCATAGAGTAGGTTGAATATTAAGAGGAGGGACTTAAGGGATCTTCCCTATAGATCAGGAACCAAATGCCACCTCAGCTATATAATAGCGATAAACCACCACCTCATCCACCTTCAAGAAGGGTCTGGAATATTTTTTTTCCCCTCAAAGCACTAGCGTCGCACTTTCCAAAAATGGAAAAATCATCATCGGCACACCTAGCAGTGGGAGACAGAGTGCCGATGAACCTACCGTGAAGGGAAAAATCACCTTCGGCGGTCCTAGCAGGAAGGACAAGAGCACCAACATTCCTAAAGAGGGTAAAAAGGTAAAAACAACCTCAATATCAATCCATTTTAGCAGAGAGAAACTTGGGGATTAGGCAAAGAGTTGACACATGGATCAAGAGTGAAATATTTCGGTGTAACAGAATGCCCCCCAAAGCATGAAGTTAGAGGAATGCAATAGGTGAATTCTTTTCTAAAATAAATCTAAGGCAAGGATGTTGGCTGGAAGTTGTTGTAGTACCACTGACTCAAATCTCATATAACACATAACATGGCTGCCGACCAATACAATGCAGATCCATGGAAGTAGAGACCGACTGAACACAATCATGGCTACTAGACACAAGCATAGATCCATGATGAGATGATAACATAGCCATGACCCATACAAAAGTGGATCCATGTAATATGACTAAAAAAAAAAACTCCATCCCAACATGGGCAAAGATATATGACAACCTAGGGTATTCAAGCTGAACCCCCAATGATACGAATCTAACCATGTGATTACAATGTCTTGGAGTCGAACATGGTAGAAACCACTTGATTACCAATCAATAATGTAATATGTTAACAAGTGCAAGGGAAATCACCACTGATGTCAATGATTCCCTAGGTATCTCAGTACATACAATCAAATGTGAATAAAGGACTTGGAGTCAAAGAATTGATGAAATATTTCAATCAAGAGCCAATGATGCAAAATCATGTTGAAAGTGCGGTAACCTGCCATTAAGGCATCCAGGGCCAAGGTACTTGACTTGGTTTCTAATTCTAATTCCTGGATAAGGAGTTGAAGTCAATTTTCAAAATAGATTCTTTCGGTAAAAGTCTAAATGAAAGGAATAGAACCGTCGAAGGAGGGCCATGATTAATCCCCCATCATTGACACGAAACACGATCAAATATGTTTTGGAGTAAACTAGAAAACAAAGTGATGTACGAGACTGAATCGAGGATGACCAACATGATAGAAGGTAAACTTAATGTATATAGTCGATAAATGACCAAAACTCCCTTGAACATGGGCATGGTATGACTTGGGAGTATTGACATGAGAGTGATACCAATCCCCCAATGCAACTGACGGTGAGAGTATTCTTGGAAAAATCAAAGGAGGTAATAAGACTCTAGGAATTAACAGGACTTGAAGACAAATGAATTACCCAAGTGCTGAAATGCATATGCAAATGAGTGCCATGTTCAAGAGTAATTATGTATTGCCATAACAAAATATGAACTCTTTCGTTAATTTCCCCATCATGATTGATGAGTACCAGTTTGATTTTTAAGGAGCTGGAAAAGGGTAACAAACACTCGATATAGCTCGTCCTTCAGACGAGTCCAATATCATATGTTTTATGAACCTGAGAAAGGATGGGTTCATTCCCAAAAGAGGGTCCTTCATCGTTTCATTTTACAAGTCCAATGAAAGCAAACTCATTTGTCGCTTCATGTTTAGAGAGTCTGAAATGACTAAGAAGACTCGAAAAGGTCCTTTTTCATAAAATAGGCCTAATCGATCTGAAAAAGAGATAACCTACCCCCAACTAGTCAACCATTCTGATCCTTTTACAAGTGTGAACATAACAAGCTCACTTGACAATCTTTTTGTTTTTTTAAGGAGATTGAAAAGAGCTTAAATATAACTTCGGAACGAGGTTTTTTTTCATAATCCAATTTTAAAAAGTCTGAAAAACAGTAAAACTATACTCGATCCCTATTCACTAAGTTTTTAACAAGAATGACAAAGGTATAAAAGGCACTTAGAACCTTTTTAATGTTTGAATACAGAACATGAAAAGGCGATAAAGTAAGCTCAAACTAGTTTTCATGTTTTAACCAGAGCACGAAAAATGAAAAATAAGCTCAACACCATCTTACTGTTTTTAATGAGCTTGAAGATCAGTTGAAAAAATGCTCAGGATATCTACTTCATTTCTTAACGAGCTTGGAATAGAATAAGAACTATGCTCAAAACATGGTTTCATTTTTATGCAAGCTTGAAACCAAAAGGTAAACTATGCTTAAGGAAACCTACTTCATTTTTTAATGAGCTTGAAATAGAAAATGAACTATTCTCAAAAGGGTATTTTCATGTTTTAGCGAGCTCAAAGCTAAAGAAAGTATGCTCAAAATGACTCCCAATGACGGGTTGTTCCCTAACATGATGTCCAGTGGTTGTTACTTTCCCCCAGTATAACTGTCAAGTAACTTAAAACAAATAAATAGATAGGGTACATGCGCCCCAAGCTTCATTGAGTCTCAACATAATGGAAGAATCCGTTTCATTTTTTAACGAGCTAGACACAAAAAAGGAACTTTGCTCAAGGTCAGTTTTATTTTTTAATGATCTTGAAACCAAGAATAAACACTGCTCAAAGGTGACCTGTTTCATTTTTACACAAGCTCGAAAAAGAAAGTAACTATGCTTGTGGGGACTTGCTTCATTTTTACACAAGCAACGAGATTGAAATAGAAAATGAACTATGCTAAAAAGGGTCATTTCATGGCTTAGTGAGCTCGAAACTAAATAAAGAATGCACAAAATGACTCCCATTGACGGGTGATTGACGAGTGTTTCATGGAATCAAGCCAAATATCCCTATTCCAAGTGGATTTAGAACAAATCAAATACAGAATACAACCTACTTTCCTAGATCAAACAGAAATGCAAAGAAACATATAGATCACCTGCCTGAAATATGCAGATCCTCTTCTCTCTTTGTTGATCCAAGCTCCAAAATCTCTTAGATCTATAGCTGCAAAACCCTCTAAAGCATGTGGAAAAATGAAAACAATATATGTGTATTCAAACATATAATTGATCTAAGCTAACAGTTAAGGAAGAAAGATCTAAACATCATTAACAACAACAATGTTTATGGAAAGATATTTGTATTAATCTAATCAAGGAGATACATAGGAAATAGCATCACAACCTAGCCTTAACACTGCAATATTCCATCCAACAATCTAAGCCAAAGCTAAGCCTCCAAATAATGATAAGGATCACCAAGAAATTCCACCAGGATAAGAGTACCATAGTCCTTCCCCCTTTCCAAATGCAGAGAGGGTTCAATTTATAAGGCTATAGGGATAGAGTAGGTTGAGGATTAAGAGTAGGGATCTAATGGATCTTACCTATAGGTTAGGAAACAAATGCCACCTCACCTAGATAATAGGGATAAACCACCACCTCATCCACCTTCGAGAAGGGTCTCGAATCTTTGTTTTTTTCCCTCAAAACAGCATCAGTGCACTTTTCAAAAATGGAAAAAGCGTCGTCGGCGCTCCTAGTAGTGGGAGACACAGTGCTGGTGCCGGCGCACCTAGCATGAAGGGAAAAAGTGCCTTCAACACTCCTAGAATGAAGGACAAGAGTTCCAACCTTCCTAAAATGGAAAAAGGAAAAAAAACCTCAATATCAATCCATTTTAACAGAGAGAAACTTGGGGATTAGACAAAGGGTTGACACATGGATCAAGAGTGCAAGATTTTAGTGTAATAGAATTCCCCCCAAAGCATGAAGTTAGAGGAATGAAATAGGTGATTGTTTTGCAAAAATAAATCTAAGGCAAGGATGTTCACTAGAAGCTGTTGTAGTACCACTGACTCAAATCTCATATAACACATAACATGGCTACCGACCAATACAAAGTAGATCCATGGAAGTAGAGACCGACTGAACACAACCATGGCTACTAGACACAAGTGTAGATCCATGATGATATGATAACATAGCCATGACCAATACAAAAGTGGATCCATGTAATGACTCAAAAAAAAACTCCATCACAACCTGGGTGAAGATATATGAGAACCTAGGGTCTTCAAGCCAAACCCGCAATTTCTACGAATCTAACCATGTGATTACAATGTCTCGACATCGAACATGGTAGAAACCACTTGATTACCATTCAATGATGTAAACTATTATTAAGTGCAAGGGAAATCACAATTGATGTCAATGGTTTCCAAGGTATCTCAATACATACCATCAAATGTGAATAAAGGACTTGGAGTCTAACAATCGATGAGATCTTTCAATCTAGAGGCAATGATGCAAACTCATGTTGAAATTGAGGTAACCTACCATTAAGGCATGCAGGACCAAGGTACTTGACTTGTTTTCTAAGTCTAATTCCTAGATAAGGATTTTAAGTCGATAGGAATAGAACCGTCAAAGGAGGACCATGATGAATCCCCCATCATCAACACGAAACACGATCAAAGATTTTTTCGAGTAGACCGAACAACAAAGTGATGTACGAGACTGACTCAGGGATGAGCAACATGATAGAAGGTAAATTGAATGTAGATGGTGAATAAATGACCAAACTTCTCTTGAACATGGGCATGGCATGACTTGGCAGTATTGACACGAGAATGATACCAATCCCCCAATGCAACTGATGGTGATAGTATTCTTTGACAACTCAAAGGAGGTAAGAAGACTGTAGGAACTAGTAGGACTCGAAGACAAATAGATTACCCAAGTGCTGAAATGCATATGCAAATGAGTGCCATGTTCAAGAGTAACTATGTACTGCCATAACAAAATACAAACTCTTTCCTTAATTTCCCAATCATAATTGATGAGTACCTTTTTGCTTTTTAACAAGCTCGAAAAGGGTAACAAACAATCAATATAGCTTGTCCTTCAGACGAGTGCAATCTTATATGTTTTATGAACCTGAGAAAGGATGGGTTCATTCCCAAAAGAGGGTCCTTCATCGTTTGATTTTACAAGTCCGATGAAAGCAAACTCATTTGTTGTTTCATGTTTAGAGAGTTTGAAATGACTAAGAAGACTCCAAAAGGTCCTTTTTCGTTAAATAGGCCTAATCAGTCCGAAAAAGAGATAACCTACTTCCGACTAGTCGATAGTTCTGATCCTTTTACAAGCATGAACGTAAAAATCTCACTTGGAAATCTTTTTATGTTTTTAAGGAGACTAAAAAGAGCTTAAATATAACTCTGGAATGAGTTATTTTTTCATAATCCAATTTTAACGAGTCTGAAAAATAGTAAAACTATACTCGATACCTCTTCACTGAGTTTTTAACGAGCACGACAAAGGTAGAAAAGGCACTCGAAACCTTTTTCATGGTTGAATCCAGAGCATGATAAAGAGATAAAGTAAGCTCAAACCAATTTTCATGTTTTAACTAGAGCACGAAAAATGAAAAGTAAGCTCAACACCATCTTACTATTTTTAATGAGCTTGAAGATTAGTTGAAAGAATGCTCAGGGTATCTGCTTAATTTTTTAACGATCTTGGAATAGAATAAGAACTATGCTCAAAACATGGTTTCATTTTTATGCAAGCTTGAAACCAAAAGGTAAACTATTCTTAAGGAAACCTACTTCATTTTTTAACGAGATTGAAATAGAAAATGAACTATGCTCAAAAGGGTTGTTTCATGGTTTAGTAAGATCGAAACTAAAGAAAGTATGCTCAAAATGACTCCCATTGATGGGTGATTTCCCAACATGATGTCCATTGGTTGGTACTTTCCCCCAGTATAACTGTCAGGTAACTTAACACAAATAAAGAGATAGGGTACATGCGCCCCAAGCTTCATTGATTCTTGACATAATGAAAGAATCCGTTTCATTTTTTAAGAAGCTCGACACAAAAAAGGAACTCTACTCAAGGTTAGTTTTATTTTTTAACGAGCTTGAAATCAAGAATAAACACTGCTCAAAGGTGACCTGTTTCATTTTTACACAAGCTCAAAATAGAAAGTAACTATGCTTGTGGAGACTTGTTTCATTTTTACACAAGCAACCAGCTTGAAATAGAAAATGAACTATGCCTAAAAGGGTTGTTTTATGGTTTAGCGAGCTCTAAACTAAAGAAATTATGGTCAAAATGACTCCCATTGATGGGTGATTGACATGTGTTTCATGGAATCAAGCCAAATATGTAACCTCCCCGACCCTCCAACCGGCGAAGAGGATGCTACCATAACATTAAACATCCAGGATAAAATCCCCATGAACATGAACATACCTAAAAATTGAATAAAATCCATTGAACTAGAATATGCACAGATACATAATTATTTATCATACACAGCGGAAGCAAACATACATTCATTCATTCAACATGTTCATCATAATTTATTAACAGTAATATAATTGTAGAAGTAAAATAGACAAGATTACTTATCTTATAAACAACTCGTCCCACAACCAGCTATGTCACTACAATGTTCCACCTAGCCATAGGCCAACATGCTCCTTAATGTCTCAGCAACACTGCCACCCCTGAGCTGGGAATGATTCCCCAAGGAATAAGGAACAAGCAGGCTTACACATAGCCAAGGATACACAAAACACAGCCAAGCCAACACAGTTGGGTTTATCAGGCCATCTAGGAGCTGGGAAAGGCTAAATGCTTAGCTGGTGAGCTCATTACAGATCTAGGGACACCTACACCAGAGCTAGCCTAACTTCTAACACACCCACACACACCCAAAGCAAGGAATTATTCCCTTCTCTACTATATAGTCCCTCAGGCCCTGATTTCCCTTCCAATGCTATTTAGGGGTTGTGGAGAAGAAATCCAACCCTCTAGCTCTGTCTATGTGGTTCCAAAACGCACCAGGTTTATCAAGAAAACCAATCCCTCATCCCTACTCCAACATAGTCTGAAGACCAATCACAGCTTGGATAGGGAAAACAATTCCTAAGTCGTTCTTGGCCTTATCGTGGCCAAAATGATTCCAAAACAACCTACAGCAGCCCCAAAACGTAAAGGCAGACACAACCAACCAACATGGGAAAAAAAGAGCCCTTTCTCAACAATGAAGCCACCGGGGAAAATTAAATAGTCCGAAGATGGAAGAGGAAAACCAGGTTCTCAGCTAGGCAGGGGAAAAACATATACACAGGCCACAAATCGGTAAGGAAAACATACACACAACAGAAAAATGTGAATGGCCCTTCACAGGGAAATCCTGGGTGATAGAACACGGCTCCCAGCTCACTGCGTGAGTAAAAACCAGGAAGAATCCTGTGCATGAGAATGAGCAAGACAATGGAGCATGGTGGTTGTCTCCCTGCGTGAAGAAAATGATAGAAAATACCAATCAATGCATGAGGATGAGCAGTAATTGAGAACTGGCAAGTGGGAGTGCAGGAGTATTTTTAGCACCATCATGGAGAGAGTGGAATAATGGAGAGTTTTCCTCCTCTGCCCAACGTGAGGTTCGATTTGCAGGTGGAGTGTGCATGTGGGCAAGGACTAATAGTCCTGCCACACTCCACTCCCCATCCATAACTGCCCCAACTAATAGTAGAATTTTTTAAAATGGTGGTAGTTGGATAAGATAAGGGAAGGTGAGAAAGTCAAAAGGGTTTAACAGCTAACACATGGAATTTCCCCATAGGTTCAAAGTTTAATAATTCCCCCTCCTTATCCTTAGGAAAATCATGCCCTTTTCAATATGGTTGCAGTGACATATCTGGTTGGGGTTCATTTAATTAAAAATGCATATTTACATGATGCCAAAACTAATATGTTCTGTATATCATGATATACCATCAGCAATGATTCCAATCACCGAAACATAACACAATGAATCGATGGTGGGGATTTTGCCTTTAGCTCCGTGCCATAATTAATTACAATATACACATCATGTACATTTAATGAAAATGAGGTCAAAACCGGGGTGTTACATTCCCCTCCCCCTTCAATAGCACTGTCCTTAGTGCTTTACAAAATTTGAAGAAAATGCTACACTGGTACCACCTCAGTGTTTCGCAGAATTGAAAAAAATGGATGTGCCAATCTCATGGCATCCTCCAACTCCCATGTAGCCTCTTCAGGTCCGTATTTCTCCCATTGCACCTTTACCTGCCCTATGGCCCAGTTCCAGAGCATTGTGACCTTCCTATTGAGGATGTGCATTGGCTTGATTTGGAACTGTCCCTTGGGTTCCACCTGAATCACATCCCAATTTATCACATGGTTAGGATCATGTACATATTTCTTAAGCAAATAAACATGAAAAACATTATGAGCTCTAGTACTAGTAGGCAATGCAAGTCTATATACAACTGGCCCTATTCTTTCAAACACTTCAAACGACCCACAATATCTTTGTGATAGCTTGGTACAACTTCCAAGCTTCAAGGAGCTCTTCTTTGCTCTCACTCTGAGGTAAACATGATCCCCAACACTGAATTCCCTGTTCACCCTATGCTTATCTACATAGCTTTTCTGTCTATCCTACGCTACTTTCATATTCTGCCTGATCTTCACAACCTCTTGCTCCATTTCCTTGAGCAATTCTGGCCCAATCACAACCCTGCTCACTGGTTTATCCCAAGTCACTGGTGTCCTACACCTTATTCCATACAAAGCTTCATACGGACTCATCCCTAAGGATGCCTGCTATCCATTGTTATAAGAAAACTCTACCAAGTGCAAGTAATCTTCCCACTTGGTTGGTTTGTCCATCACATACATGCAAAGCATGTCCTAGAGCACCTGATTAACTCTCTTAGTCTGGCCATCTATCTGAGGATGGTAAGTAGTACTGAATTTTAGCTTTGCACCCAAATTTGCAAATAGTCCCTTCCAAAAATTGGAAGTGAACTTGACATTTGTATCAGAGACTATTGCCTTAGGCAATTCGTGCAATTTGAAAATCTCCTTCATGAAGATCTTTGCAATATCATCAGTCTTATGCATAGACTTCACCGATATAAAATGTGTTGCCTTTGTCAACTTGTCTACCACAACCATGATGGAATCATGTTGTCTCCAAGTCATCGAAAATCCTGTAGTAAAATCCATGGAAATAACTTCCCATTTCCATTTTGGAACTGGCAAAGGCTACAACAAGCCTGCTGGATGTTGATCCTCAACCTTTACCTGTTGACATTTCATGCACCTAGAAATGTATTCAGCCATGTCTTTTTTCATTCCTGGCCAGAAGTACTGCTTTCTAGATATAGCAATTGTCTTTTGGTATCCTGGGTGACTGGAATACAGAGCTTGATGGATTTCATCCATAACAACTCTCCTCAAATATGCTACATTTGGAATATAAATTCTGCCTCTATAAGTAAGAAGTCCATCTTCTTCAAATGTATATCCATCGTACCTCTTCTAAAGACTTTGCTACTGCAATTGGTCTTTTACTTGCGCATACAATTCATCTTTGACAACATGATTAACAATTTGCTACCTCAATTCTGATTGGAAAATACTAAGGGATGCCACATGCATTTCTTGCATCTTCCTGCTAAGTGCATCAGCTACCTTATTCTCTCTTCCCTTTATGTGCTTGATTTCAAAATCAAACTCACATAAAAAATCCAGCCATCTCGCTTGCCTTGCATTCAGAGTAGGCTGATCAAATAGATACTTCAAACCACAATGGTATGTCCTTAGTTCGAATCTTCTACCCATCAAGTAATGCCTCCACATCTTGAGGGCATGTACTATGGCTGGAAGCTCTAGATCATGAGTGGCATAGTTCTTCTCATGCTCCTTCAGCTTTCTCGACTCATAACATATCACGTGGTTGTCTTGCATAAGGACTCCTCCAAGCCCTTGTCCGCATGCATCGGTACACACCACAAAATCCTTCTCTAGATCTGCAACTTTCAATATTGGTGCATTCGTGAGAAGATTCTTCAATTGCTGGAAGCTTTCTTCACACCTCGATGTCCATTCAAACTTTATCCCCTTATTTTGCAAAGAAGTGATGGCATGTGAAACTCTGGAGAATCCTTCAATGAATCTCCTATAGTATCCTACAAGTCCCATAAAAGATCTTACATCTGTCACATTCCTTGGAGTAGTCCAATTCATAATGGCTTCAATCTTTTCAGGGTCCACAGATATACCCTCTTTTGAGATAATGTGACCCAAATACTAAATTCTATCTCTATAGAAGTCACACTTTCTTAGCTTTGCATACAGCTGATACTCTTAGAGCAATTTCCATGTCAATCTCAAATACTCTTCATGCTCTTTTAATATTCTAGAGCTTGGATTAACAAAGAGAGAAGAGGATTTGCATATTTCAGGTAGGTGATTTATCTGTTTCTTTGCATTTATGTTTTATCTAGGAAAGTAGGTTGTAAGGCTATATTTGATTTGTTCTAGATCCACTTGGAGTAGGGATATTTTGTAACACCCTGGTTTTGACCCGGTTTGCATTAAATGTACATGATGTATATATTGTAATTAATCATGGTGCGTAGCTAAAGGAAAAAGCCCCACCATCGATTTGTTGTGATATGTTTCGTCGATTGGAATCGTTGCCGATGGTATATCATGATATATGGCACATATTAGTTTGGGCATCATGTAAATATGCATTTTTAATTAAATGAACCCCAACCAGCTATGTGATTGCAACCATATTGAAAAGGGCATGATTTTCCTAAGGATAAGGAGGGGGAATTATTAAACTTTGAACCTATGGGGAAAAGCCATGTGTCAGCTATTAAACCCTTTTGACTTGCTCACCTTCCCTTGTCTTATCCTACTACCACCATTAAAAACAATTCTACTGTTAGTTGGGCGAGTTATGGCTGGGGAGTGGAGTCTGGCAGGACTGTCAATCCTTTCCCACACGCACACTCCACCAGCAAATCAAACCTCACATTGGGAAGAGGAGGAAAACTATCCATTATTCCACTCTCTCCATGACAGTGCTAAAAATGCTCCCGCACTCCCACTCACAATTTCTCCATTTTCGCTCATCCTCACGCGCCAATTGGGATCTGCTATCATTTTCTTCATGCAGGGAGACAACCGGCATACTCCATTGTCTTGCTCATTCTCACGCACAGGATTCTTCCTGGTTTTTACTCACGCAGCAAGCTGGGAGCCATGTTCTGTCACCCACGATTTCCCTGTGAAGGGCCATTCACGTTTTTTTGCTGTGTGTATGTTTTCCTTACCGATTTATGGCCTATGTATATGTTTTTCCCATGCCCAGCTGAGAACCTGACTTTCCTTTTCCATCTTCAGACTATGTAATTTTCCCTGGTGGCTTCATTGTTGAGAACGGGCTCTTGTTTTCCAACGTTGGTTGGTTGTGTCTACCTTTATGTTTTGGGGCTGATGTAGGTTGTTTTTGAGTCGTTTTGGCCATGATAAGACCAAGAACAGCTCAGGAATTGTTTTCCCTATCTAGGCTGTGAATCGCTTGTTTGACTGCATGCATGCAGTGGTTGGTCTTCAGACTGTGTTGGAGTAGGGATGAGGGCTTGGTTTTCTTGATAAAACTCGTGCGTTTGGGAGCCACACAGATAGAGCTAGAGGCTTGGCTTTCTTCTCCAAATCCCCTGAATAGCACTGGAAGGGAAGTCAGGGCCTGAGGGACTGTATAGTAGAGAAGGGACTGATTCCTTGTGTTGGGTGTGTGTGGTTGTGTTAGAAGTTAGGCTAGCTCTGGTGTAGGTGTCCCTAGCTCTGTAATGAGCTCACCAGCTTAGCATTTAGCTTTTCCCAGCTCTTGGATGGCCTAATAAACCCAATTGTGTTGTCTTGGCTGTGTTTTGTGTATCCTTGGCTATGTGTAAGCCTACTTGTTCCTTATTCCTTGGGGAATCATGCCCAACTTGGGGGTGGCAGCGTTGCTGAGAGATTAAGGAGCATGCTGGCCTATGTTTGGGTGGAACATTGCAGTGATGTAGCTAGTTGCAGAATGAGTTGTTTATAAGATAAGTAATCTTGTCTATTTTACTTCTGCAATTATATTTACTGTTAATAAATTATGATGAACATGTTGAATGAATGAATGTATGTTTGCTTCTGCTGTGTATGATAAATAATTATGTATCTGTGCATGTTCTAGTTCAATGAATTTTATTCAATTTTTAGGTATGTTCATGTTCATGGGGATTTTATCTTGGATGTTTAATGTTATGGCACGTCCTCTTTTCCGGTCGGAGAGTTAGGGACGTTACATTGTGGTATCAGAGGTCTAGTTGCAGCATGGGCCTAAATGGGCCATGACAGATCAGATAGCAGAGGTAGGTTTCCTTCTGCTCAGCAGAGATCAGAAATTTATGACAGAAAATTTTCGCAAAATCCTCCTAAGTGCTAGAACTATCGGCTCATCAGAATCATTAGTGGGAAGCTCTTTCAATGCAGCATAGAGCTAGGAGGAAGCACACCCGATGAAGGACAGTTGGAAGAAAAATTGTGAATTTTTTTTAAGTGTTCGTCAGATGTTGGCAGAAAATAGTTGTTGGGTTCACCGACACCGTGAAAGAATTTAGCTATTTGTCAGTCCGTCGTTGTGGCTATCATGTGGATTATCACTTTGATGATTAGAATTTCAACCGTCAATGCTCTGATTGCCGACACATAGCGCATAGTATTTCCGACCACCAACAGATGTTATGTTTGATGGAAAGAAGAAGAGAAAAATTTTCAAAAAAATTGTCTAAGTGTTGAGACCATCAGGTGAGCGGCGAAAGTTAGTGGTTTGGACCGCTGATGCATTGGAAGAAGATTAGTTGAATGGACCAACGATGAAGTCGGAAGGATTTAGTTGTTTGCATGCCCACCATTGCGGCTGTTTAGTGGACTATTCTCTCGACAGATAGTTTCTCTGACCAATGATGCCGTAACTAGGGGTTCTAACCGTCCATAGGATTGTGGCCGCAGAAACCTCAAAGAGTTCACTAGCCGCCATTGTGACTGCCCATGGAACTAGCCTTCTGATGAGTAGAGGATTCAATCGTCAAAGTAGTAGTGCTTAGTGGATCCGATCGCCGATGAATAGCGGAGGAATTTAGTTGTGCTGACCACCGAAACGTCAGAATGTTAGTTGGGATGAGACCCAATCCTATACAAGGAAATTTTTAGTTTTCTGTGGGATTTCCCAGCAAATTTCGACTTTTTTTTAGAGGTATTTTCAGTGGTTTTTTCAGTGGATTACAGGGCTGAGAAGGAGAAAGTGGCAGCGATCTTATGCGCCAGGGAAGCCACAAGGGGGAAATCCCCCTTGACCCCATTTCCCCCCTGGGACAGACGTTCTTTGATGAAGAAAATTTTGTGTTTTGGCAAAGAAGTACTTCCAAGTTCATGATTATTCAGGAAACATGAAGGCAAGGGCTGCCATATTCAATCTAAATGGAAGAGCATCCATTTGGTGGGAATACTTCAAGCAAGTAAAGAGGATGAGCGAAAGGAGACTGAAGTGGAAACAGTTCAAGAAGTATTTCAAGTAGAAATACCTCTCTGACAGGTATTATGATGACAAGATGAAAAAGTTCCATGAGCTGAGATTGGCACAACAGACCATGGAAGAGTATGCAAATAAGTTTTTGGAGTTGTTGAGGTATGTCCGGTACATCAGAGATGAAAAAGTGAAGGTCCAATGTTTTTTGAGTGGATTGCCTTAGTCTTACAAAGATAGAATTGAGTTTTACGAACCTAAAAATCTTGAAGAAGCAATAAGGAAGGCTAAGTATTGCTATGAGCAAAGAAAAGGTAAACCTGATTACCATAAGGCATGGAAGGACAAGAAGAATGAGAAGTT
>LPNX010258766.1:54778-65874 GCA_001517045.1 Pseudotsuga menziesii
CTCCTAACTTAAGAAATCAGTAGAAACAACCATCCCAAGCTGCGAGTAAGCCAGTTGGAGTGACAGGAGAAAATCCTAAATATCCACAACAGAATAGAGGACCACTTCAATGTTGGAAATGTGGAGGACCCCACATGCACAGAAATTGTCCACTCGAGAATGAGAGTGCAAGGCCAGCTTACAACATTCAAGAAGCAGAAATAGTGGGTCAAGTAGCAAGGGCAGTCCCTAGGATCTATGCAGCACTGGAGGACCACCAGGTAGATCACCAGTCAACTATGGTTGAAGTTGCAGGTAATATTTTTGAGCAATCTGTTTCTATTTTGATTGACCTTGGTTCTACTCACAGTTACATTACTCCTAGAGTAATGGAGATGTAACGTCCCCGAATCTCCGACCAACGAAGAGGACGCTACCATGGCATTAACCATCTGGGAAACCAACCCATGAACATGTATGTACATAAAATGCTGAAACAAAATACTTTGAACTAGAACATGCATACATGATTATTTATCATAGAGCGAAAGCAAACACGCATTCATACAAGCATTCAACATGTTCATCATATTCATTAATAGTAAATATGATTGAAGAAGTAAAATAAACAAGATTACTTATCTCATAAGGAACTCATCCCACAACTAGCTACGTTGCTACAACGTTCCACCCAACCATAGGCTAGCATGCTCCTAAATCTCTCAACAATGATGCCACCCCTGAGTTGGGCATGATTCCCCAAGGAATAAGGAACAAGCATGATTAGACATAGCCAAGGATACACAAAACACAGCCAAGCCAACACAGTTGGGTTTATCAGGCCATCAACAAGACAGCCAAGCCAACATGGTCAGGTTTATCAGGCCATCAAGGAGCTGGGAAAGGCTAAATGCTAAGCTAGTGAGCCCATTACATAGCTAGGAACACCTACACCAGAACTAGCCTAACTTCTAAGACACCCACACACACCCAACACCCAGGAATTAGTCCCTTCTCTACTACACAGTCCCTCAGGCCCTGACTTCCCTTCGAGTTCTATTCAGTGGTTATGGAGAAGAAATCCAACTCTCTAGCTCTATCTATGTAGTTTCCAAACACACCAGGTTTATCAAGCAAACCAAGCCCCCATCCCTGCTCCCAACATGGTCCGAAGACCAACCACTGCATACACGCAGTCACACAAGCGATTCATAGCTTGGGCAAGGAAAACAACTCTTGAGTTGTTCTTGGCCCCATCATGGCCAAAATGACTCCAAAACAACCTACAGCAGTCCCAAAATGTAAAACAAACACAACCAGCAATGTGGGGAAAAAATAGTCCATTCTCAACAATGAAGCCACTGGGAAGACTTACACAGACCACAAATGGGGAAAGAAAAGCAGCCTCCCAACCTGTGCATGAGAGAAATTTACACCAGATCCCAATATACTAATGGAAACACACTAGATATCTCTCTGTGGAAAACACAAATGATAATCGAAACGGCTCCCTCTCCTGGTTGTGTGAGACCAAACAGGAAAAGAATTCCTCTGCGTGAGACACAATGCAATTTCCCTGCATGAGAATGAGCGACAATGGAGAATGGTGAGTCAAAAGTGTGAGAGTGTTCACAGTACCATCATGGAGAGAGTGGAATGATGGGCATAGTCATTCTTCTGCCCAACGTTAGGTTCGATTTGCTGGTGGAGTGTGCGTGTGGGCAAGGACTGACAATCCTGCCACACTCCACTCCCCAGCAATAACTACCTCAAATACTCAACAGATCATTAAAATGGTAGTTGGATAAGACAAGGGAAGTTGAGCAATTCAAACAGGGTGGTGACACATGGATTTTCCCCCATAGCCCAAGGTTTTACAATTTCCCCCCTTATCCTTGGTAAAATCATGCCCCTACTCAATTTTGTTGCTATGAACATATCTGGTTGGGTTATTTAATTAAAGATGTATATTTACATGATGAAAAAACTGAATATATGTCGTATACCACAATAGACCATTGGCAATGATTCCAATCGTCGAAACATAACACAAAAAAATCAATGGTGGGGCTTTTGCCTTTAGCTCCACACCATGATTCATTACAATATATACATCATGTACATTTAATGCAATGGGATCAAGAGCCGAGTGTTACAGGAGATTTGTGCTTTTAAGAAGGTAAAGCATAGAAAAACTTGGTTAGTTCAGCTAGCCACTAGAACTAAGATAAAGGTTAGTGAGGTGGTAGAGAAATGTCCATTGGTCATGAATGGATTGGTCACTTGTGTAGATCTGAATGTTCTACTGCTTGGTTCCTATGATGTTCTCATTGGAATGGAATTGTTAGGATCTCATAGATTTAAGCTTGACTATTATAACAAGACTTTTGAATGCATGGATGAAGAAGGGAACCACGTAATTGTGAAAGGCATTCCAAAGGTGATTTCAGTAAGGAAGATTTCAACAACACAATTGAAGAAGTTCTGTAGGAAGGGTTTCCAGTTCTATGCAGCCCATATTTTGGAGGCAATAGGGGATGAAACTCCTAGGTTGGAAGACTATTAGGTGTTACAGGAATTCAGGGATGTGTTTCCTGATGAGATTCTAGGACTTCCTCCAAAGAGGGACATTGATTTCACAATTGAACTTGTGCCAGGAGCATCACCATTGTCCAAGACACCCTATAGGATGAGTACACCAGAGATGATAGAACTGAAGATGCAACTACAGGAGTTGTTGGAAAAGAAGTATATCCAGCCGAGTGTGTCTCCATGGGGAGCACCAGTTCTGTTTGTAATGAAGAAAGATGGTACAATCAGGTTGTGTATTTATTACAGATAGTTGAACAAGGTTATTGTGAAGAATAAATACCCTTTGCCTAGGATTGATGACCTCTTTGATCAAATGAGAGGAGCAAAGGTATTTTCCAAGATTGACTTGAGGTCTGGTTATCATCAGGTGAGAATCAAGGATGAAGACATTCATAATACAACCTTCATAACAAGGTATGGACATTATGAGTTTGTAGTGGTACCATTTGGCCTCACAAATTCACCAATTACATTTATGTGCCTTATGGATAGTGTTTTTAGTAGGTATTTGGACAAGTTTGTTCTTGTTTTCCTTGATGACATTCCCTAGGATAAGAGTATTTGAGATTTGCATTTCTATTTGATCTAGGAAAGTAGGTTCTATTTTGTATTTAATTTGTTCTAGATCCACTTGGACTAGGGAGATCTGGCTTGATTTTGATTGAGTAGATTTGTCTGATAACAGCTGTAAACTATTGTTGCGGATGCGTAAGGATAAACTACATCGGGGATTGTGGAGTATACTGCACCTATGCTACTGGTTGTATCAGTTGTGGCTATGCTTGCACTAAACGGGGGTCTTCACCTTTCATAAAGTACAAATCATACGTCCTTTCCTAGAACAAATCATAAGCTTGATATTTTTTGTCATCATGTCCTACTGACCGACAAAATGTATGGTTCAGATTTTCTACCTTGGTAACTTTTTTTTGCTTGTATTCGCAGTTTTCATGTCGATGCCCATAGACTTGACATATGTGACACCATGGTATACCAGCGCAGCTCAAGGGGTTCGAGGCTCCCGACATCAAATAATTCTACAACATCGAAGATGTTTCCTTGGTATGTTCATCTTCATGGAACTGAGTACACCAGAGATCATCACGATCTTCCATGTCCTTTTTGATGTCTTGCAGTTGGAGCATCAAATTGGCCAACTATGCTTGAATTTGGTTCATTCCGACTGTGGCTTATCCTACTGGCAATGCCTCCAATTTCATCATAGTCTCCAGGGCCTAACTCTGGATTGAAATATTTTTCTATATTAGCAGTTGTCTGATATGCAGGACAAGTGCAACAATGAACCACTCCTTGTGTTGAACATCTCTCATCTGAAAACTAACTTGAGCCATCAATTTCTTAAACCTTTGATCGAAGTCCCAAATTGTTTCATTAGGGAACTTTTTGATCTCTTTCAATTCAGTAATGTACTGAGCCTTAGACTTTGGCTTCTTGAATTCCTCAAATAGCCCCATTCAGATCTCATCCAATGTTTCTGTGGTACTTCCCTAAGGAACCTGCGTGAAAATCATGAACCATTTTAGCACACGTCACCTATGAGTAGTTTCCAGCTGGATTTTCTTGACATCATCATCTACAGTTTGTCAGACGATCCAGATCGCCTCACACAAGAACCAGTACTGCTTTAGATTTCTAGTGTTGTTTCCATGGAATATTGGTAACTTCATTTCATCACCCGCCATTATGGGCCTTCTTCCTCCTGCTGGTACTCTATTTCTAGACTGTTGCTGGCATGTTGGGAAATTCGACATAGAATGCATGGAGGTGTAGACATGTTACTACTGGGGTTCGATCCTGTCATCCTTTCTGACATAGCCTAGGCCTGGTCGTCCTCATTGTCACAAAAAGGTCGCTTCGTCCTGTGTGGTTTTTCCTCACGTCATCACACTTTGATTGTAATAGGACCTTCTCCTGTCCTCTGCCTCTTCTCTTGAAACATTTCTCCCCCCCTTGTACAACCACTTGTTTCCTCTATGACCTTCACATTCTCACAAGAAATCATGCCCAACTACCCTTTACCTTTTCCTGCATCTCCCCCTTTTCATCGCGGTGCCTACATCCTTCATACACTAGAGTTCAACTACTATTGGTCCATCCTCAGAATACCTTTTTCACAGACCAGTTGCTTAATGGAAAGTTGCAGCGACAAAAAAAATCTTCCTTGTGGTCCGTTGAAGAACTCCCTTTTTTCGCTAAATGACTTATTGGTGTCGACTGCAAATTTAGTGACATAGCCTTCCAAGATACTATTCAATTACACCTCAACATCCCGCGATGCCTTATTGTTGGTTTCTTGTAATTCCTGGAGTAGCTCTAGATTCCAGGATGCCGGCTCTCCTCCTTGGAAGTTTGTTTTCTTAGTAGTGAACTTTGCCAACCATTCATGCAAGAGGACAGGAAACTCACAAAAGAACCATTCGTGAAGACCATCATGGATATATCTATCCAACCAATGGATCATCGATAGCTTTGAATTCTGATTCTCAGCTTCAACAAACTCTTGCAACGTTAGATCAAACCACCCTTCGATCTCCAGATGATTCAGATGTCAAAACATATCCTCCTCTTAATCGCAACTCGGTCCCGGCAACAGAACCATTTATTGGCGAAAAACCACCAACAAATCCTCATCGACGGGGTTTCTCCCTCTGTCGATGCCCAACCAGTGCGATCTCCCTGAGCACTGGACCAGACAGGTTTTAGCCTACCTAGCAACATCCACAGAGCAGACGAAGTCTCACTCGATATGTTTAAGGGAGAGCTGTCGAAACAGAGTTTTCAACACTGGGGAAGGAGGATATGGGATCCAACGAGAAAACATCATAACTTAACAAATCTAGAAATATGTAGTCAACATTAAGTCATTTTCATAACTATAGAGTGCATCATTCATTTGTCATAGTATCTCTATCGCAGCAGCATTATTTATAAAACATCTCAACTCATAATGCAATAGAAATATAACATACTTTTAAATAGATCATGCCAACATCATTATAGAAGAAATAGAATGAACCATGGCGACATCATAACAAATCACATCATCATAACATATCTAGATCATCGCAACATTGTAACGAGATAGATCTCAGCAGAGAGAACAGTAAAACAAAATACGAGATTTATGCATCAACCATCATATATATTAACTTTGCACAAAAGATCCAAAATTGGATAATTCTTCTCCAAAACCGGAGGCCGAATACATCAGAAAACAACCCAGATAGGTCGTAGATACAACATGAAATTCTCCAAGATTGGATCATACAAGACTTCAAGCAATAATCATGCCCAAAACCAATACTGGTCATCTACTCTTTGGTCTTCCTACTTTAATTACAAAACTATATCTATAAATAGGCTTGCGCCATTACATTGAAGGTCCACTTCTAACTAACTTATAACCGCTAATGACCTATTATGACAAAACTTGGTTAAATAATACATAAAATATTCAAAATAGTTATTTTTCTGCCCCTTGCACTAATCTGGCCTTGCGTGGTACCGCGTGAGCTTGCGTAGCTGCTGCAGCATTGTGCAACTCACTTACCAAAACCCTTGACAACAAAATGTTACATGATAAAAAAATCTATTGCTAATCTGTTCCTAGAAAATTTTAGGGGTTGACTTATACTAAATTTTTAAAAGAATAAAAATTCTATATTATAATATTTATACACCTATATTTCATGTGTTTTATTGTGATGCGTTGGTTCTACCTTAATCAACAAGACTATCCCACTAAGGCTGATATCTTGTCATAGTATGTTTACAATACTTGGGTGTAATATTGATAAATACGCATATGCTATGGATGGTGGAATGGAGACATGTCTGGCCCATGTGCTACACTACCTCTGGGAGATTTTTTCTGGGTTTGAATGACTATCTATGTTACTTGGACAGGATAGTATCATGCTTGTCCTTGAAATTTTCTAGTAGAGGTTCTACCATAAAAGTAATATATTAGGCTTTCTTAAATAGTTAAATGGTTGATGCAGTACAGGGACACACTCCTTGAAGGAATAGCATACCTGTTACTTTAATTTTTGGTAAAAATTAATCCTATCCTTATATATCTTCTAGCATGTAGTAAAAAGGATTTAAGGACTGATATAGTTTGGAGGTTATTGCATGGCACAAGGTTAATCGACCCATTTTTTTTATCAAATGTTGACTTGTCATGAGAGTTGGTTATGGATTTATGTTATTATATTTCTTCTAAGGATGCCAATGCATTCTCACCTATGATAGGTGGATATTCTACTTTATTGATGGTTGGTACGGATTTATTTTCAACAGTTGATATGCCCGTACCTATAGTAGGTGGTTGATTTGTTCTACTGGATATCACCTATTGGAAGTTGGGATTATCCATCCTAGTAAGAGCCCTTATACTACTCCCATGGTCTTATATAGGAATAAAGATTGATTTTTTCACCTATGTATCAATATTTTATCACTCAATTGAATAAATCTAAACATGTTAATGGCTCATTTAACATCCCAAATAAACTTCATGGAATAGTGCCAAACATGTGCATGGAAACAAGCAAAGAATATGAGATCTAAACAGAGCTAACAGTCTTATGGTAACATCCACAAAGAAAGCAATACAACATCATATTTTGATAATCATCCATTCTTAATCACCGATAAATTAAACTATTTAAGGTAATTTTTTAGATCAGATAGAAAAACATTCGCCTGAATGTATGGTAATCACCATCATCAACTAAATGTGCATGTGTGCACATGCATAAATACCCAATACATAGTTCAATCAAACAAAAGAAAACATAATTATACCTTTATTTGTGGAGCTTCGCACTGTCTTGTTATGCTTTACCTTTCAAAACATCATTCAACATACTTCAAATTTTGTCCTTTTGCAATAGCTTCATGTTAGGACTCATGAAATAAATTTTTGTTTGTTTACGAAAATAACAAAACCAATCTAAATAAATACAATACTATTACAATGTAAATTACAATAGTATTCAACTATTCAAGTAAATTAATTGTTAATAATAGATCACCTGATAAAACATGGAGAACCAAAAACACTAAGTATATAAGGCCATCAATCACATCAAACCACCATTTCTTTCCTCTTAACTATGAAAATGTTTCTCAATGCTATCGGTAACAAGTTCCAATGGAGGAGTCAAATAGCAATAGTGAAAATTAAACACTAAAATGATAGAAATAGCTGTTTTTAATGTATTCTTCCTTACCATTCATTGAGCTCCTCTCTATTTCAAGAATATTTTACTATTCTCCTCTAAACATGACCAACCACATGAGGGTGGAATCTCTTATGGCCCCTCCCCCCCCCCACATCACTCGCAATTCCCCAAACCCAATGCATCTACTTGCAAATATTAATTTATGGCAATTTATTTCACTTAGTAGCTAAACGAAGCTTTCATAAAATCATTCATTAAACCATTCAATCATTCAACAGCTGAAAAAAACATTCATTAATCCATTCATTAAATCATTCATTAAACCATTCATTAGTCAATATCCGATAAAAAAAATCAGTAAACCATTCATTAAAGCATTCATTTAACCATTCATTCATGAAACATAGGAAAAAACCATGTAAATTTTTTTATTATAAATAAGAATTTCTCAAAATTTGTTTAGTCACTTCCTTTTTACTTTTCTTCTCTTTAAATATTTAGTCAGAGTCACATATTCCAGAATCTGATCCTCGATCTCGATACTAGACTGCTCACGAGGTTGAACTTCGAGCAAGGGGTGATGAATTTCTGCAATAATGTCAAAATATTTCATTAATATAATTTTATTTTTATAAATACAAGTAATTCATTTAAAGAAACATTATGAAGGTGTTTTTTACCTGGCATGGGCACATCATCATGTTCAACATTTTCCTGTACATGCTCAACCTGTTCAGTGTTATCTGGATGTACATGTTCTGCAGTTGAATTGTGTAGAATTAGAATTAATGTTCATCATCTGCAATTATCTATAAAAAATAGTAGCATATTAATAAATTCATTACCAGGAATCGAAGCATGATCTTCGTCTGGTTGGTGTACATCCTCGACATGAATATGATCATTACTTTCCTTCTTAAAAAGGAATAAATAATTTATGTTAATTTTTTATAACTAATAAATTACATGTGAATTAATAAATTATCATTAAACTATATAGTTTTTACATACCGGCGAACCAAACGGATCAGCAAAAGATCGTCCAGTATGCCCAGACAATCTTCTCTGGTGTTCAACAACTTTGTCAAAGCCCTATTCGAAGCCAAGCTTCATGTAATCCACACTGGGAAATTCTTTGAACCAGTCGACCTGCATATTTACATGATGTCATTAATTTCACATTTATTTCCAGAATAGAACAAAAATAATTTTCTATATGATATTTGGATGCGGTTTCGAGTTTTCGATACTTACATATCGGGCCTCCAATTTTGGGTAACCACCAAGCCCAAGCTTGTGTTGACCAACTTTTTCCATTCTTTCCTTAGCGGCCTTAGATGTGTCTGACAGCCTAATAAAGTGTTGAATTACGTTATTCAGTGTTCCAAATTCGATATAAAAAACTAATAATAATAAGGCCTACCATTACATTTTGGAATGTATTGCATACCTCCATGTTCCTAGTGGTATCTTTCCTGCTTTTCTCAAGCCCTTCTCTTTTCCATATTCCACCAAGGCTTTCCACTCCATAGATGGAATCATTGGAGGGCGCTCATACCTAGGGTTCTTTTGTAGGTGAACCCTATACTAGTCTTGGATAATCTTCAGTTGTTGTCTAGCCTTCTGTAGGACCTTCAATGTATCAAAGGTATCTTTTCCAAACAGACTAACCAAGCGGTTAGTCAGCTCATCCTTTAAATATTTTTCCTCCTTGTCCCACCTTGTGTTGATGGTGGAAAAATCATTTATATGTTTGTAAAATATATCATTTCCTGCAAAAAGTCAATGCCATCATTAGTCAACATTAAAAAATATTATCGGTATATTAGACACAAAGTATAGAAACTAGATTGAACAATATATAATCACCTAGAATCTTCTCTATCTTTATTGGAACCACTTCTGCGTTCACCAAAATGGTCGTCACTACTGATCCAGTGCTAGTGACACAAGAAGACCCAGGAAATGCATCCACCTCTCTATCTAACCCTGCATCCACCCCTTCTTCTGCATCATTTGATGTGGGTCGGTCAGCATCGACTGCACCCTCTGCTAGCCTCGAGGGTGTCGCGGAGCATGTTTCCAACTGTTCACTGGACAATAATGGAGAATTATGTGGTGTACATGGATTGGTTTTGTCACTAGGACCAACAACGCCTTGACCACCATTGCAAAGCTACATAACTTGTTGTAAATTCAAACCATTGTATTATAAGTTCAATAACATATAAAATTAAATATTATAAAGTTATAAATTAATTTACATTATTATTCGATAACTTACTTCCAATTGTAGACATCTCTGTAACAACAATTGAATCTTTGCTTTGGTCTCTTATGTTTGTGGAACTGTCAATGTCAGAAGAACCAGTTCCTCATTTTGTTTTTCCATGGTCTTCTGAAGCACCCTCAATGGGTCTACATACCCTCTAATTTCATTATATTTCATCAAGTGGGAGACCTAATATTGTAAAGAGTGTCGAGTTGGTGTTTCATAAACTGAATCCCCTGTCTACAACAGAAATATATAAAACATTACTTAGTCTTTGAAGCAATAGTGTGTGCAAAAAATTGTATTAACAAAAATTGTCTATCATGATAGATTCATAGGATTACATCTAGTTTTACCTGATTTATAGACAAGGGTGTGGTCTGATGAACAGATGGGGACTTACCTCGATCAGCCACCTACAAAAAAAGTAGAGAACATTATCACAATGAACGCAATATGTAAAATATAACAAATACATAACAAACATAAACATATTGCTACATGTTTTATATGTGTACAATTTTGAATTATTTAGAATGTGGAATTACATTTAGGTTTACAGGTTGCCCCGAGGCTCCAGTCGATTGATCAACAGTTGGGGACTTTTCCCGGTCATCAACTTGCAAAAAAGGTAGACAACATTATCAACATGAACGCAAACATAAAAATGAAAAAATACATAACAAAATAAAGATAATGCTACACAATATACATGTGTATGATTTTAAAGTATTTGAAAGGGAGAATTACATTCATGTTTACTTGTTTCCCTCATGCTAGTCAGCTGATCAATAGCTGGTTGGCTTCCCTAATCAACACTCTGCATGGAAAATAGATAAGATTATATAAATGAATTGAATACACTAATGAAAATACATAAAAATAGATATGTTTGTCCATCCTAAATTTATTACATTAGCGATATCGATGTATAACTTCAGCCTTGATTCGGGTCTACTAACATCTACAGAGAGGGAGGTGCCCTTGAGAGAACCCTGCATCAAAAAAATACTAAAAATTACCTAACAAAACCAAAATATTCA
>LPNX010258766.1:78210-155420 GCA_001517045.1 Pseudotsuga menziesii
AACAAAGTAATTTTCCCTCGAATATTTGTATTTAAAAGTGTTACATGAGATGAAACCAAGTTATAAGATTTCCATTTATTGTATCTTTCTTGTTGCCATATATTCCACTTAGTCCCCTTAAATTTTATGGGTTACATTTTATATCGTTTTTTGGCATTTGAGGAAGGTTTACCTGTCCCTAAAAGAATCAACTTAAGGAAAGAGACACCCTCTTTTCTATCCCACTTGTCATTAAATTGAAGTAGTGGCCTTTGTTTCATGCTAAGTGATCAACATATTCAATTCCCTTGATTTCCCATAAATCATAAGGAGTGTTAAGGGACTTGTTATGAAGAACCCTAATGGTTGGGATCATGATTGTGGATATGATAAATGTGGTATATGATGGTAGCTTAGAATAATATTTGAGAGTTTATGATATACATTGAACAATAGTTGTGTTTGCATTTCTTATAGGAATTGCAAGAAATATATAACAGGTTCATATGACAAACTAATTAGGGAAAGATACAAAGACATAATCATGAATCATGTAAGAGATTGGAAAATGAGTGAAGATGAATACTTGAATAATTTAAAAAACCACAAATTTTACAACAATACATAATATGAATAATGTTCTAGCAATAGAATCTGATTGAATCATTGGAAAAGATGTAAAATTTCTAATAAACTCACTAATACATTATTTATCTAATCATATTTAGCATTATATTAATACTATTAAAAACATAAAATATAAAAAAAAACATTCATGGTCGAGTTTATCTTAGTTTTGAAAGTAATTTTATCCTCACCTAAACATGGAAACCATGTTAAGGTGGAAGCTCATCAAACACCACCCACCTTTCTCATACCATTTTCAATTCCTCATACCCAAACCATCTATTGATAAATAATTGGAATTAACATTACAATATAAAAAGACATAGAAAACGAGTACATAAAACATAGTGAAACATACATTATAGTACAAGATTTTTTATATTAAAAATATTGGTTACTACAATATGTCACAAGCTTAACGATGGTGATGTGGATGGTGATGATGGTGATCATGATGATGAACATAATGGTGATGAAGATGATGATGATGATGATGATGATGATGATGATGGTGATGTGGATGGTGATGATGGTGATGATGAATACGATCATATATTCATCATAATCATCATCATGAAGATTAGCATAATGAACATGAAGACAATCATGATGATGAAGACGACGATGATGATGAAGACAATGATGATCAACATGATGATGATGGTGATGTGAATGGTGATGATGAATCATGTATCAATGTATTTGTACCATTAAATGAATTGATGAAACATATGTAGATCACCTAATAAAACATGGAGAACCAAAAACACTATGTATATAAGTTCATCGATCACATCAAAGCTCCATTTATTTCCTCTTAACTATGAAAATGCTTCTCAACTCTATATGTAACAAGTTCCAATGGAGGATTCAAATATAAATAGTGAAAATTAAACACTAAAATTATGGAAATATTTGTTTTTAATGTGTTCATCCTTACCATTCATTGAGCTCCTATCTGTTTCGAGAATATTTTACTATTCTCTACTAAACAGGACCAACCACATGAAGGTGGAATCTCTTATGGCCCCTCCCCCCCTCACATCACTCTCAATTCCCAAACCCAATGCATCTAATTTCAAATAACAATTTAATACAAATTATTTCAATCAATAACTGAAAGAAGCTTTCATTAAATCATTCTTTAAATAATTCATTAAACCATTCAATCATTCAACAGCTGAAAAAAATATTCAAAGAATATGTTAGTGATGATGATGATGATGATAGTGATAGTGATGATGATGATCAACATGATTATGATGAAGATGATAGTGATTATGATGATGTTAGTAACTCTTTTTCAAAAAAATAATATAAAAGAATAGGTCTAATTAAATATTTACCTTTCAATATATTTCAGCGTCTTCTTCATCCACGTTATCATCTTCTTCATCCAAGTCATCATCCGTATCATCAGATACAGAGTCAACATTGTAAGTATTGTCCATATCATCATCATCATCTAAGCTAGTTACGCTCATCGTGTCATCGTCAGTATAATCTTCATGGGAATTGTCTGCTGCATCATCTGATTCAACTAATTCTTGGGCATCTTCTGCTAGATGATCATCATCATATAACTCATGTTGATCATGCTCTTCATCATCGTCTTCTTCTTCCAGAGAACCCTCTTCATTACCATCATCTAGGTTATACTTTACCAGCCTTCCTCTTGGATCGTGTCTCACAACAAATGACCATCCTGCTTTACCTGGAACCTCCGAGTAAAATACTTGTTCACATTGGCTTGGAAGAACATAGGGCTCTGTTCCTGGCTCAAACAACCTTGTATTTACCATGGAAAATCCATTATCATTTTCAACAATAGTTCTATCGAGATCACATTGATTCAATCGTAACCTATACCATTTGACAATGAATAGAACCACCTTGAAGGATTTAAAGTCACATTCTAGAATATCTTCCAAATACCCATAGTATCGATTTTCTGAGAGTTCTGGATGTCTGTCACTTCTAGATGAAACATTGATCACCTCAAATACTGCAATTATCCCACAATCTGATGTTTCCTTTGTTTCATCCAATTTTTTGATGCGATATCTACAACCATTGCAGAACATATCCTTTTGGTGTTTTACCTGCAACAAGCAATACACGAAAATATTACACAACGATTCAATAGTTATGAAACAATACATGGAAAAGAACATGTACATCAAAATGTAATTTGAAAAATAAAATATTTAGAGTGAGATTAATATGCTTGCCATTTTATCTTTTAAACCATATGCTAAATTGATTTCCCTTTCCATAATATTTCTATCTCCATTGTGATGTGCTAATTTTACCAATGAAGCCACACCTTCCCATGATATTCCATGACCTGATTGTTCACATCGTTCAATCCATACCTTCATCGAATCAAGATTGTTTGCGATGTATAAATAAATTGCATCCCATTCTTGACCAATTGCTTGATGACAATAATCATTAAAATGAAAGACAGTTGTAAATTTCCAGAACAAAGTATTATATGCTCTTAATTGATGCAATAACTAGAAAACGCAATTAGAATATGAACGATCTTATAAACATCCACTAGCTAATAATTACCTTTCACCTTCCTTGATCTACCTTTCCCCTTCAGTTGCTCCGCTTCAAATTTGTATTTGGAGTTTGGATCACAAATGCGATGTAAATAGAGCTTTGACGCTAAAAAAGGAAGATATTCACTGACATACAACATGTTTTGGTATACCATATATCCTTCCAGCATAGAACCCTCAGGATGTGCTCGTTGTCTCACCAAACCATTCATAAATTTTAGGTGCCTCTCAACCATCCACATGGACCTTGAGTACACAAGTCCACACATCTCAATCTCCTCAACTTGGTGTATGAGGTAGCGTTCCTGTGCATTGAAAAATGCCGAAGGTAGATGCTTCTACATTTCACACATGAGATGAGGAATTTCTCTCCTCCAATACTTTATATCTTCTTTATAGATTTCTTTAGATGTCAACCATCTACAAGTGACGCAAACCAATAATGATATTCAACAAAATAAAACATTTAATTACATGTCATGAAATAGTGCACAAAAAAACAAATATAAATTATACGGAGAATTAAAGAAAGACTAAGCAAAATCAAGTAATCACTAGTTACCTCATGTATTTACCAAGATTATATATAAATTGTTTGACATTGTTGTCGAAGTTGTCCGGGAGAGAGAGAGGTAGAACATACTGTATCAATATACAACCCACACCATTTATTAAACTAAGAGTATACAAACAAGAAAAAAAATTATGCAATAAAATGAAAAAAAAATATGGACATAACAATAATAATTACCCTGATGAAGATGTGCCAATCATGTGTTTTGACCCCTGCAAAATCACCTTTTTTTGTTATTATATTCTTCAAGTTCACACAAAATCCAGTGGGAAATTTAATTTTCTGCATTACTTCTTTGACAATATTGATTTGCTGCTCCGTAAACATCCATGGAATTGAGTTTATATTAACTTGGTCTTCGTTGCTATGAAATTGGATGACGTCTTTAATTGCATTGTTTCTTTCTTGAATGTATTTGCAAGCTTTCACAACTTTATCTTTCTCCCTCCTTAGCTCCAGTAGTCACCATAACGTTTCGGTCACATTCTTTCCAATATGCATTGTATCAAACAAATGAGCAATTTGTAGGTGCTCATAGTAGGGAAACCTGCTGAATTGTATAGGATAACTTTTCATTCCTCGTGGAAGCCCATTAATGACTTTATGATCAAGATGGACATCATGAATATTATTTTATAAGTAAATTACATCATAAATAAATATGGCCACTACAATAAACAACTCACAATAAAAATTAAAATACATAACAATTCATATACGATGATCGATATGTACCATGATGACGATTTCTATTGTATTGCATATTCCAAAGGTGAGGTGTCATTCTCCATGGTTTTAATGTAGTCTCCTACTTCCCATTGAAAATATTGTTTTCGTTTGTTCTATACCTATGATTTTTAGAGAGGAAATGCGTATACTCATCAAACACCTCCTTTCTTAAGCTTTTTGAGTGACAAGATTTGATCTTAGGTCCACAAACTGGACATGCAAATTTACCCTTTGTCTGAAGACCTACAATATATAGATATCAAATCTCTATGTCAATAATAATTATATATAAACTATATTAACTACTTCATATAATTAAATGCAATTAAAGTGGAACTTAAAAATACAAACCACAAAATTGGGTTAACCCAGGGGCATCGTGTATTGTCCATACAACCATTGCATGGAATTGAAATTACCTTTGTTGTATTGATCTAGATACATCATACATAGATATTCCATTCCATAACTTCAGTAGTTCACCTATAAGAGGCCCGATATATAAATTCATATCTTTGACTTGGAACTTACCTGATTGATTTGAAGTACATATAAAATATATAATTATGAGAACCATTAAGATATATAAACCATGCAAAAGAGTAATTAAGATATACAAATATACAAATGAAATTAGGAAACCTAATACGACAAATGAGATGCCACAACGACATTAGAAATAAAATAGTTGTAGACACAAAATACCTTGAATAATCATTGACAACATTATGTGCTCCCTCTTTATTAACAACCATGGAGAAATGTAGTTGATAACAAAAATAAGCCACACAGTGTAAATGGATTTCGTATGTGCAAATGTATTAACACCATCTGCTGCCAAATAAATCCTAATATTACGTGGTTCTTCTTTAAAGTGAGGCCATTTTTACTCCATATTTCTAAAAGAAAGACCATATGCAGGAATTTGAATAACATCATCTTGACTTCTGTTCCTGGCATGGTAATCCACAAATTGCGCTATGTTTTTGCACCTGAACATTTGTTGCAAATGTGGAATGATGGGAATTTAAACGAAGAACCTTCTAAGGCACCTTTATTGTTACTTGATCAGTTCGATATCTACTTATATGACATTTTGGACATTCTGTTGCAAATTCATGCTAATTATAATATATAACATGGTCATCGGGGCATGCATGAATTGCTTCATAATGCATTCCAATCTCTTTCATGATGGTAGATAAATCTCGATAGGTGTGAGGTAAGAGATTTTATGGTGGTAACAAAAATTTAGCTATCAAGCTACAAAAATTTATATATAGTTAATGTAATAAATAAATAATATTAACGAAACACACTTCATCCGTACGATGATCAATAATGAGTTAAAAATACAATTATTAGAGGAATACAGATAAAATTTATGGCGATCCTATATATTTGATTGATTATTTTACATACCTTAGCATCCGTGTGATTGATATGTTTGAAAGACCATTCATAACCTTCTAGTTCATTATCAACACTATAGCAGAGAGAATATTGTTTTTGGAGCCTTCATAAAGAGGTTCATGTGTCTTATCAAGAAGAGGTATATCATGAACATCATCAAAGTCATCGTCATTTTCACTATCATCGTTATCGTCATCATCCATTCTAACATTAAATGAATCATGGCTCAATGTATTTGTACCATCATCTTCAAATACGTTATCAGTATGATCATCTTTTTCAATATGATCATTCACTTGTTATCAATTAAACATAGACACTCCATTATCCTGATTGGGAACTTGTTCTGAAAGACCTTCCTCTGGATGATATGCCATCGGGTGTCTTTCCTTTATAAATACATGGAAACATCAATAGATATAAATTAATATAGGAAATATTAAAAAACTACATACATTTACCAAAGCAAAGAATATAAAAAAATTTATAATGTTAAACCTACAAATGGACAATATTCATTCCCCCCCCCCTCAGCGTGTCCATGTTCCCTGCAATGTTTTGTGGCTGTTGAGATCAATATTCTTCTCCTCTTAAATCCCCTGCATTGAGTACATGGACAATAACATTTTCCATCACCCCTTCGTTTTGCTCCATCCCATAGTCTAGCAAGCAATTGCCGATTGATTTCGTTTGGATTAGGAATATTTCTATTTGACATTTTGTCACAAAATTCATGAATGAATACTATCGACAATCTTAAAAAACCAAGTTCCACGAATCACAATTTTCTCAAATGAAGGTTTGTTGAAGAATAAAAAAATTCCCGCAAATGTCTATCGAAGAAAAGAAAAATTTCTTCCAACCACTTGTTGAAGAATAAAACAATTCCTGAAATCATTCATCGCTTCTATAGAAAACATGTCGGAATGTTTTAAAATGTTTACATTTATAAACACACACTCGTTGAATATCCGACGTCGTAAACATAGTTACCATTGAAAAATCCGACACATGCTTATCAGATATTCGGCACCAAAATTCGTCAAGACCCATCGCATAACCTACGTCAATTCATCGTTGAAAAACCTACACTGTGCAAAATCCGACACATGCGGGTCGGATATTTGACACCAGTGTCGTCGCATAACCGACGTCAATGTGTTGTCAAAAAACCTATGTTGTGGCCATCAAAAATTCGATGACTCTATAATATTTTAGAATGGACAATACTTTTTGTCATTGTAATCCGACACGTTATGTTGGATGCCGTTGGATTTCAGGTTCAAATCTTGTTGTGTGAGGTGGTCCTTAGAATATTAACCATGAGCACTAGTTTTGAGACTATATAGTGTCCTATGACCCCTTCATCAGCATTAGGAGAGGGATTCCATGGGACTCCCTTTTCGAATATCTTATGGGTCCCAAGGACTTTGATGTTCACTGTCTCTCATACTACTATTCCTTCTCTCCCTGTAGGAACAAATCCTTCTGATTTTGTGTAGTATTATGATCATGTACCAAAATTTTCCTTAGGGGTGTCAAATACTGAGATTAAATCTATTCCCTTTACTAATAACCCTTTTTCATGTCCCCAATTAAATAATTTCCAAATAAGACTACTTTCAAATAATGTTTCACCAACCTACTAGTTCCCTAGGTTGAGATGGAGACATAAATTTTGTGATAAGGGGATATGGGACCCAAAAGTACTTTAATTTAACATATTAACATTTAAATGGGTCACATAAATGATAAATGTTGATAAAATAAGGTGGCATGGGTTCATGAAGACACTTGGAAGCTTGTGGAGCCCTTGGATGACTAGATTCCCTCACACTTGGCATGATCCTCATCCAAATTTGAACACATGGATAATGTAACATTATTGGAGGGTGGTGTGGTTACAAATATAATATAATGAGCCAAGTAATTTTAATAGATAAATTATATTAACTCCCATGGAAGAGGAATATACTAGAAGACAAGGTGTGCCACTTGGAAGGAGATTCAATGCACTCTATGACAACAAATGATGAAAGATTCTATGACAAGTATGAAAAATTCAGACCCAATTGCAGAAATATGAAAAATATAACATGGAAGGGATACAAATATGCACCAATAGGTATAACTTTGGAATTAGAGGAATCCATTCGAATTGGGGAAAGAATTGGAGCATGAAGAGGAAGACACGTGTCATGAGAGTTACTAAACCACTAAGATGAGTTGGAGGAATACCATGGAGGAAAATTCGACGTTAGGAGGACTCATGAAGTTATTAAAGGATTTCATGAGGAATTAGAATTGATTTTGATTATTTTTTAATTATCCTTTGTCATTTTGGAGAGATTTTTTTTGTCCATTGTACAGTGAGTGTTGACTCTCCCTCCTTGTGAACCAATTTTGAGGGAGTTGGATTCCTTTCCAAGTTGGTTAATGGAAAGTAAATTAAGACCTATAATTGGATATTAATGAATGATTTTTATTTTCACTTTGAAGGACCATACAGTCGAATTCGCATTTATTCCTCTATTCTCTAATTCCTTCTTTTCCATTCCCCCACACTCTCATGTTGAGGGCGCACTTGTTGGAGTGGTGCTTGCGTTTTGCTGAGTGTATTTGGTTCCAAAGATGTGAAATATGATGTATGGTTCTATAATCTAATTTCCATATTCTATGTAAGTATAAATATCAATAATACATATGTTATAGGCTCGCATTCTCATGCTCTTGAATAACTAGTTTTCATGGATTTGGCTTCATATTGAAGTAGCTTTATATCAGATTTGTATGAGGAAATTTATATGAGTTTCATGATGTTGGGGAAGAAATATATTATTGAATTATATTTAATTTCATTCCCATATGATATTCACCTCAAAATCCAAGAAAATATTGTGTGAAAAGCTTGCATTCTCATGCCATTGTATCACTAGTTTTCATGGATTTTGGCTTCAATCCCGAAGTAGTTTTATACCATATTTGTATGAGGGATCTTATCTAAGTTTGATGATGTTGTGACAGAAATATATGATATATTACTCTGTAATTTAATTTCCATATTTTCTGTGTCTATAAATCCAAGAAACTCATGTGTGAAAAGCTTGCATTCCCATCCCATTGAAACACTAGTTTCCATGACTTTGGCTTCAATCTTGAAGGAGTGTTGTATCATATTTGTATGAGGGTTTTCCTATAATTTTATATTTTTGGGGAATAAATTTTGACTCTATATATTACCACCATGTTCCATATTAATCTCAAAACCATATATTCTACTTTTCAGGTGTCAAAGTTGAGCTAGTAATGCAATTTCCATGAAAGTTACACTAAAAATGTTGTAAATAATAATCTGTTTGCGAAAATTAATAACCACAATTAAGGACAACCATTGATGTATGATAGTGATTCCCATACTTTGTTTTGAAATTTTGGAGGGGCGTACTTGAGTTGGAGAGCTAGTTTGGCCTTCACCCTTGGTGGGATTTGAACACAATTTCCTCAAAAAATTGCATTAATTCTTATTATCCCCAAACCAATATGTAGAGACCTAAAGTATGATCCAAAGTGTCCATAGACCATTTTCATATGTTGTAAGACTCATCATACCCTTACATTTAAAATTCGATACCATTTGGAGTCAATTGGAACCTTCTGCAGTCTTAACTAGGAAATCTCAAAAATTGCCTGAATTGCACTTTTCTCCAAAATTCCAAGTAGGGAGATTACACCATTTTACATTTGGCATGCCAAAATTTTCATTGAATGCCTCGTCTTCCATTCTAGTTTCTAGTAGTAATTATTGTTTAGGTATGGGGGGCACATCATCCCCTTATATTGTGTATTAGTTTGGAGGTGGTCATATCCCTCATCCTACTCCTTTCATTAGTGGATTTCATCTCCATTCATCAATCCCTAGGTCGAGTAGTACTAATTTTGTGATTGGGGGTTTTCCTTCAAGTGGTGGTATGAATTTTTATATTCCATTATCTTGTCCTATGTCTAGCATGCCTATTTTGATGAGTGTTTTTATTATGTCTAGTAATCCTTTGAGTTTGATCTCGAGTGTCCCTTTGGGGGGGAATGTCTTATTTGGGATGAGTCTCCCCTTGTATGGAGTGTCTTCTTCTAGGGTCACTTCGTCAGGAGGGTATGTGCCTCCTCCTCCATCTAGGGGAAATGTGTCTCATCCTATGGTATTGGTTAAGTAAATCCCTATACTACCTTATATGAACCAATTTGGAGGAGGGTACTATCCTACAGTTTAGGGTCATGATATTTACTATAACTTGCCATCATTGGTGGTCTCGAATCCAATGCTTGTGGGAATTTTTTCTCAAAGTCACTTTCAAGGGGGCATGGAATCGATTGTCTCAACCTAGGCTCCCTTTCCTACCTCGGTTGATTTTTCCTGATTTTTCTATACTTACGAACGATCCAATGTGACATGATCTAAGGTGGTGCCTAGTCCTCGTTAAGCTTCCTTTGGTCATCTCAAAGTTTGAATGCAAGAAGGGTGAGGATCCAAGTGATGACATCATTACTTTCCATATTGTGTGCTCATCGAATTCATTGAACCATGATTCTATTAGAATGAGATTATTTCAAAACACCCTTATGGATTTAGCTGTGAAATGGTACATCGAGATACATGGGGGCACATACCATATTTTTAATGATTTGGACATGGTCTTTGTTAATCACTTTCAATTGTTGGTCCATTACTACATTGGCACAGAGATCTTATTGACCTTTCATAAACATAAGGATGCTCACATCTATGACCATATTCAATAGTGGCATAGACAAAAGAGGTTAATTAAGGGCAACATTCCACCTAAACTCTTATTAGAGTGGTTTCTTAAGTCATTATTGCCTTATATCATGAAGGATGTTTCGACATCCAGAGTGACCATTGAGAAACATTTTATTTTTCAATCCCATCAATTAGACTTGATTTATGCATGGGATGGGTCCTTGATCTAATTCTTGATGCACCGAGGTCGAATAATGACCCAAAGGTAAAACCCAAAAAACATGTCGATGGAATTATGGGTTATGTGAGCACAAAAGTTGTGGACTAGGTTACGAATCAAATGCAATTTTTTTCTCTTAATCAGTATGGAGCATGGAAATCTATGGATTTTTTCACTCCCGTCGATAGATGTACACTCTATGAAACCTAGACAAAATATAAATAAGGGGAAGAATAATAATAAAATGTGGGAATAAGAAGGAAAATACTAATCAAGACAAGAACAATGGAAATCCTGGTGGGGCCAAGAATCTTAAAAACACGGTCAAGTTTCCTTGTAAACTTTGTGGTCAAGACCACCTTACACACTTGCGCCCTGGGATCGATGACACCTCAAAGTTCATCATACATATCCCAACTGTACTGACATATCCCCTTCCTCATAACCAAAACATGACTTCGAGTGCTTCGGCCACTGGTAGTGGTTCTAGTGGTGTTAATTTTAATGAAGCATAGGATATTCAGGCCTGCATGAATTCAAATGATGAACAAGATTGTAGAAGAGAGATAAATAATTCAATAACTCATATCGATCATTCATGGCAAATTAAACATTCATGAGACCAATAATTGGAATAATGATAGTACATCCATTGATCAATATGAAATAAGTAATATGATGGTAATAAAAGTAGGATAATTTGAATAACTAATATAGGATTCAGATCTACCAACCTGGACTAATTCCAGAGCTAAATCAATGTGGGAAAATAACCACTAGAGCTCACTAATGCAACTTCGGATCACTAAAATAGTTTACACTCAGTTAAATGATGTAGGTAGGTGAGAAAATGCACTCTACCTCCCTTAAATCATGGGAGATAGCCCAAGGATGACTGAGAATGATCTAACTGATGGGAATAGTAGCATAATTCGACATAACTAAATACCAACTAAGGTCAACTGCTAGATACTAATGGTGGAACTTACAATGGGTTCCTAAATTATAGGGACTGGTCCCTAGAGCACTCAAACTCACGCAGACCGGAACAATGAGTAGTAGGTGGCACGTAGGTGTGTCTCCCATGCACTAGTGGAGTAATGAAGACCTACTAAGCTAGGAAAATGAACATATATAATATGTTCTCAAAGGGAGGAATAATTAATCCCAACACTCCCATTTAATCCTAACTCTGGACAACCTGGGCCCTAAAAACTAAGGCCAAAGGTCACCCATACAATCTAGATGAAAAAAGAACTACTTGGAAAATAAGGAAATGGGGAAAGCCTCATGGGAAAAACCCCCCTCAAAATAAGTAGGAAAAACCAGGATCAAGCTTTCATATCAAGAGAAAATTTATTTTTGAATAAAAAAATTATGAAAATATTTCTACAACCTGCATCTCTATGGAGCAGTAATGCAATGTGATGGTCCTTGTGTGCTCTAATTTCCTGCAACTGTACATGTGAACCTCTACACCTTCCAATCCAATGATATATAGGAGAATGAATGTTTCCTTTATCGCTTCTTTCTAGAGGAATATTGAAATGATCAAATTTGTTCCTCACTGAGAATAATTGTTGATTAGACCTTACCATCATATAGTATTTCTCTGGGAGTTTGTAGCACCTCTATATAAGAAGCGAATTTACTTGAAATAGCACAAGGATTTCCTTTTGAAACTGGGATCTTGTTCTTCTCATGTCAGGTGACTCTCCTTTCATGTTCCCAGCTACCTCAAAAAACTTTTGAACCCATTTAGGCCTAGGATGGGAGTAGCTGGGACTGGATCTGGATCTAGAAGTGAATGAACTTCATATTCAATTCCAAGAACTAATTCAACTTGGTCCTCTACTTCGGATTCTGAATATGAAACAATGGAAACATTATCATATGAAAAAATTTTAGGTAGAATGGTTTTACCTTCCCTTTCAAATGGAATTTCATATTGCACTGGATTTGAGTATGGAAAAAAGTGTGAGAATTCATATGCGAGAATTCATATGCCTTGGAGGCATTGTTTGCAGCACCTTTTGCTATAAGTTTCCCAGTGAGATATTTGATATCTCCACTAAGTTAGGACCAAATACCATTCTATTTGGTGAGCCAGTATGTGTCATCTAGTATACAGATAAAAAATTTGCAACTAAAGAGGGTACATAGAGGACATTCCTGAACACTCCATGCTCTAACTTGATTGAACCCTTTCTAACAACTTGAATTTGAGTGGAATCACCCATGTGAATACTCAAACCATCAGTAAGTTATAATGAAGAGAACACTAGTGGAAAATGAGAGATTAGTGACCAGGAGACCAAAAATTTTGGTCACCACAATTTTTTTCAAGGGATAAATGACCAAAATTGATAAATTTAAGTGATCTAACTAAAAAAGACCAAGATAAATGACCACTTTTGGTCACGGGATAAAAACCAACTAAAAACAACCAAGATAAATGACCAAATTTGGTCACGAGATATCTAGGCTAAAAATGATCACATAACAATTGGTCATTTATTTGGTCATTTTTAGTTGTGTCATTCCGACAAAGAAAAAAAATACAAATTTGACAATGAATTTGTACATTTTACTAAATTCTAACATATATATAAAATATATATTTACACGTCCCTATATTACCAAAATTGAATTAATTATTTTAATTTGACATACTGACGTAGCACTATTGTTATCTATTACATTATATTAGATATAACTTTATTAATCTACTTATCATCATAAACTATTTAATTAAATTATATAATTCTATCTTAAGATCTATTTTTTATATACTTATAGAATAATTTCTTAAAACACTAAAAAATAAAAGAATTTATACAATCTTAAAAAATATTACATATAATATACAATATAAATCTCATAATAATCTAATGATTCATTCCATACTCTATTCAAAGCATTAGAAATACCATGAAAACTTATAGACCCTTTTACATTGATATATGTACACACACCAAGAAGTAATAATTTAATATAATATTAAAATAAGGAAAGGTGGAACGTGAGAGCAAATTTGATCATTCAAGGTTTTGTGGCTACTTAGCATATAATAGAAAGGCCATTCTAGGTTAAATTTTGGAATTTTTTTAATAATTTTTTATTATTATAAATAATTATTTTATTAATCTAAATTATTATGAAAATGAAAATAATAAAACTAATGATCAACAATGATTCATTTTGTCTAATCTTGGTTGATTGTGTTTGACATCGTCACTATTTGTTAAACTTTAGTTGGCCATGTTTGTTTATAATTAACCATGTTTTTTTGTAGTTGTCTATAAATACATATATTTAACTATGGATAAATATCTTTGATTATGTTTGTCCATTAATTCTTTAAATCTCAACCATCCAATTTTTACCTTAAAAAAACAAAATATACAAATCTCATCTATCAATTTTTTTTCTTTAAAAGAAAACAAAATATAGGGAATACAATTTTGTCTCCAACAACATAGGAAATTAACATGAACACATATGTGAAGATAAAAATTGAAAAATGTTAAATTCACATAAATAATGATTTTAACACTAAACAAGGTTTAAATATAATGCACACAATATATTAAACTCCAATACAATAATATTAATACCATACTTATATAACATGTATTTATTTTTTATTAATTAATTTTAATATCAAAATTTATTTTTAAACAATAAATTATTTTAAAATAGTCATTTTGTATAATGAAATAAAAAAATATTTGGGTGGACAATAAGGTTTCCTTTATTTGATTGTGGCAAGTTTTTTAGTTGCAATTTTCTTTTTCATGAAGAATGTCTCATGTGTTTGGCCCATGTGTTTTGGATAATTTCTTCACCATAAGTAATTGAGTGACTAGAAGTTTTTATGTATTCACAACTTGGAAAGAGTGATAATGTTTTTGTTGTTTTTTCCATCGTTAAGCATTGACTTTTTATATATTCACAACTTGGATAGGATCATAATGTTTTTTGCTAGGATGATTTTCTCTATCATTGATCATTGGCTTTGATTCTTATTGAATATAAAGAAACAATTTTTTTCAATGAAAAAAAAAATTACTATCATATTTACAAATAACGTGAAACTCAATATATTAATTTTATTTGTGTATCTTTTTCTTAAATATGATGAACAATTAAATTTTTATAAGATATAAATTATTTAAAAATAAAAAACTCTAAATTTTTTTAGACATTAAATACAAATTTCCAAATAAAATCCAAACTACACTCTTAATACTTATAGATTGTAATTTAAAAATATTATATAACTACACTCTCAATATTTATAAATTATAATTTAAAAACATGACCTTTTGCTTCTCATTTTTGGCATTTTAAAAATGTTGCACTTGTTCTACTTACCATAGAATTTATGTTAATTTAGTATTTTCACATAATGTCATTCTCTGAATTTGACAATGATGTTTTACACAGTTCATGTTAGCATTTAAAATGGCAATGATATTTGTGTACAACTTTTAAATGTAAAAAAAAATTCTTTTCTTAGTTGGTGAAAGCCAATTGTTCAATTTTTTTTTAAATCACATATTTGTTACAAAATTGTATAAAGTAAATTATTATGTTTTAAAAAAAATATATTATATATAACTTCAAAGTAAACCAAATACATATGTAACTTACTCAATGTTTATATAACTATAAACATCATCAGTATTTCTTTCACTTATGTTTTAAGTGTTTTTTTAATTTTATCTTTGTTATGTCCTGTTGTAGCAAAATATATATAAGCGTATTATTTTTTATTAATTAATTTATTTATAATATTTGTATAGTTATAATTATTTTATTAAATTTATTTTTATGAAAAATTATTTATCTCGCATATCATTGGTAGGTGTGGATGATGGTCTTTATTAAATGTTTTGTCCCAGCTTTGGAGGCATCGTGTCATTATCATTTATGTAGTTTTGTACGTTGATATAATAAATATATTCATCCACACCAACATCACATTTATTTCATTGGGAGTCGGTGTTATGCCAAAAAGGCCGATTTGTAGCGCTATCTCGGTGTAGTTGTCACCATGGGATTGACATGAGAGGGAGGTTTTTGTCGATCAACGACCTCTGTAAACACTCTTAGATCAACCTTTCGATGAATGTTGTCAATCCAGACATCTAGCTCGTAAAGGTTTCGCTCTCGGCTCGGTAAGAAAACGTATAAGAATTTCTTTGAATAATTGAATGGAACTTCTTCAAATTGCTCGAGAAATTTTTCATAATTATGCCTTCTATTATAGATACTGAGTCTTGGAAGGGTTTTTAAATCGAGGCTCCAGGGCTGCGATGGCTCATGGTCACCTTCCCTTCTCCTTTGTGTAACCTCTTTCGTAATCTACATACTATGTCTCAAATTCATTTCGTTATATTGAGTAAGGTTATGCTTCATGCTGTATATAGTTTTTATTAACCTCTGTTCGTGGGATATTGGCATGTATACCGGCGAAAGTATTAGTGGCTATTCATGGTGCAACTGTAGTGGGTTTTCAACAAATTCCGGATATGTTTTACTCAGAAAATCTCTCAGCCCCTCCTCCCTTGGAAATGTTAAGATACTCTTCTTATCGAGGTGCCCAGTCTCTACAGGGATTCATATAAAATTGAATTCAATCTTGGTGGAGAGCTGGGTTGTTACCCTCCGTATGTAGTTTTTATAAATACAGATAGTTGAGTCCATTAAGACCTCGACTATTCCCTGAGATGGAGTATAATAACTTATTGTAATTCCCACTCTATTAAATTGAGTATGGACGGCGGTTTCAATGGACAAGCCCTTTTTCACTGGTTATTCGATTTTGTATCTTGTTAATCCATATTGTATGATATTTTTGGATTATTGATGAATTTTGTATGGTAATCAGTTTATTTGTACTGTATGAGAATGATATTGCAAATTATACCCTAACTGTTTGTGATTTTAATTAGTTTAGGGTCTAATACCCTAACTCTTTGTGATTTTAAATAGTTTTCAAAAAATTGTGTCTTCCCTTCCACTGTTTGGTGTAGAATACCCTGTAAGTGAGTTTGCTCCTGGCAGAAACCAAACACCGGTCAGGTGCTGAGGCTACTCCCACCAAACTCAAGTGCAATGGTTACTCTGGTTAATAAAGAGTACAGCAAGGCCGCCAGAGAAACAATTTCAGGGTATGTTCGACCAGAGAGAATCTTTGTCTGAAGTAGCTGCACTACCATATATTTCGTTCAGTTCCAGTCCTACCCATACCTGTGCGAAAAAGGATTCTGTTCCAACAGAGCAATTCAAATCCTACCGTACTTACATTCCACTGTTTGTGATTTTAATTAGTTTAGGGTCTAATCCCCTAACTCTTTGTGATTGTAATTAGTTTTTGAAAAATTGTGTCTTCCCTTCCAAGTGTTGGTAGAATGGGTTTAACTGTGCTTTTTCATGCACTGTGAATAGAGAAACGCTATCGAATTAAAACCCTTGACCCCGCCCACCTATATATTTTGTTTTCTACTAATAATTTTTTCTACTGTATAATCTTGCTATTATCCCTTTTATGAACTATATTTTCTATGTGTATCAGTCATTAGAAAGGATATACAAAAATCCTCTATATTCATTATTGTCTATCTTTTTCATAAAGAAATATACAGACACTGTATAAAATAGCCTCCTCTGTTTATAACAAAATTGAAAATTTAATAGTAAGATAAAGCATCGATACAAACATATTATTTAGAAACGATACACACAAAATCCATGATCAAACTTTCTCTTTGAGAATTGATGTTTACTAAAATACAACTTCTCGTGTCTTCCTGTCCCAGGCATTGTATTAAATCTGCCCTATGTCGTTTTTCCATAACTCCTGCCCCAGGATCGTGTCTTCAAGGAAGAGACATTATATTAAATATGCTCTATGTCATTTTTCCATAACTCCTACTCCAGGATTCACCATGGCAACCTAACAGGATGCAGAATAGTCTATGCCACACTTATCACACAATAATATTTCTATAATCTTGTCGACAAAGTTGTGCTATCCTTTCCAAATGTTCCTGTAAATTAATATCGTTCAATGCTTTGTAATGAATAATGTTGTTCATTAATTTGTAATGTAGTTAAAGTATAACTTGGCGATAATGCAATGACAATGTGGTGCATGGAGGGCATGGATGTTGCAAAATTTATGGCCAATTGTGTTTCTTGCACATAAACACAAATTCCATATAATGGTACATTGCTTACAACCTTGGTGATAAGATAAAGGCTAAATCATCTTGATTCAAGTGTTCTTGAGTCTTGACCATACAAAACCATTAAAGAATTACACAATTCATGGATTGAATCCCCAAATGTCTAGCCTTTTGCATGATTTCCATTCATGATTATGCAGGCTTTCTCCTCTAGATCTTGGTACCTTGTTTTTCCTAATTATTCCTCTGAATCTCTATATATTACTCCCCTAGCTTGTTGATTATGGCTTGTATTAATTGTACTCATTTTCAACCACATGCGATTGCTTCAATCTTGATTACTTATCTCTTCAAAACAATAAATATGGCCCTCTTTTTATTTTTTTGTGTTTAGTAATTTTTAGAAGGTTCCTATCCATGAAGTGACATCCAATTAATATGAATTCTACTAGTGGTTGTGGTATAGGTTGTCAAGGAGGTTTTGTTACTCCCTGCACTTAAAACTTAGACATGCATTTTGTATTGAGGGTGCATTCATTTTTAGTGTACTTGCACACGATTATGTAATCGATCAACTAGAAAGAAAATTAAACCCAGTCATGGTTGATTTGAGGAACAATAACACCATATGGCATAAACTCCTGTTTTAGTACCATATCACGCATAGAGGGGTTCATTCTTAGATTAATTGTGCTTCATTCTTAGCTGCATTGCTTGTACTCTACTAAGATCTACCAAGTTCTTCATCCTTAATTTGGGAAACCGTCTTATGCATTTCAATTCATTCCCCACATGTCATCTCTTTAGTAATAGAATGAGAAGCAATGCTCTTCCCCCCTCTCTCAAACCAATCTCTCAATCGATGAGCCTATGGAAGGTTTAGATTTATAACAAGTTGGCTTGTGGAGATTGTCCCCACATATTTTCCACTAAAATGACTAATTCATCCAGCTCTCACATCCAGACTAGGGAAGGCTCTAGAATCACATAACTCTTGAATTTGTTGACCTCCGTAATTGCAAAAGGAACCCCACATAGTTAACTCCACACTACAACCTAACATGTCCTTTAGGTGAAGAGATATTTAATGGAGTCTCTATGCCATTCTTTCTCATTATTATACTCAATGGATTGATTGAGATTGCAACAATAGTGACATCTACCCTAGAATTGTTCTCCATGTTCTCAACTTCACTTATTGATATAAAATTGAAATGATGCTTTGGTATTGAGTTGTCATACTCCAAACATGGTTCTATTGTTAACGTAGAATCTAATAAAGTTTCCCAGCCATTCTTTAGATGATTGAAATTTTTTTGTGTAGGATTTAAACTCCCCTTGTTTATATAAGATTTCCCACTTTCTAACCGATCAAAAAACTTATCGGCAACAACATGAAAACATGTTACTCGTATTTTCCTGCCAACAGATCCTAGCATATCTAAACTAAAGAGTTTTACATCTCCTCTTCCATTGTTATAGTGATGAAGATCCCCCCTAGTAGTGACTCTAGCCTTTATTGTCCATCAACCTTGATAAGGATTCAATGCTGTAATATGAATAATTCTTACAAGAGCCTAATTTTTAGCAATCAGTCCTTTTCTAGAATACATGGGAGTTCGTTGATAGGATGGGGCAGCAGTTGGACAACCATATAAATTGGAGGAAAAATTCATTCCTCTATCAACCTACTGATTTTCTAGAGCATGCAACGTAGAGCATGAATGGAAATCTAGAGCATGCAACCTACTGATTTTCTTTAACTTTCCATGCAAAACGGATGATTTCCTTATGTTAGAACTAGAATGCTTAATGATACTTTTCAGAATTGAGATCTAGACTATGAGCTTTGAAATAGCATATATATTTAAATTTTACTTTGATATAAGAGATCCAAATGATAACAAAACTTTCGAACACAGTTACCAGGTAAGAAAATTGATTTTTTAAAGAAAATAGAAGAAGAGGAGAGAAGGTTGGCTCGTTGCTTGAATGGAACAAGCTGAAAGGAGGGCCTTTTGTGGAGTGCTGAGGGACAAAGTATTGAGTTTATTGTATAAGTAATGGCCTCAATCTTGATCCACACCTTTGTCCAATTGGGAACCTGCAACTAGATAACACAAGCCTACACAACACCTTGTGAGATCTGGATATATATGTATAAAGCAACAAAAATCAAAGATCATGCAAAAATAATCTTATTTAAGAATATAACTAAAATTCTTGATCATACATAATATGGATAAAAAATAGAAAGTAATCTAACATGCCTATTTTACACCCTTACTTGATTCAACTGAATCCTTGAAGCCAAAAAACAAAAGCAGCACAGAAATTGGAAAGAAATTGCAGTTACCACATTAGCAGCATGACATTGGGAATCCACACAAACACATGCACTACACAGTATAGCCTCCAAAGCATCTTTATTTACAATAAAAATATAGCAATATTACAATGGAAAAAGCTCCTCAATCCAAATCTAACTTGCTTGGAAGAGGTGATCTGAGCTTTATTTATGCAAAAAATAGGAGATCTAGCCTAGGGGGGTGCAAATCCGAAGGAGGTAGACCATTGCACCTGAAGGAGAGTCCATCAATGCCGATATGAAGCTGAACTGAGCTTCCACTGAGCCTAATTTTCAATTGGGGGCCTATTGAGCTGACACATCAACCCACAGACTGACACATCAATCCACAGAGATTTCAAGAGAGCCCACACTTGTGGAGGAGAGAGATAGGGCACAATTCCCCATAAAGGATGTTGAAGTTGAACTCTGGATCTATCCAGATCACCTGCTTCAGTCAAGGATTTGTCAGATCCATTCGATTTGGTTCAGATCTAACTGATTTCAATCAAATCACCTGAGAATCCACTAATCTAGGATTTTGCATTTGCTCCATTATTCATCAATTTATTAATTAAAATAATCAATAATTTATTTTTTGGGGTTTTCTGACCTGAGTGATGGAAAATCACTCAAAAATTGAAAATAGTGGGTCGATGGGTTTACATGGTGCTCTTATCTTGAAAATGAGCATGCCCATGACTAAGACTGATTATTTGGCCCACTTTTATTACAAAACCAATTTTTCCAATTAAACTATTAAAAAATAGCCTAAGTTTTGGAAATATTAAATTTTAATAAAAAAACACTGAAAAAATTAAAAAACTAAAAAAATAGGAAAACCTAGGGGGACTTAGACATGTTCATATGACTTGAGCATGATGCCTAGCATGTTTATACATTGACACATAGACTATAATAACCTCAATAGGCCTAAATGCCGAGTTAACCACCCCAAATTTGGAGGTATGGAGTGAAAAACTTAGGAATTATTAGTCATTTATTCAACAACCAATAATAACCAAGGGAAAAAACACCCTGGGATGAACGGATTGACAAATAAAGTCTAAGAGACAGATTCTTTTACAGACACTATCATGGTAGAACATTTATTACAACTCCCTGAAGGGGGTATGAACATGTGATATAGTACAACAAAGTTTCCCAGAAACAAGACTGAAGGTCTTATGAAGTCCAAACAAGTTATCCTTGTCTGATTCACCAAGCTCACTTGATAAAAAACTAGTAAGTACAAATTAGGTGGTAACACCTCCTCCTCAGCCCCTACATCCTCCACGGACTCCTCCCTACTGAAACTGTGGTTTAGCCATCTGCTGTTGTGGTAGGTTTGGTTGCTACTGGACATAATGCATAGCTTGAACATATTGTGGTTGATTATAATGTGGTCGCTGCACTTGTTATACTGTAGTCATTCTACCATCTATGGCTGAGGTGCAAACTGCAGCTGCATTGTTGTTACACCGAAATTTTGCACTCTTGATCCATGTGTCAACCCTTTGCCTAATCCTGAATTTTCTCTCTACTAAACTGGATTGATATTGAGGTTGTTTTTGCCTATTTACCCTCTTTAGGAAAGTCAACACTCTTCTCCTTCATTATAGGAGCGCCAAAGGTGCTTTTTTCCTTCATGCTAGGTGTGCCAACATTGGCTCTCTATCTCCCACTGCTAGGAGCACCGTCGATGCTTTTTCCCTTTTTGGAAAGTGCGTCGATGGTGTTTTGAGGGCAAAAAATGAAGATTCAAGACACTTCTCGCAGGTGGATGAGGTGGTGGCTTATTCCTATTATCTAGGTGAGGTGGCATTCAGTTCCTAACCTATAGGGAAGATCCCTTAGATCCCTCCTGTTAATCCTCAACCTAATCTATCCCTTTACCCTTATAAATTGAACCCTCTCTCCATTTGGAAGGGGGGAAGGACTATGGTACTCTTATGCTGGTGGAATTTCTAGGTGATCCCTATCATTATTTGGAGGTTTGGATTTGGCTTAGATTGTAGGATGGAATATTGCAGCGTTAAGGCTAGGTTGTGATGTTCTTTCCTATGTAATTCTATGTATCTCCTTGATTTCATTAATATGGTGTTGAGCTTACTTTTCATTTTTTGTGCTTTGGTTAAAACATGAAAGCTAGTTTGAGCTTACTTTATATCTTTTTCCTACTCTAGATTCAAACATGAAAAAGGTTTCGAGTTCCTTTTATACCTTTTGCTTGCTCGTTAAAAACTCAGTGAAGAGGTATCGAGTATAGTTTTACTGTTTTTCAGACTCGTTAAAATTGGATTATGAAAAAAGAACTCGTTCTATAGTTATATTTAAGCTCTTTTTAGTCTTCTTAAAAACACAAAAAGATTGCCAAGTGAGCTTGTTACATTCAGGCTTGTAAAAGGATCAGAACAGTCGACTAGTCGAGGGTAGGTTATCTATTTTTCGGACTGATTAGGCCTATTTTACTAAAAAGGACCTTCTGTAATCTTCTTAGTCATTTTAGATTCTCTAAACATGAAATTACAAATGAGATTGCTTTCATTGGACTTGTAAAATCAAATGATGAAGGACCCTCTTTTGGGAATGATCCCATCCTTTCTCAAGTTCATAAAACATATGAGATTGGACTCATTTGAAGGACAAGCTATATCGATCATTTGTTACCCTTTTCCAGCTCGTTAAAATGAAAATAGGAACTCATTAATCATGATGGGGAAATTAAGGAAAGATTTTGTATTTTGTTATGGCAGTACATAGTTACTCTTGAACATGGCACTCATTTGCATATGAATTTCAGCACTAGGGTAATCCATTTGTCTTCGAGTCCTGGTAATTCCTAGAGTCTTATTACCTCCTTTGAGTTGTGCAAGAGTACTTTCACCATCAATTGCATTGGGGGATTGGTATCATTCTCGTGTCAATACTGCCAAGTCATACCATGCCCATGTTCAAGAGAATTTTGGTTATTTATCCACTATCTACATTCATTTTTCCTTCTACCATGTTTGTCATCCCTCAGTTAGTCTCATACATCTCTTTGTTTTCCAGTTTACTCCAAAACATCTTTGATCATGTTTCACATTGATGATGGGGGATTCATCATGGCCTTCCTTCGATGGTGCTATTCCTGCCAACTTCAACTCCTTATCTAGGAATTATACTTAGAAACCAAGTCAAGTACCTTGGTCCTGCATTCCTCAATGGCAGGTTACCTTGCTTTCAACATGATTTTGGATCATTGGCTCTTGATTGAAATATCTCGTCGATTGTTTGATTCCAAGTCCTTTATTCACATTCGATGGTATGTACTGAAATACCTTGGGAATCATTGATATTAATGGTGATTTCCATCGCACTTGTTAACAGTTTACATCATTGACTGGTAATAAAGTGGTTTCTACCATGTTTGACATCAAGACATTGTAATCACATGGTTAGATTCGTATCATTGCAGGTTCAGCTTGAAGACCCTGGTTTGTCATATATCTTCGCCCAACTTGCGATGGAGTTTTTTTTTTAGTCATATTACATGGATCCAATTTTGTATTAGTCATGGTTTTGTTATCATCTCATCATGGATATACGCTTATGTCTAGTAGCCATGATTGTGTTTAGTCAGTCTCTACTTCCGTGGATATGCATTGTATTAGTCAACAACCATGTTATGTCTTATATAAGATTTGAATTAGTGGTACTACAATAGCTTCCAGTTGACATACTTTCCTTAGATTTCCTTTTGCAAAGCATTCACCTATCGCATTCCTCTAACTTCATGCTTCGGGAGGGGATTCTGTTACACCAAAATATTGCACTCTTGACCCATGTGTCAACCCTTTGCCTAATCCCCAAGTGTCTATGTACTAAACTGGATTGATATTGAGGTTGTTTTTGCCTTTTTACCCTCTTTAGGAAGGTCGGTGCTCTTGTCCATCATGCTAGGATTGTCGAAGGAATTTTTTCCCTTCATGCTATGTCCGTCGGTGCCAGCGCTCTGTCTCCCACTGCTAGGAGCGCCGATGACACTTTTTTCCTTTTTGGAAAGTGCGTTGATGGTGTTTTGAGGGAAAAAAAATGAAGGTTTGAGACCCTTCTCGAAGGTGGATGAGGTCTTGGTTTATCCCTATTATCTAGGTGAGGTGGAATTTGGTTCCTAACCTATAGGGAAGATCCCTTAGATCCCTCCTCTTAATCCTGAACCTACTCTATGCCTTTAGCCTTATAAATTGAATCCTCTCTCCATTTGGAAATAGGGAAGGACTATGATGCTCTTTTATGGTGGAATTTCTAGGTGATCCCTATCATTCTTTGGAGGCTTGGATTTGGCTTAGATTGTTGGATGGATTATTGTAGAGTTAAGGCTAGGTTGTGACGTTCTTTCCTATGTAATTCTATGTATCTCCTTGATTACATTAATAAAAATCTATTTTCATAAACATTTCTATTGTTAATGATGTTTAGATATTTCTTCCTTAACTGTTAGCTTAGATCAATTATATGTTTTGATACACATATACTGTTTGCTTACTTCCACATGATTTACAGGGATTTGCAGCTGTAGATCTGAAGATTCTGGAGCTTGGATCAACAAAGAGAGAAGAGGATCTCCATATTTCTTGTAGGTGATCTATTTGTTTCTTTGCATTTACGTTTGATCTAGGAAAGTAGTTTGTATTTTTTATTTTATTTGTTATAGATCCACTTGGACTAGGGAGATCTGGATTGATTCCAATTGAGTAGATTTGTCCAATAACAGCTGTAAACTGTTGTTGCAGTTACACAAGGATAAACTGCATCAGGGATGGTGGTGTATACTACACCTGTGTTGCTGGTTGTACCACTTGTGGCTGCGCTTGCACTTACAGGGGGTCTTCATCTTTCACAAATATGAATCATATGTCCTTTCCTAGATCAAATCATCAGCTCGACAGTTTTTTCCATCATGTCCTATTGACCGAAAAAATGTACAGTACATATTTTTTTCCTTGGTAACTATCTTCTGCATGTATTCGTAGTTCTCATGTCAATTCCCATAGACTTGACATATGCGACACCATGGTACAACAGCATAGCTCAATGGGTTCACGGCTCCCGACAACAAATAATTCTGAAACATCATACATGTGCCCTTGGTTTGTCTATTTGCATGGAACTAAGTACACAAGAGATCCTCATGATATTCCTTAGCCTTCTTGATATCTTAAAGCTGAAGCATCAAATTGGCCAACTATGCTTAAATTTGGTTAATTCCTACTGCAATTTCTCCTACCGGTGATGCCTCCAATTTCATCGCAGTCTCCAGGGCATCACTCTGGGTCACAATCTTTTGTTGCATTAGTGGTTGTCTGATATGCGAGACAAGCGCAGCGATGAACCACTCCTTATGTTGAACATCGCTTATCTAAAAAACTGACATGAGCCATCAATGTCTTAAACCACTGATTGAAGTCCCAAATTTTTTCCCTGGGGAACTGTTTGATCTCTTTCAATTCAATAATCTATTGAGCCTCAGACTTCTTCTTGAATTCCTTGAATAGCCTTGTTCATATCTCATCCAATGTTTTCGCGGTACCTCCCATAGGAACCCGCGTGAATCTCATGAACCATTCCAGTACATGGCCCCTAAGAGTAGTTGCCAGCTGGCTTTTCTTGACATCATCATCTACAGTTTATCGGGCGGTCCCGATTGCCTCACACAAGAACTAGTACTACTCTATATCGTCAATGTCATTTCCATGGAATATTGGTTACTTCATTTCATCGCCCACCATTTTGGGTCTTCTTCCTCCTGCTGGTACTCAATTGCTAGACTGTTTCTGGCACATCGAGCAAGTCGACGTAGAATGTTCATTTCTTCCTTGTGGTGGAGTAGAGCGTGGAGGTATAGACATGTTACTATTGGGGTTCGATCCCATTGTACTTCATGATGTAGATTGGGCCTAGTTTTCCTCGTCGTCACAAAAAGGTCGCTTCATCCTGTGTGGTTGTTCCTTGCAGCATCGCACTTCGATTGCAGTAGGACCTTCTCCCATCCTCTGCCTCTTCTCTTGAAACCTTGCTCCTCCCCTAGTACAACCACTTGTTTCCTCTGCAACCTTCACATTCTCACCAAAACTCATGCCCAGCTACCCTTTACCTTTTCTTGCATCTCCCCCTTTCGTCACAGTGCCTACATCCTCTGTACACTAGACTTCCACTACTCTTGGTCCATCCTCAGAATACATTTTTCATAGACCAGTTGCTTAATGGACAGCTACAGCGATAGAAAAAATCTTCCTCCTGGTCTGCTGAAGAACTCCCTTTCTGCTTCACTAAATGACTCATTCATGTCTACTACAAACTTGGTGACGTATCCTTCCAAGATACTATCCAACCACACCTCAACATCCTGTGATGACTTATTGTTGGTTTCCTATAATTCCTAGAGTAGCACCAGAGTCTAGGATGTTGGCTCTCCTCCTTGGAAGTTTTTTTTCTTAGAAGTCAACTTTGCCAACCATTCATGCAAGAGGACATGAAACTCACAAAAGAACCATTCGTGAGGACCGTCTTGTATATATCTATCTAACCAATGGCTCATCGACACCTTTGGATTTTGATTTTCGGCTTCAGAAAACTCCCACAACTTTAGATCAAACCACCCTTCAATCTCCGGTTGAGTTGGATGCCAAAACATATCCTCCTCTTAATCACAAATCGGTCACAGCAACGAAACCATTCGTTAGCAAAATCCCACCAACAAAGCCTTATTGACAGGGGTTCTCACCATGTCGACGCCCAACTAGTGCAATCTCCCTGAGCACTAGCCTAGATAGGTTTTAGCCTACCCAGCAACATCTGAATATCGGATGAAGTCTCACTTGAGATGTTCAAGGGAGAGCTATCGAAACCAAGTTTCCGAAAGTGGGGAAGGAGGATATGGGATCCAATAGGAAAACAACATAACTTAACAGATCTAGAAATATGTAGTCGACATTAACTCATTTTCATAACTACAGAGTGCATCATACATTTGTCATAGTATATCTATCATAGCAGCATTATTTATAAAAAATATCAACTCATAATGCAACAACAATATAACATACTTTTAAACAGATCGCACCAGCATCATTATAGCAGAAATAGAATGAACCACAGCGACATCATAACAGATCTAGATCATCATAGCATCGTAACAAGACAGATCTCAGCAGAGAAAATAGTAAAACAAAAACGAGATTTATGCATCAACCATCATATATATTAACTCTGCGCAAAAGATCCAAAACCAGATAATTATTCTCCAAAACTTGAGGCTAAATACATCAGAAAACAACCCATATAGGTCACCGATACAACATGAAATTCTCTAAGATCGGATCATACAAGACCTCAAGCAATAATCATTACCAAAACCAATAATGATCATCTACTCTTTAGTCCTCCTACTTTACTTGCAAAACTAGATCTATAAATAGGCTTGTGCCATGACATTGAAGGTCCACTTCTAACTAACTTATAAATGCTAATGACCTATTATGATAAAACTTGGTCAAATAATATATAAAATATTCAAAACAGTTATTTTTCCACCCCTCGTGCTGATCTGGCCTTGCGAGGTACTGCGTGAGCTTGCACGGTTGCCGCGATGCTATGCAACTCACTTACCAAAACCCCTGCCAACAGGCCCCCAAAATAGTCTTGTGGCTTGTCCCCGAGCCACGTTAGGTTGATAGGGTGTAGGCTGATGTTCATGCTTCAAAATCTTCAAGTTGCGGCATCATCTCATGAACCTGAAGCTAGACTTTGTCGAAATTACTTTGACAATTAGTCAAAGCGTGCTACACTGGGTGCTCCTCTCTGGCCTTGCCATCGAACATCTATCGATTCTCCTGCATTGCCTGCAGTGGTGATTGCTTTAACAGCCAACTATCCAAAGAGCTCCTTTAGCTGCTTAGCAATTTTCTTATTGGCATCATGCCCCTGGATATACTACACCAAATCTTCCCCAGCCTTTGGAAATCCTGTGATGCTCGCGATTGAATCTACTGTAATAGGGATGGGGGTATTCAACCAAAGCCTCCCCCCATGAAAATAATCCAACAGTTATTTAACACATGCATGGGCTTCATTCAATCACCCAAAATGAGGCATATTGATGAGCCCCACCAATCCAAATTGGTCTAACCCACTCACCCAAGGTTGAGGAATACACTAAAGGGGGGCACCAGGCACCATTAGGATTGACTTGTAGGGCTCATCCCTAACTTCCTTGAGTAACAACAAGTCATGGTCTTCAAATTTCAACCGAAGAAATGTAGGGATGTGTTGAGGCCCCAAAATTCGCAGGCATCAATAGTAAGGGATTCTCCCCAGTCAACGTTCCCAACTAGCCTACTGACTGTTTGGTATAGGGAATCCGTCCGGTTTGCGGTCCGGCTACCATAGGTCAAAGTAACAAAAACAAGGATTTACCGGTTACGGCTCGGTCCATCGAGTATTTTTTGTATTTTTGACTTAAGCTATGAAATGCAAGTGCCTAATTAACCATGCAGGGCGATAAGATGTGAGGAGCAGTCACAATGTGATGCGTAGGTTCTTACCTCTTGTCTTAGACTCACTAGCATCTAAATCACATACAACAAGGAATTAAAACTAACTATCTAAACTATCCCTAGGGAGCAAGATTATCATTTATTAGTGAGTAATATATTTGGTACATGCATAATGAAAAATTACATATAGCTGACACTTCTTTCAAGACACATGAACAATTGCAAATTTTTGAACAACCAGTTAGCCAATTGTTTTATGAACCGCATTCATTACTCACAGTGGAAAAACATCACAAAATATACTGAAAAGCATTCACCAAGAACATAGGTTCAGGAAGTTAAATACTCTCACAGTTAATGAAACACAGCTGAAAATGAAATAGTTCCCCTTCAACATTGTTCATTTAATCACATTGATACATTCCACATTTCGCTTTCTCCAACAGGAAAAAGTTGCAGCTTCTGATTGTAAAACGAAATAGTTCCTCTTAGAAGCAAATGGTTAACAAATTCTTCCAGGGAAAAAGTCCTTTCTAACTCCTATCTCTTCAATATTTAACTACATCACCAATCGTTTGGGCTGCCCCCCAAACCCCTGACCTTCCAGTTCTTCCAACGCTTCCTATTTTTCTACGTTGTCTGTATGCACTCATGAATCCTTTAGTAACAGACAGACAGTCAGGTGCGCCTTTAGCATTATTGATTTTGTCTTATGCTTCGACGGCCCTTTTAGCGATCCGATCGGTTTCATTTCGATCCTGGCCAAACTGTTCCCCTACGTCTTTGCGCATCAGTTCCTCACGTCCACCTGTAATTAATCCATGTGCACTATTTGCATTATAAAACAAAGAAGCAGATTAAATAAACAGAAATGGCCAGGTGCATCCCAGAGGAAGTCAGAAGGATAGCAACATCGGAAGCCAAATGGATTTCCTGGACGCAACGATGGAAGAGTCAATGCTATCGGCATGCGACAGGAGGGCGGGAGAACTTTGAATCAGAAATTAGATGGCTTTCCCTTTTGGAAGCTCGATTACTTTCCCAGCCACAACGGTGGATGAGAAAATACTAAGACACGCAACCTTCGGGCAGGACAAACTTTAAATTGGAAGTCGGCCAGGTTTGGACATTGGAAGACAAATGGCTTTCCCATCCGCAACAGCGGAAGAGAAATGGTTTCGAGTCCGTGGCTAAACAGGAAAACGTACATCGGCAAGCGGATCGTTTTGGGCTTCGGGCGCTTAAGTGCTTTGGGATCCACAACAACGGAAGTGAAAAGGATTTGGCTTCCAATCAAAACAAGAAAGACTCCTGATCAATGGAAAAAACTAAGTGCTTCAGTCAGCCTTAAACATTCAACAACGGACAAAAAACCCGTTGTTCCTCCGCAACAGCAACCCACAAAGAAGAATATTTGATCCAATCGACAAGCTAAACCCAACCTTAAAATATGCGACTCACCATAAGTATCAAACACAGGAAACTTCTGAAAAACCAGGATGGGAGGTAAACTTCAGGAAATCATCCACAATTAAAGCATGGCCCCAAAAATTCAAGGATTCAGATGATTAAAACAAATGCAAAAATCATGAGGAGGGGCCCAAAATTTAAGAAATTTGGGGAGAATGGTTGCAACTGCAACAATTTCCGATTACCTGGTGAACCTAGATCTCTGGGCAATTATACTTTGAGTGCCAGACTATGTAACAACAAGTGCATCCCATTGAATTCTTCTAGCTATCTGGATTTCTCGAATGCCGAAAGTGTGTACCTTTAATCATTGATAATAGTCCAATTTGGGAGAGTGGAAACCATTATTTTCAAATCCAGATAACTCTGTTGAGGCCAGAGGATGAGTTTCATTATTACCTTTGTCTTCAGGTAGCTGATAGCTTGGACACCACAGGATTGTAGGACATGGTAAACAGAAATATTCATTTGTTCCTCGGTCCCATGCCATTTTAGCACTTTTTGTGCTCTTGGACTTTTGTCCCTTTTCATATGAGTCCTCCTGCATGCCTTTCTTACTAAATTTTAACTCAGGATCCTCTATCCCATAGTATCCTTTTGTGTGAGTGGTGTATTTAATTTTCAGCTCACGGACGGAGAGGATATTTTGGAAATTTAGAACAGATGATTCAGCACCTGCTTTGATTTATGATGCTTTCGTAGGAGTCTTTGACTCTTTATTTGCTTTTTGGCATTCGTTTCTTGGCATGGGATCATTTATATTTAATATACTATTCACCTTGCTCCTTTCCATGGGTCCTCTGCTGTCGCTCCTTAGGACATTTTAATTGTGACGTGGATGGAGCCTGAACATAGTATTCCAGACTCTTCAAATCCAATTTATTTCACAGGGGTTAAGCAGGACTTCAATGCACACAGATTTATTCGAGAAAACTGCTAAACTGGAAGAAGTTATTTTATATGAACAACAACCCACAGTCTGATCACCAAATTGTTTAGCATTCCCAAAAATTTTGATGTTCCCCATGCGACCGCGGGTTCGTCCCCTTTATTGAAATCAATAAACTTAAACTAAAATCAACTAAAAAAAAAAAAAGACTCAAAAGACATCTAAACAGCTTATTAATATACAAGACATAAGAACTCAAAGAAACTCAGGAAAAATAAGGCTTGAGAACCAAACCATTCACTGGTAGGTTCTCTTCCCATCCTTGTAGATCTTGCAACTTATAAGTAGAAGGGCCAAGCTTTGCCACTATCTGATAAGGGCCTACTCACAACTGCTGGAATTTAGTGTGCTTTCCTTTCTAATCGTGGGGGTGATCCATTTGAGCACTAGGTCTCCTACTTTAAAATCTTTTGTTCCAGCTTTATGCTTGTCAAACCATCTCTTAACTAACTCTTACTATTGCTTAAAGCGTTCTTTGGCTTTAGATCTAGCCTCTTCTGCTTTCAGGAGATTATATATTATTATTTGCAAAACTTCATCATCCGACCCCATGGACTCTTGAGCTAGTATGGAAGATGGTAGCATGATATTGGGAGGAAGGATGGCTTCTTTACCATATACAAGGGTATATGGAGACACTCCAATCGCATACTTGGGGGTGACTCTATCAGCCCAAAGGGAATTTGGTAAAGCTGAGTGCCAACTCCTCTGGTTTTCTACTACAGTCTTCTTTAAAATTCTAATCATATTTTTGTTGGAGGATTCAGCCAGGCCATTTCCTTGTGGATAGTAATCAGCAGAATAATGCAATTTTATTCCTTTATCATGAGCAAAAGCAGTCAATTTAATTGATGAAAAGTACTTAGCATTATCAAAAACTAACGAAACTGGAACTCCAAACCTGGTCATGATGTGGTCTTGTAGGAAGCTGATTACTTCGTCCTTGTTTATCTTGCACAACGGGATAGCTTCGACCCAGCGAGTAAAATAATAAGTAGCGGTTAGAATGTACTTGTGCTACAGAAAGGAATTCGATTTTATTTCTCCAATAATATCCAGTCCCCATTGCTCAAATGGTTCTGTGATCATCACAGGATTTAGAGGTGATGCTGCTTTAGGCTATCTCCCACTATACCTTTGGCAAATATCACACTTCTTGACATGTGCATGTGCGTCTCTAAAGAGCGTAGGCCAATAGTAACCTGCCCTGAGGATTTTGTGGGATGTGGTATCCCCTGAATAATGTCCTCCAATAGGACCGTCATGCAATTTTGCCATCACTTTCTTCGCATCTTCCTTTTCTAAGCATATGAGAAGAACCCCGTCATAATTCTTTCTGAATAATACCCCTTCAACAAGTTGATATGCGGCTTATTTAAGATGGAGCGCTCTCCTTTTCTTGGAATTCCAATGTTCTGGCAACATTCCTACCTGCAGGCAATGCACAAGGTCTCTATACCAAGACTCGGGAGCTGTAAACAAAGGGCATACCTCCATTACATGTAATCCGGCTTCATCTTCCCAGGCATGTTCTTCATTTTTTCCATTTTCAGTCATTTGTTTGCACAACCCTTGTCCTTTAACTATCAATGCTGGCTTGAATTAAAGGTCGTAATATTGAAGAGTTGTTACCCAGTTGCCTCTTCTTTCTCCTAACTCCTTTTGTATAAGAAGAGACCTCACAGCTAGGTAGGGGACGATCACCTTGGTTCTGTTTTTTAAAATATAAGGCCTGAATTGCTTTACTGCTTTGAATACAGCATAAGCTTGTTTATCAGTAGATGGGTAATTTAATTCAGCCCCCTGTAGACCAGTACTCATAAAGGATATTGGGAATTCATCCCCCCATCTTCCTTTTGGGTGAGCACAACTGCTAGTGAATCATCGGATACGAAGGTGTACAAGATAAAATATTTGTCAAAATTTGGGCTTTTCAAGGAGGGTGCATGTGCAACAGCAGTTTTGATTTTGCTGAATGCACTCTTCTCAATTTCAGTCCACTTGAATAGTGCATTTTGCTTTACCATCTGCTATAGTGGTTTGACAATCTGACCAAAATCAGGCACAAATCTTCGTACAAAGTTTATCGTTCCCATAAATGATTGCATCCCCTTCTTATTATGGGGCAACAGGATTTGTTCAATAGCCTTGATTCTTTCTGGATCTATAGATATTCCTTTCTTCGAAACTATGTGACCCAACAACTTTCCCTCCGTGACAGTGAACACACACTTCTTAGGATTGAGTGAGATGTCGTATTTCCGATAGCGTTCAAAAATTTTCCCTAAGTGAAACAAGTGCTCTTCTCTTTTCATCGAGAATATTGTAATATTGTCAAGGTATACCACAACACTTTGGCCAATTAATCTGTGGAAAGCTATGTCCATAGCCAGCATTTATCAGCCCAAAAGGCATCCTTCTGTAGGCAAAGGTTCCCCATTTGGTCCTGAACGTTGTATTTAATCTGTCTTCTTTAGCTACTAATACTTGATTATAGCCAGAGAAACCATCTAATAATGAAAATAGTTCAGAACCTGAAACCATTTGTAGCAGTTGCTCCATGGGTGGAACGGGATAGTTATCTTTGTCTGATGCATGGTTTAGATTCCTAAAATCCACGCAGAGCCTGATTTCTCCAGAATTTTTCCTTACTGGTACCAGATTTGATACCCACTCAGAGTGTTTGACTTTGAAAATGATTCTAGCATGCAATAATTTCTTCACTTCATTCTGAATCAGCAGTTCCAATTTTGGATGCATTTTTCTTAACGGTTGTTGATAAGGCTTGACACCTGCTTTAATGGGGACAACATGCTTGATGATGTTGGTGTCGTATGTTTTCAAATATTCGTACATCCATGGGAAAACATCTTTATTTTGTTTAAATAGACTGATGAATTTGTCTCTTTCTGCTGGTGAACAACACTTGCCGAGATTTACAAATTTGGGATTCGTCTCAGTCCCTAAATTTACCAGCTCGAACTGTAGAGATGAGCTGTGGGTCTTCACATTGGCTGGTCTTTGGAAATTTTCATTTAAATCAAACATTTTTTCTAATGTTCTGACACCTTTAGGAATGAAATTGTCATATTTCATCTCAGCCTGATGCTCTTCATCGTCTATGATCGCTCCTTTAAACACCTCGTCATTTGTCAAGCATTCTATGATTTTTTGATCATCGTCGAACAATCGCAAGTTGGTGATCATATTCGGTACTAAGGGCCTGAAAAGCAGTTCAACAAAACATCGATTATTAATGGGTACGAGTCTAGCGGTTGATGTGGCCAACAGATCAGCAGCTGCGTTTTTAATTCTTGGAATTGAAATGATGTTGAATGCATTAAAATATTTGAGCAAATCCCATACCTCATTCTGGTAAGCCTTTAAGTGAGGGGAGACATAATGTATCTGATTCCGGATTTGTTTCATAATAATTTCAGAATCCCCAAAAACTTTTAGATTACGTACCTTTAATTCAATTTCCTTCTTTAGTCCCTGCACCAGTGCTTCGTACTCAGCTGTATTATTAGTACACTCAAACTCTAATCTACATGAAAGGAAATGTTTATTCTTCTGTGGGTCGATCAGGACATAGCCAGCCCCTGACCCTTCTAATGTCTTAGAGCCATCAAAAAACAAAATCCAAAAATCACTAACTACTGAAGGTGAATCTACTCCTACTGCTAAGCTTACTATATTACAGTCAATCTCATCAACCTATGAGAATCGAAGGAGATTAGGATGGGTGTCAGATGTGTTGCTAGCTTCTTCTGCTTGATAATTCCCTAGTTCCAACTCAATAAAATAGTTTCCCAGTACAGAATCCACTAGTACCTTCTTCTCCTCCAGCTAAGTAACATTGTATTTCATGTGAGGCTCTCTTAGAATCTTAATCTTGTTTGGACTCCCTTTGTATGGAAACCAAAGATGGGACCAATCTGAGGTGAAATATCCATTTAATTTGGCCGACCAATCTCTGCTCAGGACAAGACCGTAAGTGTCTGGTATATCAGCCACCACGATGTTAATAACTTGGCAAACTTTGTCATTAGATGCCAGACGGACTAGGACATCTTCTAGCTCACCAATTACCTTCACATCCATTCTATCCAATTGAACCACCATCCACATGGATGGCTTAGGCTGCCCATTGATCTTTTTACAGACTGATATGGGCATAACATTTACCGACGCCCCTGAGTCTACCAATCAATTATGTACACTATGATTGAAAATTTCAAACATGAGGAGGAAAGGTGGATGTTTTCTTTTAGACTTACCTCCAACACTGGTTTCTTCAATTTCTTCTTCTTCCTGAGGTTGATTGTTGGTGGGAAGCTTCTCATCCGATGCTTCAAGTGCTTTCAACAGTCTTTCCTTTTGCTGCGGCACTTTACACATTTCAAACAGTGGCACATTTGCTTTTACCTTTTTTAAATCCTCCACAATGTCATAATCCATTGGTTGCTCAATGGGATGGGGTTTATCAGCATTTTCTTCACTTGTCTTGACCTGCACGTCACTTTACCTAGGATTTAAGCTGGTAATAGTGAACTCTGGAATTTTATCAGCCAAAGATTTGTTTTGAAATTTCTTCTTAACATTTCTCTACAACCTCTTAATCTTTGGGAGTATAAGACTGTCTTCCTTAACCATCCCTTGGCTCCTTGTGGCTACGTTGGTTTCCATAACATCCTTGTACCCCTGATTCTTTTCCTCTTCAACATCAAATACCGAGACAGAATTCCAGAAAGCCATGGTTTCCTCTTCCTGTTATTTAGTAGAAGTAGAAGCAGAATTCTCTTTTCTTTCTTCATCTCCCTCTTCCATTAATCTAGAATCTAACAGTTGATTCATGACCAACATCATCGAATTAATCCATTGAGGACAATTCTTTTTAGAGTGTGGTTGTTGGTGGAAAGTGCAAAAATTGTCCTATCCTACCTCTGTTAAATTCATAGATGCACTATTGTGAGGAGGAGGTTGAGACTGATGGTTATCCTCTCTTTTCTTATAATATGGCTTATAAAACTTTTGTGCTTCCTTTTCTTTCTCCATAACTATGATTTTGTTGGACAGCTTCTACATCATTTTGGCCATATTTTCCAAATCTGGTGACTTCTCTTCCTTAGGCTTAGTAAACAATAAGGATTTTCTTCCAGCACCTTTCTCTCCTGACTGTTCTGGATAGTCTTCAATGCTCTCTCTTCCGGCTTCCACCACTTCTGCTTCTTCATAAGTTTCCGTCAAAGTAGGCCTGGCCCTACCTTTGGCGAACATGGCCAAATTAGGGCCTAAAGCTGAAGTATAATATTCAGTCAGAACTTTGTCTGAAGGTCTATCTGTTTGAGAAAAATTCTTGAGATAGGCTGCAAACCTTTGTGTGAAACTGTGCACCTTTTCGTTTCTTTCTTTCTTCAATGCGCACAGCCCTTTCATGAGAGATGCATGAGTTTTCTGAATTGCATACTTACTTCTGAAAATTATTTCGAAGGTATCCCAATCAGGGATAGAGTTAGCAGGCAATCCAAAGTACCATGACACTGCAGCTCCTTTAAGGGTATGCGGGAACAATCTGCAGACTACATATTCATATTCCCCTGCCCTTAATCCTTCAATTTCCAAGTAAAAAATTTGTGGATGATCCTCTACTAGTATTTTCTCATTTGGGTCGAACTTGGGCAACATCTTGTCAAAGGCTTGAGGTAGGTCATGTAATGGAGGTGTCAGGTTTAATGGTGATCTGGCTCTCCATGCAGGTGGTGGATTTGGTGGGTTAGGTGGTGGATTAGCATTTACTCCTGCCATGATTCTAGCTGGAGAATGAGGAGGTGAACCAACTGGAGTATGAGCAGGAGAACTGTGAGGGGTTTCTGGGCCTTCTTGATTCAAAGGTAGCATAGCTTCCTGTAAGGCTGTTTCTAAAAGTTCTTCCCAGTCTCCAACCAACACTGAGTCTTCCGCTACAGGACGATCTTTCATTTTATAGTCTCTTCTGGGCCATTCAGGGATGATTGGAAATCCTCCAATATTCTTTACATATGCCCTGGTGTGTCTTCTCATAACAATTTCATTGCCAATAGAATATAGATGTTCTCTTTCTTCCGAAATTTGATTTTGAAACCCACTGCTTTGAGAACTGTTACCGGTGGAATATTCTCAGGAAAACAGGTTTCCTCGGCCAGCCATACACTGGCATCCCTCCTTCTAGTGCCAAAACTATTGAGGCCCCGAAATTCACAAGAAGAAATAGTAAGGGATTCTCCCCAGTCAACGTTCCCAACTAGCCCGCTGACTATTTGGTATAGGGAATCCGTCCGGTTTGCGGTCCGGCTACCGTAGGTCAAAGTAACAAAAACAAGGATTTACCGGTTACGGCCTGGTCCACCAAGTATTTTTTGTATTTTTGACTTAAGCTATGAAATCCAAGTGCCTAATTTACCATGCAGGGCGATAAGATGCAAGGAGAAGTCACAATGTGATGCGCAGGTTCTTACCTCTCGTCTTAGACTCACTAGCATCTAAATCACATACAACAAGGAATTAAAACTAACTATCTAAACTATCCCTAGGGAGAAACATTATCATTTATTGGTGAGTAATATATTTGGTACATGCATAATGAAAAATTACAGATAGCTGACACTTCTTTCAAGACACATGAACAATTGCAGATTTTTGAACAACCAGTTAGCCAATTGCTTTATGAACCGCATTCATTACTCACAGTGGAAAAACATCACAAAATATACTGAAAAGCATTCACCAAGAACATAGGTTTGGGAAGTTAAATACTCTCACAGTTAATGAAACACAGCTGAAAAGGAAATAGTTCCCCTTCAACATTGTTCATTTAATCACATTGGTACATTCCACATTTTGCTTTCTCCAACAGGCAAAAGTTGCAGCTTCTGATTGTAAAACGAAATAGTTCCTCTTACAAGCAAATGGTTAACAAATTCTTCCAGGGAAAAATTCCTTTCTAACTCCTATCTCTTCAATAATTAACTACATCACCAATCGTTTGGGCTTCCCCCCAAACCCCTGACCTTCCAGTTCTTCCAACGCTTCCTATTTTTCTACGTTGTCTGTACGCAGTCATGAATCCTTTAGTAATGGACAGACAGTCAGGTGCGCCTTTAGCATTATTGATTTTGTCTTATGCTTCGACGGCCCTTTTAGCGATCCGGTCAGTTTTGTTTCGATCCTGGCCAAACTGTTCCCCTACGTCTTTGTGCATCAGTTCCTCACGTCCACCTGCAATTAATCCATGTGCATTATTTGTGTTATAAAAAAAAGAAACAGATTATACAAACAGAAACAGCTACTCCACAGGAAATGGCCAGGTGCATCCCAGCGGAATTCGAAAGGACAGTAACATCGGAAGCCAAATGGATTTCCCGGCCACAACGACGGAAGAGTCAATGCTACCGGCATGCGACGGGAGGGCGGGAAAACTTTGAATCGGAAATCGGACAACTTTCCCTTTCAGAAGCTCAATTACTTTCCCAGCCGCAACGGTGGACGAGAAAAGACTAAGACACGTGACCTTCAGGAAGGACAAAATTTAAATCGAAAGTCGGCTAGGTTTGGACATCGGAAGACAAATGGCTTTCCCATCCGCAACAGTGGAAGAGAAACGGCTTTGGGTCCCTGGCTAAACAGGCAAACGTACATCGGTAAGCGGATCGTTTTGGGCTTCGGGCGCTTAAGTGCTTTGGGATTCGCAATGGAAGAAACAAAAAGGATTTGGCTTTCGATCAAAACAAGAAATACTCCCGATCAATGGAAAAAAATTAGTGCTTCAGTCAGCCTTAAACATTCAACAACAGACAAAAAACCCGTTGTTCCTCCGCAACAGCAACCCACAAAGAAGAATATTTGATCCGATCGACAAGCTAAACCCAACCTTAAAATCTACAACTCACCATAAGTCTCAAACGCAGGAAACTTCTGAAAAACCAGGACGGGAGGTAAACTCCAGGAAATCATCCACAATTAAAGCATGACCCCAAAAATTCAAGGATCCAGACGATTAAAACAAATGCAAAAATCATGAGGAGGGGCCCAAAATTTAAGAAATTTGGGGAGAATGGTTGCAGCTACAGCAGGATGATGTCGACCAAGCACATCATCCCTTCTGGCAGTGACAAAAATTTCGATGGATACTTCTGACTTTTCGTTGGCTGCCTCAACTTTGCTCTCGGTCGCGTAGGAGCAACATACCCCAAAATATCATGAATAGAGATGCCCCTAGGTGTCGTAGACTAAAAAGATATTGAGCACGATGACCCGGTCTGTGTAGTTACTTCTCCTTGCACTCTCACCAATGTGCGGGTTTGCCTCTTTTGCGGCAGCATGGAACTGGGCTTCTGATCCTATCGCTTCCGCTTGGGGATAGATGATGAGCCAACAACCATGCTCATGACTTCTTCTTCGACAACAGTGGGCCGAATAGGGGACTCTAGCTCGCTTGAAATCTCAATGGCATCAAGGTCGTTTAAAATGCCTCACACCTCAAACCTTAAAATGCACTCAACAACTCTAACCTTCAACACTGCAACTCACTCCAAATATCACAACACGCTACACAATTCTCCCTCTACTTCACACTCTGGTCGCTCTACTATGTAATTCCATCCTCTTGCATCCCGCACACTTTTTTTAGCCACTTCCAATTCAAACTCATCATTGCCAAATCTATGATCATCATTATGACTAAATCTGGTAGTAATGATGCCAAATCCATCAGCAATCCTACTCTTCTGATGACCGAATCAACCATTAATGCACGTCACTTCAACAAGCACCACCAACCAACTATTTTAACTACCTACATTTATTACTTGATTTGACCAACCCACAGCCCTATGGCTATCACAGGTCATCGTGCTTATGTTGCTACTAACTCTAACCTTACGCAACCTCTTTCCCTAGGCTCACCCTACTATCTAACTTTGCGCAGCCTCCTTTTTTTTTTCTACAATGCTTCATGCTCTGGCCCCGTCCTATAGGGCTTCAAGCAACTGCCATTGACAAGCTTTGACAATTCCGCACCATCTAATTGGTGTAACTAAACTACACCTCCAGAAGTAATGGAATGAACAAGGTACGGACCTAACCAATGCATTTGTAACTTACCTGGATGTTTTATAAACTTGTTGTCATATAACATCACCAAATCTCCTTCTACAAACTATTTTTTCTTAATGTGGCGATTGTGCCATGCCTTCTATCAATCCTTTTCAACCTGCTAGTGGAATCCTGCAATGAAATGATCTTCTTCGAGCTGGACCAATTGCACAACGTGTTATTCTAATGCTTTTGCATCATCCATGCCCGTCATCGCAGCAATGTGCAAACTAGGAACAATATACTCAATGGGCATGACTACCTCCTACCCATAGATCGGCTTGAATGGTGTCTATCCAGTTAGCAATTTGCAAGTAGTGTGATAGGCTCATAGCACTATAGGAATTTTCAATTCCCAGTCATCACAGTTAGTATTACATACCTTAGTCAGCGTTGTTTCCAAGATTTTGTTGAATGCTCTGACAGTCCCATTTTCCTATGGATGGTATGGTGTACTCCTCTTATGTTGCACCTGTAACTCCTTAGTCAGTTCTTTCATAGTCTAGTTGATGAAGTGACTACCCTGGTCACTCATCAAAATTTGGGGGCACCCAAACTGTGTCATAATGTTTTCAAAAATGAACCTTGTTGTTGTTGCAGCGGTACAATCCACAACTAGCACAGCTTCCGCCCACCTAGTCAAGTAGTCAGTTGCAGTAATAATGTATCACTCACTAGTGCTATTTCCTGGAGGATTAATAGGACCCACAAAATCCACTACCCACTTCTCAAAAGGTTGGAGAGTTACCTGTGGCACCAGCAACATCTCGTCCCACCACAATGGTTTATTGACGTGCTGGTAGACGTTGCAACTTCTCGCATATTTTGTGGCATCATTATGAAATGTAAGCCACCATATCCTAGCATGAAACACCTTCCACATAGTATCCCAACCTCCATAGTGACCTCTCGCAACTCCTGCATGTGCTTGTTCTAGAATGGGACCCCGCTCATGCGATAAAATACACCATCGCAAAATTTCATCCAGTCCAAGATTATATAACTATCCAGCAATTAGTTGAAAATCAAAAGCTTTCATGACCAGATGCTTCCTTTGACTAGTCCACATGTCTTTTGGGGTGACACCAGTGGCCAAAAACTGAACAATTGGTGCATAGTGGTCATATGCGATGTCAACACGGAACAATTGTGCATCTGGAAAACCATAATAAATATTGGTCAGCTCTTCACCATTCTCAACGTGAGATAGATGATCTAAACCGGCGTTCAACCATCTTGGATTCACCACTATTTCAAAACCAAACTCTTGGAGCGAAAGAAACCATCTATAGATTTCCCCCCCAACACAGGCTTATTGACTAGGTATTGCAAAGCAGAATGATCAGTGAACATCTTGAAATGTCCACTCAAAAAATAGTGCCTAAAATTCTGTAAGGCATAAACCATCTCCAGGCCTTCCCATTCCGGTGTCGTATAATTTCATTAAGCAAATGACAACTTTCTACTGGAATATGCTATTGGATGATCCAGGTCGCCCTCACCTGGTTACACAAGAACAACCCCCAGCGTGATAGAAGAAGCGTCAATGTGCACGTGGAAATATTTATTCCAATCAGCAAAAACTAGTATTGGCGTAGAAGCCATCTTGGAATTAAAGGTGTCAAAAATTCCTTGACATTCCTGAGTCCATTCATAGGCTGCATCCCTTTTTAGTAGTTTCTCCATGGGGTTAGTAATCACAGTGTATCCTTTAATAAAATTGTGACAGTATCTTGTATGCCTCAGCATTGCTCGAAGCATCTTCACATTCATCAGTAGCAGTAAACTAAGGATTAGCACAATATTCGCCAGATCAACCAACAGGCCTTCCTTGCATACGATGTGCCCAAGTAGAATGCCAAATGACACGTAGAAAATACACATTTTAGATTTCAATGCGATCTGATGCTGTCGACACCCTTTTAGCATCAGTCGAAAGTTGTAAAAATGGCCCCTTATTAATCCATAGATAGTCCAATCATCCATATACACCTGCAAAAACATTTGAATAAAGTCTTTAAACACATTGACAACTACCTGAAAGAATACTGCTGGTGCATTTTTTAGTCCAAAAGGCATCACTGTATATTGAAAACAGCCCCATTCAGTGACAAACATGGTCTTATGGTGATCTTCCTTTGCAATACGGATCTGGTGGTATCCCAAAAACCTGTCTATGAAAGAATACGTCTCCTGGCCACCTACTCCTTCAAGAAATTCATCTATAAAAGGGGTTGGGAACGGGTCATGGACGCATGCATCATTCAATTTTCTTAGGTCGACACAAATGCAGATTTCACCGGTCTTGTTATCCTGGACCACCATAGAGATAATCCACTTAGATTCTTCTACAAGCTCGATCATCCCAGCATCAAGCATTCAGTCTATCTCATCCTTCACATGGTCCTTGTATTGTGGGTTCAGTCAATACAGCCTCTGTCACACAGGTTTGGAATCTAGTTTCAACATGATTTTCACCTCCCCCAGGTCTCTTAAAATCCCTTTCATCTTTGAAAATCATGTTAGAAAAAGCTCCTAGAATTCATGTAGCAGGTCCATGATTTTGGCCATTGTATCCTCACTCCAATAGTCCCCAACATTGGAAAAATTTGGGTTCTCTTCTGATCCAATATTTACTTTCCTAATCCTCAATACCTGGCTCATTGAATCCATCGATATTTCAAGTGTTGCGACGTCACGGTGACCTTTGGATTTTGGAATATTAACATTATGCTGTTCATCATCATCTTCAGGTTCCTCGGACAAGTTGTGGCACGTCATCATGGATTGGATGGAGCAGTGTGAATGTTGATCAACCAGGTATGCGACAGGGATTTCTTTTAGTACTACATCATGGATAATTTGTAAAGTGTTACATACCTCTAGGTTGGCATCCTAGAAACTAAACATCTACACAAATCAAATAGACAACTCCTCCCAAGTGGTGATAGTTCTATGCAATTTAGCTGCTACGTACCAGGATCGCCGCATCTCATCCAGAGTGTGAAAAAATGCATGCACCCACTCATCTTTGGGGTTGTGATGCCCATAAGGCCTGACGTTTGATCAGATGATTGGTGGGGTCATTCTGTCCATCATATCTCCCCGCATGATATACCTCCAAATCACCGAAGTGCACCATCATCAATCTTCGACATTGGCTCTAGTCATGGATTGCCTGCTTATGTGTTTCCCACCAGCGGTCCAGGGTATCCTTTTGTGCTACGTCGAGGGCCAGTATCCTTTATGGTTCAAAAACATTTTCTTTGAATTCATGAAAGAAATCTAATAGTCCTAGAAGTCCTTCATAAATGGGAAACTCGACAGTCTTAGTGCCTATATGGCAGAGAGACTGTGTGATCAAACAGCATTTCCTTCATGATAATTCATGCAACCTATTCTGCAAATTTTCCATAGAGTCGTCAGAATTAGAGGATGCAGAGCTAGCACTGCACCATCCAAGTTCACCATCAACAGTCAAGTGAATATAATCCTTAGAGATATTATAGGCATGGTCCCAAATCCTACTAGCTTCATCCCTTACTGATTCAATATACCGACGTCCTTCCTGAGGATCCATAGGAGCAATGACCCTGACATCCTGGTTCTCAAATGTCATAACTTGTTTTTTGAATTTGTTAACCGCCATGTTATCATTATCCCATCCGACCCCTAGAAGAGTGGGACAGGATCCTCCACCTTCAACTACTTCTATCACATCAAATTCGGTGCGTGTTTTCATACCTTCAATGTCAACAACCAGGTTAGAGACGCAAACAATGGGTTAAAACTTTGCCTGATTCACTAGTCGCAGGTGAACCGACGACCATCCCAATGTCGACCTCCCCATCAACTATGAATTTTTCTTGGTCATAATGTTTACATTGAATCCATGATCCAAAATAATAGAGTCAACCTCATAATTTTCAATCTAGATATTCATCCTCATCTCCTTGCTTGTCTTCCTCTTTTACAAAGAGTTCACTACAAAATCTTTCATTTCCTTATCTGGGTGCTATAATAACATCTCAAGCTTGAAAAGGGTGTCAGGGTCCCTTGCTAATGATAGACAACTTTCAAAGAACTGTCGCAAGGTACCATGCTGCCGTGATGGTCCTGCCTCTACAGATGAATCAAAAGTAGGTGGCATGTCAATAATAGGTTACTTTTTTAGGATTCCTCCCGATTCCGTGATTCGTTTCAAAGAAAGTGTCTTTCTCCGTCTCAATATCAAATTCTACTTTTTTCTTGCCAGCAAGGCAAACTTGTTGACGTGGTCCATCGTCTCCAGTTGTCGCACCAACACGAGTGACAATCCCAACATCTACATCCTTAATTCTTGGTTCGGTATGAATTGTTGCAACCATCAGTCCTTGATTCAGGTTCTGGGATTGAGTCAATGGTGGGTTTGGATTCATCAACAGATTCTGAGTCTGGGATGAGTTCTTATTCTGAGCCTATGGTGGGATCTGACCCTGCATCATTGGCTATTTCTACACTTGGAACATAGGTTGATTCTGATTCTATACATTTTGCAACTGAGGAATGTTTCCAGCCTACCATTTTGCAATCAACTAAGGATAGTTTTCAGCTTTATGTTCGCTAGCCATGCAATACATACACTGTGCATGAGGGCATTCCCTCTAATAATTCCTGAATAATCCACAGGTATAACACTAAATTGATTCACGACCTCATCCTCCTCCTCGACAAAAGCCTCCTCCTCAGTGCCTAAATCCTCTGTGGACTCCTCCTTGCTGAAACTATGGTTGAGCCATCTATTGTTGTGGTAGGTTTGGTTGCTACTAGACATTATGCCTAGCTTGAACATATTGTAATTGATTATATTGTGTTCATGGAACCTAATTATAATATGGTCACGGAACCTGATTATACTATGGTTGAGGTGCGAACTATGGCTGCATTGTTGTTCCACTAAAATCCTGCACTCTTGATCCATATGTCAACCCTTTCCCTAATCCCCAAGTTTCTCTCTACTAAACTGGATTGATATTGAGGTTCTTTTTGCCTTTTTACCCTCTTTACAAAGTTTGGCACTCTTGTCCTTCATTCTAGGAGCGTCGAAGGTGCTTTTTCCCTTCATGCTAGGTGTGTTGACATTGGCACTCTGTCTCCCACTGATAGGAGCACTGACAACACTTTTTCCCTTTTTGGAAAGTGCATCGGTGGTGTTTTGAGGGAAAAAACAAATATTTGAGACCCTTCTCAAAGGTGGATGAGGTGGTGTTTTATCCCTATTATCTAGGTGAGGTGGCATTCGGTTCCTAACCTATAGGCAAGATCCCTTAGATCCCTCCTCTTATTCCTCAACCTACTATATCCCTTTAGCCTTATAAATTGGATCCTCTCTCCATTTGGAAGGGAGGAAGGACTATGGTACTCTTATGCTGGTGGAATTTCTAGGTGATCCCTATCAATATTTGGAGGCTTGACTTTGTCTTATATTATTGGATGGAATATTGCAGCGTTAAGGCTAGGCTGTGATGTTCTTTCCTATATAATTATATTTATCTCCTTGATTACATTAATACAAATCTCTTTCCATAAACATTGTTGTTATTAATGATGTTTAGAGATTTCTTCCTTAACTATTAGCTTAGATCAATTATATGTTTGGATATGCATATATTGTTTCCTTGTTTCCACATGTTTTACATGGTTTTGCAGCTGTAGATTTGAAGATTCTAGAGCTTGGATCAACAAAGAGAGAAGAGGATCTGCATATTTCATGTAGGTGATCGATATGTTTCTTTGCATTTCTGTTTGATCTAGGAAAGTAGGTTGTATTATATATTTGATTTGTTCTATATCCACTTGGACTAGGGATATCGATCTTGATTCCATGAAACACCCGTCAATCACCTGTCAATAAGAGTCATTTTGAGCATACTTTCTTTAGTTTCGAGCTCGCTAAACCATGAAATGACCCTTTTGAGCATAGTTCATTTTCTATTTCAAGCTCATTGCTTGTGTTAAAATGAAATAGGTCCCCACAAGCATAGTTACTTTCTATTTCAAACTTGTGTAAAAATGAAACAGGTCACCTTTGAGCAGTGTTTATTCTTGGTTTCAAGCTCGTTAAAAAATAAAACTAACCTTGAGTAAAGTTCCTTTTTCGTGTCAAGCTCGTTAAAAGATGAAATAGATTCTTCCATTGTGTTGAGACTCAATGAAGCTTGGGGAGCATGTACCCTATCTCTTTATTTGTGTTAAGTTACTTGACAGTTATACTGGGGGAAAGTACAAACCACTGGGCATCATGTTGGGAAATAACACGTCAATGGGAGTCATTTTGAGCATACTTTATTTAGTTTCGAGGTCACTAAACCATGAAACGACCCTTTTGAGAATAGTTCATTTTCTATTTCAAGCTCGTTAAAACATGAAGTAGGTTTCCTTAAGCATAGTTTACCTTTTGGTTTCATGCTTGCATAAAAATGAAACCATGTTTTGAGCATAGTTCTTATTCTATTCCAAGCTCGTTAAAAATAGTAAGATGGTGTTGAGCTTACTTTTCATTTTTTGTGCTCTTGTTAAAACATGAAAACTAGTTTGAGCTTACTTTATCACTTTTTAATGCTCTGGATTCAAACATGAAAAAGGTTTCAAGTGCCTTTTATACCTTTGTCGTGCTCGTTAAAAACTCAGTGAAGAGGTATCAACTATAGTTTTAATGTTTTTCAAACTCGTTAAAATTGGATTATGAAAAAATAACTCGTTCCTAAGTTATATTTAAGCTCTTTTCAATCTCCTTAAAAACACAAAAATATTGTCATGTGAGCTTGTTACAATCACGCTTGTAAAAGGATCAAAACAGTCGATTAGTTAGGGGTAGGTTATCTCTTTTCAAAGTGATTAGGCCTATTTTATGAAAAATGTCCTTTTGGAGTCTTCTTAGTCATTTCAGACTCTCTAAAGATGAAACAACAAATAATTTTGCTTTCATCGAACTCATAATTTTGCTTTTGGGAATGAACCCATCCTTTCTCAGGTTCGTAAAACATATGAGATTGGAGTCATCTAAAGGACGAGCTATATCGATTGTTTGTTCCCCTTTTCCAGCTCATTAAAAAGCAAAATGGTACTCATCAATCATGCTGGGGAAATTAAGGGAAGAGTTTTTATTTTGTTATGGCAATACATAGTTACTCTTAAACATGGAACTCATTTGCATATGCATTTCTGAACTTGGGTAATCCATTTTTCGTCGAGTCTTTCTAGTTCCTAGAGTCTTCTTACCTCTTCAAAATCATGTACTCTTGATCCATTTGTCAACCCTTTTCCTAATCCGCAAGTTTCTCTCTGCTAAATTGGATTGATATTGAGGTTGTTTTTTCCTTTTTACCCTCTTTAGGAAGGTCAGTGCTCTTGTACTTCATTCTAAGAGAGCCAAAGGTGCTTTTCCATTCATGCTAGGTGAGTTGGAACCAATGCTCTATCTCCCACTGCTAGGAGCGCTAACACCGACACTCTGTCTCCCACTGCTAGGAGCACTGACGATGCTTATTCCCTTTTTCTAAAGTGCGTTAGTGGTGTTTTGAGGGAAAAAAATGAATATTAGAGACCCTTCTCGAAGGTGGATGAGGTGGTCATTTATCCCTATTATCTAGGTGAGGTGGCATTTGGTTCCTAACCTATAGGTAAGATCCCTTAGATCCCTCCTCTTAATCCTCAACCTACTCTATCCATTTATCCTTATAAATTGAACCCTCTCTCCATTTGGAAGGGGGGAAGGACTACGGTACTCTTATGCTGGTCGAATTTCTAGGTGATCCCTATCATTCTTTGGAGGCTTGGCTTTGGTTTAGATTATTGGATGGAATATTGCAACGTTAAGGCTAGGTTGTGATGTTCTTTCCTATGTAATTCTATGTATCTCCTTGATTACATTAATACAATTCTCTTTCCATAAACATTACTGTTGTTAATGATGTTTAGAGCTTTCTTCCTTAACTATGAGCTTAGATCAATTATATGTTTGGATATGCATATATTGTTTTCTTGTTTCGACATGCTTTACAAGGTTTTGCAGAGAGATTTGAATTAATGTAATCAAGGAGATACATATAATTACATAGGAAAGAACATCACAACCTAGCCTTAACTCTGCAATATTCCAGCCAACAATCTAAGCCAAATTCAAGCCTCCAAATAATGATAGGGATCACCTAGAAATTCCACCAGCATAAGAGTACCATAGTCCTTCCCTCCTTCCAAATGGACAGAGCGTTCAATTTATAAGGATAAAGGCATAGAGTAGGTTGAATATTAAGAGGAGGGATTTAAGGGATCTTCCCTATAGATCAGGAACCAAATGCCACCTCAGCTATATAATAACGATAAACCACCACCTCATCCACCTTCGAGAAGGGTCTGGAATATGTGTTTTTTCCCCTCAAAGCACTAGTGTCACACTTTCCAAAAAGGGAAAAAGCATCGTAGGCGCTCCTAGCAGTGGGAGACAGAGTGCCGACGAACCTACCGTGAAGGGAAAAATCACCTTCAGCGGTCCTAGCAGGAAGGACAAGAGCACCAACATTCCTAAAGAGGGTAAAAAGGTAAAAACAACCTCAATATCAATCCATTTTAGCAGAGAGAAACTTGGGGATTAGGCAAAGAGTTGACACATGGATCAAGAGTGAAATATTTCGGTGTAACAGAATGCCCCCCAAAGCATGAAGTTAGAGGAATGCAATAGGTGAATGCTTTTCTAAAATAAATCTAAGGCAAGTATGTTGGCTGGAAGTTGTTGTAGTACCACTGACTCAAATCTCATATAACACATAACATGGCTACCGACCAATACAATGCAGATCCATGGAAGTAGAGACCGACTCAACACAATCATGGCTACTAGACACAAGCATAGATCCATGATAAGATGATAACATAGCCATGACCCATACAAAAGTGGATCCATGTAATATGACTAAAAAAAAAAATCCATCCCAACATGGGCAAAGATATGACAACCCAGGGTCTTCACGCTGAACCCGCAATGATACGAATCTAACCATGTGATTACAATGTCTTGGAGTTGAACATGGTAGAAACCACTTGATTACCAATCAATAATGTAATCTGTTAACAAGTGCAAGGGAAATCACCACTGATGTCAATGATTCCCTAGGTATCTCAGTACATACAATCGAATGTGAATAAAGGACTTGGAGTCAAAGAATTGATGAAATCTTTCAATCAAGAGCCAATGATGCAAAATCATGTTGAAAGTGAGGTAACCTACCATTAAGGCATCCAGGCCCAAGGTACTTGACTTGGTTTCTAATTCTAATTCCTGGATAAGGAGTTGAAGTCAATTTTCAAAATAGATTCTTTCGGCAAAAGTCTAAATGAAAGGAATAGAACCGTCGAAGGAGGGCCATGATTAATCCCCCATCATTGACACGAAACACGATCAAATATGTTTTGGAGTAAACTGGACAACAAAGTGATGTACGAGACTGAATCGAGGATGACCCACATGATAGAAGGTAAACTTAATGTATATAGTGGATAAATGACCAAAATTCCCTTGAACATGGGCATGGTATGACTTGCGTGTATTGACATGAGAGTGATACCAATCCCTCAATGCAACTAACGGTGAGAGTATTCTTGGAAAAATCAAAGGAGGTAATAAGACTCTAGGAATTAGTAGGACTTGAAGACAAATGAATTACCCAAGTGCTGAAATGCATATGCAAATGAGTGCCATGTTCAAGATTAATTATGTATTGCCATAACAAAATACGAACTCTTTCTTTAATTTCCCCATCATGATTGATGAGTACCATTTTGATTTTTAAGGAGCTAGAAAAGGGTAACAAACACTCGATATAGCTCATCCTTTAGATGAGTCCAATCTCATATGTTTTACGAACCTGAGAAAGGATGGGTTCATTCCCAAAAGAGGGTCCTTCATCGTTTCATTTTACAAGTCCAATGAAAGAAAACTCATTTGTCGCTTCATGTTTAGAGAGTCTGAAATGACTAAGAAGACTCCAAAAGGTCCTTTTTCATAAAATAGGCCTAATCGATCTGAAAAAGAGATAACCTACCCCCAACTAGTCAACCATTCTGATCCTTTTACAAGTGTGAACATAACAAGCTCACTTGACAATCTTTTTGTGTTTTTAAGGAGATTGAAAAGAGCTTAAATATAACTTCGGAACGAGGTTTTTTTTCATAATCCAATTTTAACAAGTCTGAAAAACAGTAAAACTATACTCGATCCCTATTCACTAAGTTTTTAACGAGAACGACAAAGGTATAAAAGGCACTTAGAACCTTTTTAATGTTTGAATACAGAACACGAAAAGGCGATAAAGTAAGCTCAAACTAGTTTTCATGTTTTAACCAGAGCATGAAAAATGAAAAATAAGCTCAACACCATCTTACTGTTTTTAATGAGCTTGAAGATCAGTTGAAAAAATGCTCAGGATATCTACTTGATTTCTTAACGAGCTTGGAATAGAATAAGAACTATGCTCAAAACATGGTTTCATTTTTATGCAAGCTTGAAACCAAAAGGTAAACTATGCTTAAGGAAACCTACTTCATTTTTTAATGAGCTTGAAATAGAAAATGAACTATTCTCAAAAGGGTGTTTTCATGTTTTAGCGAGCTCAAAGGTGAATAAAGTATGCTCAAAATTACTCCCATTGACGGGTTATTCCCTAACATGATGTCCAGCGGTTGTTACTTTCCCCCAGTATAACTGTCAAGTAACTTAACACAAATAAATAGATAGGGTACATGCGCCCCAAGCTTCATTGAGTCTCAACATAATGGAAGAATCCATTTCATTTTTTAACGAGCTAGACACAAAAAAAGGAACTCTGCTCAAGGTCAATTTTATTTTTTAATGAGCTTGAAACCAAGAATAAACACTACTCAAAGGTGACCTGTTTCAATTTTACACAAGCTCGAAAAAGAAAGTAACTATGCTTGTGGGGACTTGCTTCATTTTTACACAAGCAACGATATTGAAATAGAAAATGAACTATGCTAAAAAGGGTCATTTCATGGCTTAGTGAGCTCGAAACTAAATAAAGAATGCACAAAATGACTCCCATTGACGGGTGATTGACGAGTGTTTCATGGAATCAAGCCAAATATCCCTAGTCCAAGTGGATTTAGAACAAATCAAATACAGAATACAACCTACTTTCCTAGATCAAACAGAAATGCAAAGAAACATATAGATCACCTACCTGAAATATGCAGATCCTCTTCTCTCTTTGTTGATCCAAGCTCCAAAATCTCTTAGATCTATAGCTGCGAAACCCTCTAAAGCATGTGGAAAAATGAAAACAATATATGTGTATTCAAACATATAATTGATCTAAGCTAACAATTAAGGAAGAAAGATCTAAACATCATTAACAACAACAATGTTTATGGAAAGAGATTTGTATTAATGTAATCAAGGAGATACATAGGAAATAGCATCACAACCTAGCCTTAACACTGCAATATTCCATCCAACAATCTAATCCAAAGCTAAGCCTCCAAATAATGATAAGGATCACCTAGAAATTCCACCAGGATAAGAGTACCATAGTCCTTCCCCCTTTCCAAATGCAGAGAGGGTTCAATTTATAAGGCTATAGGGATAGAGTAGGTTGAGGATTAAGAGTAGGGATCTAATGGATCTTACCTATAGGTTAGGAAACAAATGCCACCTCTACTAGATAATAGGGATAAACCACCACCTCATCCACCTTCGAGAAGGGTCTGGAATCTTTTTTTTCCCTCAAAACAGCATCAGTGCACTTTTCAAAAATGGAAAAAGCGTCGTCGGTGCTCCTAGCAGTGGGAGACACAGTGCTGGTGCCAGCGCACCTAGCATGAAGGGAAAAAGTGCCTTCAACACTCCTAGAATGAAGGACAAGAGTGCCAACCTTCCTAAAGATGGAAAAAGGAAAAAAAAACCTCAATATCAATCCATTTTAACAGAGAGAAACTTGGGGATTAGACAAAGGGTTGACACATGGATCAAGAGTGCAAGATTTTAGTGTAATAGAATTCCCCCCCAAGCATGAAGTTAGAGGAATGCGATAGGTGATTGTTTTGAAAAAATAAATCTAAGGCAAGGATGTTCACTGGAAGCTGCTGTAGTACCACTGACTCAAATCTCATATAACACATAACATGGCTGCCGACCAATACAAAGCAGATCCATGGAAGTAGAGACCGACTGAACACAATCATGGCTACTAGACACAAGCGTAGATCCATGATGATATGATAACATAGTCATGACCAATACAAAAGTAGATCCATGTAATATGACTCAAAACAAAACTCCATCACAACCTGGTTGAAGATATATGACAACCTAGGGTCTTCAAGCCAAACCCGCAATTTCTACGAATCTAACCATGTGATTACAATGTCTCGACATCAAACATGGTAGAAACCACTTGATTACCATTCAATGATGTAAACTATTAATAAGTGCAAGGGAAATCACAATTGATGTCAATGGTTTCCAAGGTATCTCAGTACATACCATCGAATGTGAATAAAGGACTTGGAGTCTAACAATCGATGAGATCTTTCAATCTAGAGCCAATGATGCAAACTCATGTTGAAATTGAGGTAACCTACCATTAAGGCATGCAGGCCCAAGGTACTTGACTTGTTTTCTAAGTCTAATTCCTAGATAAGGAGTTTAAGTCGATAGGAATAGAACCATCGAAGGAGGGCCATGATGAATCCCCCATCATCAACATGAAAAATGATCAAAGATGTTTTGGAGTAGACCAAACAACAAAGTGATGTACGAGACTGACTCAGGGATGACCAACATGATAGAAGGTAAATTGAATGTAGATGGTGGATAAATGACCAAACTTCTCTTAAACATGGGCATGGCATGACTTGGCAGTATTGACACGAGAATGATACCAATCCCCCAATGCAACTGATGGTGATAGTATTCTTGGACAACTCAAAGGAGGTAAGAATACTGTAGGAACTAGTAGGACTCGAAGAAAAATAGATTACCCAAGTGCTGAAATGCATATGCAAATGAGTGCCATGTTCAAGAGTAACTATGTACTGCCATAACAAAATACAAACTCTTTCCTTAATTTCCCAATCATAATTGATGAGTACCTTTTTGCTTTTTAACAAGCTCAAAAAGGGTAACAAACAATCAATATAGCTTGTCCTTCAGACGAGTGCAATCTCATATGTTTTATGAACCTAAGAAAGGATGGGTTCATTCCCAAAAGAGGGTCCTTCATCGTTTGATTTTACAAGTCCGATGAAAGCAAACTCATTTGTTGTTTCATGTTTAGAGAGTCTGAAATGACTAAGAAGACTCCAAAAGGTCCTTTTTCATTAAATAGGCCTAATCAGTCTGAAAAAGAGATAACCTACTTCCGACTAGTCAATAGTTCTGATCCTTTTACAAGCATGAACATAAAAATCTCACTTGGCAATCTTTTTGTGTTTTTAAGGAGACTAAAAAGAGCTTAAATATAACTCTGGAATGAGTTCTTTTTTCATAATCCAATTTTAACGAGTCTGAAAAATAGTAAAACTATACTCGATACCTCTTCACTGATTTTTTAACGAGCACGGTAAAGGTAGAAAAGGCACTCGGAACCTTTTTCATGGTTGAATCCAGAGCACGATAAAGAGATAAAGTAAGCTCAAACCAATTTTCATGTTTTAACTAGAGCACGAAAAATGAAAAGTAAGCTCAACACCATCTTACTATTTTTAATGAGCTTGAAGATTAGTTGAAAGAATGCTCAAGGTATCTGCTTAATTTTTTAACGATCTTGGAATAGAATAAGAACTATGCTCAAAACATGGTTTCATTTTTATGCAAGCTTGAAACCAAAAGGTAAACTATTCTTAAGGAAACCTACTTCATCTTTTAACGAGATTGAAATAGAAAATGAACTATGCTCAAAAGGGTTGTTTCATGGTTTAGTAAGATCGAAACTAAATAAAGTATGCTCAAAATGACTCCCATTGATGGGTGATTTCCCAACATGATGTCCAGTGGTTGGTACTTTCCACTAGTATAACTGTCAGGTAACTTAACACAAATAAAGAGATAGGGTACATGCGCCCCAAGCTTCATTCAGTCTTGACACAATGAAAGAATCCGTTTCATTTTTTAAGAAGCTCGACACAAAAAAGGAACTCTGCTCAAGGTCAGTTTTATTTTTTAACGAGCTTGAAATCAAGAATAAACACTGCTCAAAGGTGACCTGTTTCATTTTTACACAAGCTCAAAATAGAAAGTAACTATGCTTGTGGAGACTTGTTTCATTTTTACACAAGCAACCAGCTTGAAATAGAAAATGAACTATACCTAAAAGGGCTGTTTTATGGTTTAGCGAGCTCTAAACTAAGGAAATTATGGTCAAAATGACTCCCATTGATGGGTGATTGACATGGGTTTCATGGAATCAAGCCAAATATGTAACCTCCCCGACCCTCCGACCGGTGAAGAGGATGCTACCATAACATTAAACATCCATGCTAAAATCCCCATGAACATGAACATACCTAAAAATTGAATAAAATGCATTGAACTAGAATATGCACAGATACATAATTATTTATCATACACAGCGGAAGCAAACATACATTCATTCATTCAACATGTTCATCATAATTTATTAACAGTAATATAATTGTAGAAGTAAAATAGACAAGATTACTTATCTTATAAACAACTCATCCCACAACCAGCTATGTCGCTACAATGTTCCACCTAGCCATAGGCCAACATGCTCCTTAATCTCTCAGCAACACTGCCACCCCTGAGCTGGGAATGATTCCCCAAGGAATAAGGAACAAGCAGGCTTACACATAGCCAAGGATACACAAAACACAGCCAAGCCAACACAGTTGGGTTTATCAGGCCATCTAGGAGCTGGGAAAGGCTAAATGCTAAGCTGGTGAGCTCATTACAGATCTAGGGACACCTACACCATAGCTAGCCTGACTTCTAACACACCCACACACACCCAAAGCAAGGAATTATTCCCTTCTCTGCTATATAGTCCCTCAGGCCCTGACTTCCCTTCCAATGCTATTTAGGGGTTGTGGAGAAGAAATCCAACCCTCTAGCTCTGTCTATGTGGTTCCCAAATGCACCAGGTTTATTAAGAAAACCAATCCCTCATCCCTACTCCAACATAGTCCGAAGACCAACCACTGCATACATGCAGTCAAACAAGCAATTCACAGCTTGGATAGGGAAAACAATTCCTAAGTCATTCTTGGCCTTATCGTGGCCAAAACGATTCCAAAACAACCTACAGTAGCCCCAAAACGTAAAGGAAGACACAACCAACCAACATGGGAAAAAAAGAGCCCGTTCTCAACAATGAAGCCACCGGGGAAAATTAAACAGTCCAAAGATGGAAGAGGAAAACCAGGTTCTCAGCTGGGCAGGGGAAAAACATATACACAGGCCACAAATCGGTAAGGAAAACATACACACAACAGAAATATGTGAATGGCCCTTCACAGGGAAATCCTGGGTGATAGAACATGGCTCCCAGCTCACTGCGTGAGTAAAAACCAGGAAGAATCCTATGCGTGAGAATGAGCAAGACAATGGAGCATGGTGATTGTCTCCCTGCGTGAAAAAAATGATAGAAAATACCAATCGACGCATGAGGATGAGCAGCAATTGAGAAATGGCGAGTGGGAGTGCAGGAGTATTTTTAGCACCATCATGGAGAGAGTGGAATAATGGAGAGTTTTCCTCCTCTGCCCAACGTGAGGTTCGATTTGCAGGTGGAGTGTGCATGTGGGCAAGGACTAATAGTCTTGCCGCACTCCACTCCCCATCCATAACTGCCCCAACTAATAGTAGAATTTTTTAAAATGGTGATAGTTGGATAAGATAAGGGAAGGTGAGCAAGTCAAAAGGGTTTAACAGCTAACACATGGATTTTCCCCATAGGTTCAAAGTTTAATAATTCCCCCTCCTTATCCTTAGGAAAATCATGCCCTTTTCAATATGGTTGCAATGACATATCTGGTTGGGGTTCATTTAATTAAAAATGCATATTTACATGATGCCAAAACTAATATGTTCTGTATATCATGATATACCATCAGCAACGATTCCAATCACCAAAACATAACACAGCAAATTGATGGTGGGGATTTTGCCTTTAGCTCCGTGCCATAATTAATTACAATATACACATCATCTACATTTAATGAAAACGAGATCAAAACCAGGGTGTTACATTCCCCTCCCCCTTCAATAGCATTGTCCTTAGTTCTTTACAAAATTTGAAGAAAATGCTACACTGGTACCACCTCAGTGTTTCGCAGAATTGAAAAAAATGGATGTGCCAATCTCATGGCATCCTCCAACTCCCATGTAGCCTTTTCAGGTCCGTATTTCTCCCATTGCACCTTTACCTGCCCTATGGCCCAGTTCCAGAGCATTGTGACCTTCCTATTGAGGATGTGCATTGGCTTGATTTGGAACTGTCCCTTGGGTTCCACCTGAATCACATCCCAATTTATCACATGGTTAGGATCATGTACATATTTCTTAAGCAAAGAAACATGAAAAACATTATGAGCTCTAGTACTAGTAGGCAATGCAAGTCTATATACAACTGGCCCTATTCTTTCAAGCACTTCAAACGACCCACAATATCTTTGTGACAGCTTGGCACAACTTCCAAGCTTCAAGGAGCTCTTCTTTTCTCTCACTCTGAGGTAAACATGATCCCCAACACTGAATTCCCTGTTCACCCTATGCTTATCTGCATAGCTTTTCTGTCTATCCTATGCTACTTTCATATTCTACCTGATCTTCACAAACTCTTGCTCCATTTCCTTGAGCAATTCTGGCCCAATCACAACCCTGCTCACTGGTTTATCCCAAGTCACTGGTGTCCTACACCTTCTCTATACAAAGCTTCATACGGACTCATCCCCAAGGATTCCTGCTATCCATTGTTATAAGCAAACTCTACCAAGTGCAAGTAATTTTCCCACTTGGTTGGTTTGTCCATCACATACATGCAAAGCATGTCCTCGAGCACCTGATTAACTCTCTCAGTCTGCCCATCTATCTGAGGATGGTAAGTAGTACTGAATTTTAGCTTTGCACCCAAATTTGCAAATAGTCCCTTCCAAAAATTGGAAGTGAACTTGACATCTGTATCAGAGACTATTGCCTTAGGCAATTCGTGCAATTTGAAAATCTCCTTCATGAAGATCTTTGCAATGTCATCAGTCTTATGCATAGACTTCACCGATATAAAATGTGTTGCCTTTGTCAACTTGTCTACCACAACCATGATGGAATCATGTTGTCTCCAAGTCATCGAAAATCCTATAATAAAATCCATGGAAATAACTTCCCATTTCCATTTTGGAACTGGCAAAGGCTGCAACAAGCCTGCTGGATGTTGATGCTCAACCTTTACCTGTTGACATTTCATGCACCTAGAAATGTATTCAGCCATGTCCTTTTTCATTCCTGGCCAGAAATACTGCTTTCTAGATATAGCAATTGTCTTTTGGTATCCTAGGTGACCGGAATACAGAGCTTGATGGATTTCATCCATAACAACTCTCCTCAAATCTGCTACATTTGGAATATAAATCCTGCCTCTATAAGTAAGAAGTCCATCTTCTTCAAATGTATATCCATCGTACCTCTTCTAAAGACTTTGCTACTGTAATTGGTCTTTTACCTGCGCATACAATTCATCTTCAACAACATGATTAACAATCTGCTACCTCAATTCTGATTGGAAAATACTAAGGGATGCCACATGCATTTCTTGCATCTTCCTGCTAAGTGCATCAGCTACCTTATTCTCTCTTCCCTTTAAGTGCTTGATTTCAAAATCAAACTCACATAAAAACTCCAGCCATCTCGCTTGCCTTGCATTCAGAGTAGGCTGATCAAATAGATACTTCAAACCACAATGGTATGTCCTTAGTTCGAATCTTCTACCCATCAAGTAATGCCTCCACATCTTGAGGGCATGTACTATGGCTGCAAGCTCTAGATCATGAGTGGCATAGTTCTTCTCATGATCCTTCAGCTTTCTTGACTCATAACATATCACGTGGTTGTCTTGCATAAGGACTCCTCCAAGCCCTTGTCCGCATGCATCGGTACACACCACAAAATCCTTCTCTAGATCTGTAACTTTCAATACTGGTGCATTCGTGAGAAGATTCTTCAATTGCTGGAAGCTTTCTTCACACCTCAATGTCCATTCAAAATTTATCCCCTTATTTTGCAAAGAAGTGATGGCATGTGAAACTATGGAGAATCCTTCAATGAATCTCCTATAGTATCCTACAAGTCCCATAAAAGATCTTACATCTGTCACATTCCTTGGAGTAGTCCAATTCATAATGGCTTCAATATTTTCAGGGTCCACAAATATACCCTCTTTTGAGATAATGTGACCCAAATACTAAATTCTATCTCTATAGAAGTCACACTTTCTTAGCTTTGCATACAGCTGATGCTCTTGGAGCAATTGCAATGTCAATCTCAAATACTCTTCATGCTCTTTGAATATTCTAGAGCTTGGATTAACAAAGAGAGAAGAGGATTTGCATATTTCAGGTAGGTGATTTATCTATTTCTTTGCATTTATGTTTTATCTAGGAAAGTAGGTTGTAAGGCTATATTTGATTTGTTCTAGATCCACTTGGATTAGGGATATTTTGTAACACCCTGGTTTTGACCCGGTTTGCATTAAATGTACATGATGTATATATTGTAATTAATCATGGTGCAGAGCTAAAGACAAAAGCCCCACCATCGATTTGTTGTGATATGTTTCATCGATTGGAATCGTTGCCAATGGTATATCATGATATATGGCACATATTAGTTTGGGCATCATGTAAATATGCATTTTTAATTAAATGAACCCCAACCAGCTATGTGATTGCAACCATATTGAAAAGGGAATGATTTTCCTAAGGATAAGGAGGGGGAATTATTAAACTTTGAACCTATGGGGAAAATCCATGTGTCAGCTATTAAACCCTTTTGACTTGCTCACCTTCCCTTGTCTCATCCTACTACCACCATTAAAAACAATTCTGCTGTTAGTTGGGCTAGTTATGGCTGGGGAGTGGAGTCTGGCAGGACTGTCAATCCTTTCCCACAGGCACACTCCACCAGCAAATCGAACCTCACATTGGGAAGAGGAGGAAAACTATCCATTATTCCACTCTCTCCACGACAGTGCTAAAAATGCTCCCGCACTCCCACTCACAATTTCTCCATTTTCGCTCATCCTCACGCGCCAATTGGGATCCGCTATCATTTTCTTCATGCAGGGAGACAACCGGCATACTCCATTGTCTTGCTCATTCTCATGCACAGGATTCTTCCTGGTTTTTACTCACGCAGTGAGCTGGGAGCCATGTTCTGTCACCCATGATTTCCCTGTGAAGGGCCATTCATGTTTTTTTGCTGTGTGTATGTTTTCCTTACCGATTTATGGCCTATGTATATATTTTTCCCATGCCCAGCTGAGAACCTGGCTTTCCTTTTCCATCTTCGAGCTGTGTAATTTTCCCCGGTGGCTTCATTGTTGAGAACAGGCTCTTGTTTTCCCACGTTGGTTGGTTGTGTCTACCTTTATGTTTTGGGGCTGCTGTAGGTTGTTTTTGAGTCGTTTTGGCCACGATAAGACCAAGAATAGCTCAGGAATTATTTTCCCTATCTAGGCTGTGAATCGCTTGTTTGACTGCGTGCATGCAGTGGTTGGTCTTCAGACTGTGTTGGAGTAGGGATGAGGGCTTGGTTTTCTTGATAAACCTCGTGCATTTGGGATCCACACAGATAGAGCTAGAGGCTTGGTTTTCTTCTCCAAATCCCCTGAATAGCACTGGAAGGGAAGCCAGGGCCTGAGGGACTATATAGCAGAGAAGGGACTGATTCCTTGTGCTGGGTGTGTGTGGGTGTGTTAGAAGTTAGGCTAGCTCTGGTGTAGGTGTCCCTAGCTCTGTAATGAGCTCACCAGCTTAGCATTTAGCATTTCCTAGCTCTTGGATGGCCTAATAAACCCAATTGTGTTGTCTTGGCTGTTTTTTGTGTATCCTTGGCTATGTGTAAGCCTACTTGTTCCTTATTCCTTGGGGAATCATGCCCAACTTGGGGGTGGCAGTGTTGCTGAGAGATTAAGGAGCATGCTGGCCTATGTTTGGGTGGAACATTGCAGCGATGTAGCTAGTTGCAGAACGAGTTGTTTATAAGATAAGTAATCTTGTCTATTTTACTTCTGCAATTATATTTACTGTTAATAAATTATGATGAACATGTTGAATGAATGAATGTATGTTTGCTTCTGCTGTTCATGATAAATAATTATGTATCTGTGCATGTTCTAGTTCAATGCATTTTATTCAATTTTTAGGTATGTTCATGTTCATGGGGATTTTAGCCTAGATGTTTAATGTTATTGCACGTCCTCTTTTCCAGTCGGAGAGTTAGGGACGTTACATTGTGGTATCAGAGGTCTAGTTGCAACATGGGCCTAAATGGGCCATGACAGATTAGATAGCAAAGGTAGGTTTCCTTCTGCTCAGCAGAGATCAGAAATTTATGACAGAAAATTTCCGCAAAATCCTCCTAAGTGCTAGAACTATCGGCTCATCAGAATCATTAGTGGGAAGCTCTTCCGATGCAGCACAGAGCTAGGCGGAAGCACACCCGACGGAGGACAGTTGGAAGAAAAATTGCGAATTTTTTTTAAGTGTTCGTCAGATGTCGGCAGAAAATAGTTGTTGGGTTCGCCGACACCGTGAAAGAATTTAGTTGTTTGTCAGTCTGTCGTTGCGGCTATCGTGTGGACTATCACTTCGATGATTAGAAGTTCAACCATCGATGCTCTGATCGCCGACACATAGCGCATAGTGGTTCCGACAACCAACAGATGTTATGTTCGATGGAAAGAAGAAGAGAAAAATTTTCAAAAAATTTGTCTAAGTGTTGAGACCATCAGGTGAGCGGCGAAAGTTAGTGGTTTGGACCGCTGATGCGTTGGAAGAAGATTAGTTGAATGGACCAACGATGAAGTCGGAAGGATTTAGTTGTTTGCGTGCCCACCATTGCGGCTATTTAGTGGACTATTCTCTCGACAGATAGTTGCTCCGAACAATGATGCCGCAGTAACTAGGGGTTCTAACCATCCATAGGATTGTGGCCCCAGAAACCCCAGAGAGTTCACTAGCCGCCATTGTGACTGCCCATGGAACTAGCCTTCCGATGAGTAGAGGATTCAATTGTCAACGCAGTAGTGCTTAGTGGATCCGATCGCTGATGAATAGCAGAGGAATTTAGTTTCGCTAACCACCGAAATGTCGAAATGTTAGTTGGGATGAGACCCAATCCTATACAAGGAAATTTTGAGTTTTCCGTGGGATTTCCCAGCAAATTTTGAGTATTTTTTAGAGGTATTTTCAGTGGTTTTTTTAGTGGATTACAAGGCTGAGAAGGATAAAGTGGCAGTGATCTTATGCGCCAGGGAAGCCACAAGGGGGAAAGCCCCCTTGACCCCGTTTCCCCCCTGGGACAGACGTTCTTTGATGAAGAAAATTTTATGTTTTGGCAAAGAAGTACTTCCAAGTTCATGATTATTCAGGAAACATGAAGGCAAGGGCTACCATATTCAATCTAAATGGAAGAGCATCCATTTGGTGGGAATACTTCAAGTAAGTAAAGAGGATGAGCGAAAGAAGACTGAAGTGGAAATAGTTCAAGAAGTATTTCAAGTAGAAATACCTCTCTGACAAGTATTATCATGACAAGATGAAAAAGTTCCATGAGCTGAGATTGGGACAACAGACCATGGAAGAGTATGCAAATAAGTTTTTGGAGTTGTTGAGGTATGTCCGGTACATCAGAGATGAAAAAGTGAAGGTCCAATGTTTTCTGAGTGGATTTCCTCAGTCTTACAAAGATAGAATTGAGTTTTACGAACCTAAAAATATTAAAGAAGCAATAAGGAAGGCTAAGTATTGCTATGAGCAAAGAAAAGGTAAAACTGATTACCATAAGGCATGGAAGGACAAGAAGAATGAGATGTTTGACCAAAGAAAGAAAGGTTTCAAACCTCCTAACTTAAGAAATCAGTAGAAACAACCATCCCAAGCTGCGAGTAAGCCAGTTGGAGTGACAGGAGAAAATCCTAAAGATCCACAACAGAATAGAGGACCACTTCAATGTTGGAAATGTGGAGGACCCCACATGCACAGAAATTGTCCACTCGAGAATGAGAGTGCAAGGCCATCTTACAACATTCAAGAAGAAGAAATAGTGGGTCACGTAGCAAGGGCAGTCCCTAGGATCTATGCAGCACTGGAGGACCACCAGGTAGATCACCAGTCAACTGTGGTTGAAGTTGCAGGTAATATTGTTGAGCAATCTGTTTCTATTTTGATTGACCTTGGTTCTACTCACAATTACATTACTCCTAGAGTAATGGAGATGTAACGTCCCCGACTCTCCGACCAACGAAGAGGACGCTACCATGGCATTAACCATCTGGGAAACCGCCCCATGAACATGTATGTACATAAAATGCTGAAACAAAATACTTTGAACTAGAACATGCATACATGATTATTTATCATAGAGCGGAAGCAAACATGCATTCATACAAGCATTCAACATGTTCATCATATTCATTAATAGTAAATATGATTGCAGAAGTAAAATAAACAAGATTACTTATCTCATAAGGAACTCATCCCACAACTAGCTATGTTGCTACAACATTCCACCCAACCATAGGCTAGCATGCTCCTAAATCTCTCAACAATGATGCCACCCCTGAGATGGGCATGATTCCACAAGGAATAAGGAACAAGCATGCTTAGACATAGCCAAGGATACACAAAAGACAACCAAGCCAACACAGTTGGGTTTATCAGGCCATCAACAAGATAGCCAAGCCAACATGGTCAGGTTTATCAGGCCATCAAGGAGCTGGGAAAGGCTAAATACTAAGCTAGTGAGCCCATTACATAGCTAGGAACACCTACACCAGAACTAGCCTAACTTCTAAGACACCCACACACACCCAACACCCAGGAATCAGTCCCTTCTCTACTACACAGTCCCTCAGGCCCTGAATTCCCTTCGAGTTCTATTCAGTGGTTGTGGAGAAGAAATCCAACTCTCTAGCTCTATCTATGTAGTTTCCAAACACACCAGGTTTATCAAGCAAACCAATCCCCCATCCCTGCTCCCAACATAGTCCGAAGACCAACCACTGCATACATGCAGTCACACAAGTGATTCACAGCTTGGGCAAGGAAAATAACTCTTGAGTTGTTCTTGGCCCCATCGTGGCCAAAATGACTCCAAAACAACCTATAGCAGTCCAAAATGTAAAACAAACACAACCAGCAACATGGGGAAACAATAGTCCATTCTCAACAATGAAGCCACTGGGAAGACTTACACAGACCACAAATGGGGAAAGAAAAGCAGCCTCCCAACCTGTGCATGAGAGAAATTTACACCAGATCCCAATATACTAATGGAAACACACCAGATATCTCTCTGTGGAAAATGCAAATGATAATCGAAACGGCTCCCTCTCCTGGTTGTGTAAGACCAATCAGGAAAAGAATTCCTCTGCGTGAGACACAGTGCATTTTCCCTGCATGAGAATGAGCGACAATGGAGAATAGCGAGTCAAAAGTGTGAGAGTTTTCACAGTACCATCGTGGAGAGAGTGGAATGATGGGCATAGTCATTCTTCTGCCCAATGTGAGGTTTGATTTCCTGGTGGAGTGTGCGTGTGGGCAAGGACTGACAATCCTGCCACACTCCACTCCCCAACAATAACTACCTCAACTACTCAGCAGATCATTAAAATGGTAGTTGGATAAGACAAGGGAAGTTGAGCAATTCAAACAGGGGGGTGACACATGGATTTTCCCCAATAGCCCAAGGTTTTACAATTTCCCCCCTTATCCTTGGGAAAATCATGCCCCTTCTCAATTTCGTTGCTGCGAACATATATGGTTGGGTTATTTAATTAAAGATGTATATTTACATGATGAAAAAACTTAATATATGTTGTATACCACAATAGACCATCGGCAATGATTCCAATCGCCGAAACATAACACAAAAAAATCAATGGTGGGGCTTTTGCCTTTAGCTCCACACCATGATTCATTACAATATATACATCATGTACATTTAATGAAATGGGATCAAGAGCTGGGTGTTACAAGAGATTTGTGCTTTTAAGAAGGTAAAGCATAGAAAATCTTGGTTAGTTCAGCTAGCCACTAGAACTAAGATAAACGTTAGTGAGGTGGTCGAGAATTTTCCATTGGTCATGAATGGATTGGTCACTTGTGTAGATCTGAATGTTCTACCGCTTGGTTCCTATGATGTTCTCATTGGAATCAAATTTTTAGGATCTCATATATTTAAGCTTGACTATTATAACAAGACTTTTGAATGCATGGATGAAGAAGGGAACCACGTAGTTGTGAAAGGAATTCCAAAGGTGATTTCAGTAAGGAAGATTTCAACAACGCAATTGAAGAAGTTCTATAGGAAGGGTTTCCAGTTGCATGCAGCCCATATTTTGGAGGCAACAGGGGATGAAACTCCTAGGTTGGAAGACTATTAGGTGTTACAGGAATTCAGGGATGTGTTTCCTAATGAGATTCTAGGACTTCCTCCAAAGAGGGACATTGATTTCACAATTGAACTTGTGCCAGGAGCATCACCATTGTCCATGACACCCTATAGGATGAGTACACAGAGATGATAAAACTGAAGATGCAACTACAGGAGTTGTTGGAAAATAAGTATATCCAGTCGAGTGTGTCTCCATGGGGAGCACCAGTTCTGTTTGTAATGAAGAAAGATGGTACACTCAGGTTGTGTATTGATTACAGATAGTTGAACAAGGTTATTGTGAAGAATAAATACCCTTTTCCTAGGATTGATGACCTCTTTGATCAAATGAGAGGAGCAAAGGTATTTTCCAAGATTGACTTGAGGTCTGGTTATCATCAGGTGAGAATCAAGGATGAAGACATTCATAAGACAGCCTTCAGAACAAGGTATGGACATTATGAGTTTGTAGTGGTACCATTTGGCCTCACAAATGCACCAATTACATTTATGTGCCTTATGAATAGTGTTTTTAGTAGGTATTTGGACAAGTTTGTTCTTGTTTTCCTTGATGACATTCCCTAGGATAAGAGTATTTGAGATTTGCATTTCTATTTGATCTAGGAAAGTAGGTTCTATTTTGTATTTAATTTGTTCTAGATCCACTTGGACTAGGGAGATCTAGCTTGATTTTGATTGAGTAGATTTGTCTGATAACAGCTGTAAACTATTGTTGCGGATGCGTAAGGATAAACTACATCGGGGTTTGTGGAGTATACTGCAGCTATGCTACTAGTTGTATCAGTTGTGGCTATGCTTGCACTGACCGGGGGTCTTCACCTTTCATAAAGTATGAATCATACGTCCTTTCCTAGAACAAATCATAAGCTTGATAGTTTTTGTCATCATGTCCTACTGACCGACAAAATGTATAGTACAAATTTTCTACCTTGGTAACTTTTTTCTGCTTGTATTCGCAGTTTTCATGTCGATGCCCATAGAATTGACATATGCGACACCATGGTATACCAGCGCAGCTCAAGGGGTTCAAGGCTCCCGACATCAAATAATTCTATAACATCGAACATGTTTCCTTGGTATGTTCGTCTTCATGGAACTGAGTACACCAGAGATCATCATGATCTTCCATGGCCTTTTTGATGTCTTGCAGTTGGAGCATCAAATTGGCCAACTATGCTTGAATTTGCTTCATTCCGACTGTCTCTTATCCTACTGGAAATGCCTCCAATTTCATCATAGTCTCCAGGGCCTAACTCTGGATTGCAATATTTTGCTATATTAGTGGTTGTCTGATATGCAGGACAAGTGCAACAATGAACCACTCCTTGTGTTGAACATCTCTCATCTGAAAACTAACTTGAGCCATCGATTTCTTAAACCTTTGATCGAAGTCCCAAATTGTTTCATTAGGGAAATTTTTGATCTCTTTCAATTCAGTAATGTACTGAGCCTTAAACTTCGGCTTCTTGAATTCTTCAAATAGCACCATTCGGATCTCATCCAATGTTTCTGTGGTACTTCCCTAAGGAACCTGCATGAAAATCATGAACCATTTTAGCACACGTCACCTATGAGCAGTTTCCAGCTGGCTTTTCTTGACATCATCATCTACAGTTTGTCAGACGATCCAGATCGCCTCACACAAGAACTAGTACTGCTCTAGATTGCCAGTGTTGTTTCCATGGAATATTGGTAACTTCATTTCATCACCCGCCATTATGGGCCTTCTTCCTCCTGCTGGTACTCGATTTCTAGACTGTTGCTGACATGTTGGGAAATTCGACATAGAATTCATGGAGGTTTAGACACGTTACTACTGGGGTTCGATCCTATCATCCTTTCTGACATAGCCTAGGCCTGGTCGTCCTTATTGTCACAAAAAGGTCGCTTCGTCCTGTGTGGTTTTTCCTCACGTCATCACACTTCGATTGTAACAGGACCTTCTCCTGTCCTTTGCCTCTTCTCTTGAAACATTTCTCCCCCCCTTGTACAACCACTTGTTTCCTCTATGACCTTCACATTCTCACAAGAAATCATGCCCAACTACCCTTTACCTTGTCCTGCATCTCCCCCTTTTCATCGCGGTGCCTACATCCTTCATACACTAGAGTTCGACTACTATTGGTCCATCCTCAGAATACCTTTTTCACAGACCAGTTGCTTAATGGACAGTTGCAGCGACAAAAAAAATCTTCCTTGTGGTCCGTTGAAGAACTCCCTTTTTTCTCTAAATGACTTATTGGTGTCGACTGCAAATTTAGTGACATAGCCTTCCAAGATACTATTCAATTACACCTCAACATCTTGCGATGCCTTATTGTTGGTTTCTTGTAATTCCTAGAGTAGCTCCAGATTCCAAGATGCCGGCTCTCCTCCTTGGAAGTTTTTTTTCTTAGTAGTGAACTTTGCCAACCATTCATGCAAGAGGACAGGAAACTCACAAAAGAACCATTCATGAAGACCATCGTGGATATATCTATCTAACCAATGGATCATCGATAGCTTTGAATTCTGATTTTCAGCTTCAGCAAACTCTTGCAACGTTAGATCAAACTACCCTTCGATCTCCAGATGATTCAGATGTCAAAACATATCCTCCTCTTAATCGCAACTCGGTCCCAGCAACAAAACCATTTATTGGCGAAAACCCACCAACAAAGACTCATCGACAGGGGTTCTCCCTCTGTCGATGCCCAACCAGTGCAATCTCCCTGAGCACTGGACGAGATAGGTTTTAGCCTACCTAGCAACATCCACAGAGCAGACGAAGTCTCACTCGAGATGTTTAAGGGAGAGCTGTCGAAACCAAGTTTTCAACACTGGGGAAGGAGGATATGGGATCCAACGAGAAAACATCATAACTTAACAAATCTAGAAATATGCAGTCAACATTAAGTCATTTTCATAACTACAGAGTGCATCATTCATTTGTCATAGTATCTCTATCACAGCAGCATTATTTATAAAACATCTCAACTCATAATGCAATAGAAATATAACATACTTTTAAATAGATCATGCCAACATCATTATAGAAGAAATATAATGAACCATGGTGACATCATAACAAATCACATCATCATAACATATCTAGATCATCGCAGCATCGTAACGAGATAGATCTCAGCAGAGAGAACAGTAAAACAAAATACGAGATTTATGCATCAACCATCATATATATTAACTCTGCACAAAAGATCCAAAATTGGATAATTCTTCTCCAAAACCGGAGGATGAATACATCAGAAAAAAACCCAGATAGGTCGTAGATACAACATGAAATTCTCCAAGATCAGATCATACAAGACTTCAAGCAATAATCATGCCCAAAACCAATACTGGTCATCTACTCTTTGGTCTTCCTACTTTAATTACAAAACTATATCTATAAATAGGCTTGCGCCATTACATTGAAGGTCCACTTCTAACTAACTTATAACCGCTAATGACCTATTATGACAAAACTTGGTTAAATAATACATAAAATATTCAAAATAGTTATTTTTCTGCCCCTCGCACTAATCTGGCCTTGCGTGGTACCGCGTGAGCTTGCGTAGCTGCTGCAGCATTGTGCAACTCACTTACCAAAACCCTTGCCAACAAAATGTTACATGCTAAAAAAATCTATCACTAATCTGTTCCTAGAAAATTTTAGGGGTTGACTTATACTAAATTTTTAAAGGAATAAAAATTCTATATTATAATATTTATACACCTATCTTTCATGTGTTTTATTGTGATGCGTTGGTTCTACCTTAATCAACAAGACTATCCCACTAAGGCTGATATCTTGTCATAGTATGTTTACAAGAATTGGGTGTAATATTGATAAATACACATATGCTATGGATGGTGGAATGGAGACATGTCTGGCCCATGTGCTACACTACCTATGGGAGATTTTTTCTGGGTTTGAATGACTATCTATGTTACTTGGATAGGATAGTATCATGCTTCTCCTTGAAATTTTATAGTAGAGGTTCTACCATAAAAGTAATATATTAGGATTTCTTAAATAGTTAAATGGTTGATGCAGTACAGGGACACACTCCTTGAAGGAATAGCATACCTATTACTTGATTTTTTGGTAAAAATCAATCCTATCCTTATATATCTTCTAGCATGTAGTAAAAAGGATTTAAGGACTGATATAGTTTGGAGGTTATTGCATGGCACAAGGTTAATCAACCCATTTTTTTATCAAATGTTGACTTGTCATGAGAGTTGGTTATGGATTTATGTTATTATATTTCTTCTAAGGATGCCAATGCGTTCTCACCTATGATAGGTGGATATTCTACTTTATTGATGGTTGGTACGGATTTATTTTCAACAGTTGATATGCCCATACCTATAGTAGGTGGTTGATTTGTTCTACTGGATATCACCTATTGGAAGTTGGGATTATCCATCCTAGTAAGAGCCCTTATACTACTCCCATGGTCTTATATAGGAATAAAGATTGATTTTTTCACCTATGTATCAATATTTTATCACTCAATTGAATAAATCTAAACATGTTAATGGCTCATTTAACATCCCGAATAAACTTCATGGAATAGTGCCAAACATGTGCATGGAAACAAGCAAAGAATATGAGATCTAAACAGAGCTAACAGTCTTATGGTAACATCCACAAAGAAAGCAATACAACATCATATTTTGATAATCATCCATTCTTAATCATTGATAAATTAAACTATTTAAGGTAATTTTTTAGATCAGATAGAAAAACATTCGCCTGAATGTATGGTAATCACCATCATCAACTAAATGTACGTGTGTGCACATGCATAAATACCCAATACATAGTTCAATCAAACAAAAGAAAACATAATTATACCTTTATTTATGGAGCTTCGCACTGTCTTGTTATGCTTTACCTTTCAAAACATCATTCAACATACTTCAAATTTTGTCCTTTTGCAATAGCTTCATGTTAGGACTCATCAAATAATTTTTTGTTTGTTTACGAAAATAACAAAACCAATCTAAATAAATACAATACTATTACAATGTAAATTATAATAGTATTCAACTATTCAAGTAAATTAATTGTTAATAATAGATCACCTGATAAAACATGGAGAACCAAAAACACTAAGTATATAAGGCCATCAATCCCATCAAACCACCATTTCTTTCCTCTTAACTATGAAAATGTTTCTCAATGCTATCGGTAACAAGTTCCAATGGAGGAGTCAAATAGCAATAGTGAAAATTAAACACTAAAATGATAGAAATAGCTGCTTTTAATGTATTCTTCCTTACCATTCATTGAGCTCCTCTCTATTTCAAGAATATTTTACTATTCTCCTCTAAACATGACCAACCACATGAGGGTGGAATCTCTTATGGCCCCTCCCCCCCCCACATCACTCGCAATTCCCCAAACCCAATGCATCTACTTGCAAATATCAATTTCATGCAAATTATTTCACCTAGTAGCTGAAAGAAGCTTTCATTAAATCATTCATTAAACCATTCAATCGTTCAACAGCTGAAAAAAACATTCATTAATCCATTCATTAAATCATTCATTAAACCATTCATTTAGTTAATAGCCGATAAAAAAAATCAGTAAACCATTCATTAAAGCGTTCATTTAACCATTCATTCATGAAACATAGGAAAAAACCATGTAAATTTTTTTATTATAAATAAGAATTTCTCAAAATTTGTTTAGTCACTTCCTTTTTACTTTTCTTCTCTTTAAATATTTAGTCAGAGTCACATATTCCAGAATCCGATCCTCGATCTCGATACTAGACTGCTCACGAGGTTGAACTTCGAGCAAGGGGTGATGAATTTCTGCAATAATGTCAAAATATTTCATTAATATAATTTTATTTTTATAATACAAGTAATTCATTTAAAGAAACATTATGAAGGTGTTTTTTTACCTGGCATGGGCACATCATCATGTTCAACATTTTCCTGTACATGCTCAACCTGTTCAGTGTTATCTGCATGTACATGCTCTGCAGTTGAATTGTGTAGAATTAGAATTAATGTTCATCATCTGCAATTATCTATAAAAAATAGTAGCATATTAATAAATTCATTACCAGGAATGGAAGCATGATCTTCGTCTGGTTGGTGTACATCCTCGACATGAATACGATCATTACTTTCCTGCTTAAAAAGGAATAAATAATTTATGTTAATTTTTTATAACTAATAAATTGCATGTGAATTAATAAATTATCATTAAACTATATAGTTTTTACATACCGGCGAACCAAATGGATCAGCAAAAGATTGTCCAGTATGCCCAGACAATCTTCTCCGGTGTTCAACAACTTTGTCAAAGCCCTATTCAAATCCAAGCTTCATGTAATCCACACTGGGCAATTCTTTGAACCAGTCGGCCTGCATATTTACATGATGTCATTAATTTCACATTTATTTCCAGAATAGAACGAAAATAATTTTCTATATGATATTTGGATGCGGTTTCGAGTTTTCGATACTTACATATCGGGCCTCCAAGTTTGAGTAACCACCAAGCCCAAGCTTGTGTTGACCAAATTTTTCCATTCTTTCCATAGCGGCCTTAGATGTGTCTGACAGCCTAATAAAGTGTTGAATTACGTTAGTCAGTGTTCCAAATTCGATATAAAAAACTAAAAATAATAAGGCCTACCATTACATTTTGGAATGTATTGCATACCTCCATGTTCCTAGTGGTATCTTTCCTGCTTTTCTCAAGCCCTTCTCTTTTCCATATTCCACCAGGGCTTTCCACTCCATAGATGGAATCATTGGAGGGCGCTCATACCTAGGGTTCTTTTGTAGGTGAACCCTATACTAGTCTTGGATAATCTTCAGATGTTTTCTAGCATTCTGTAGGACCTTCAATGTATCGAAAGTATCTTTTCCAAACAGACTAACCAAGTGGTTAGTCAGCTCATCCTTTAAATATTTTTCCTTTTTGTCCCACCTTGTGTGGATGGTGGACAAATCATTTATATGTTTGTAAAATATATCATTTCCTGCAAAAAATCAATGCCATCATTAGTCAACATTAAAAAATATTATCGGTATATTAGACACAAAGTATAGAAACTAGATTGAACAATATATAATCACCTAGAATATTCTCTATCTTTATTGGAACCACTTCTTTGTTCACCAAAATGGTCGTCACTACTGTTCCAGTGCTAGTGACACAAGAAGACCCAGGAAATGCATCCACCTCTCTATCTAGCCCTGCATCCACGCCTTCTTCTGCAGCATTTGATGTGGGTTGGTCAGCGTCGACTACACCCTCTGCTAGCCTCGAGGGTGTCACGGAGCATGTTTCCAACTGTTCACTAGACAATAATGGAGAATTATGTGGTGTACATGAATTGGTTTTGTCACTGGGACCAACAACACCTTGACCACCACTGCAAAGCTACATAACTTGTTGTAAATTCAAACCATTGTATTATAAGTTCAATAGCATATAAAAATAAATATTATAAAGTTCTAAATTAATTTACATTATTATTCGATAACTTACTTCCAATTGTAGACATCTCTGTAACAACAATTGAATCTTTGCTTTGGTCTCTTGTGTTTGTGGAACTGTCAATGTCAGAAGAACCAGTTCCTCATTTTGTTTTTCCATGGTCTTCTAAAGCACCCTCAATGGGTTTGCATACCCTCTAATTTCATTATATTTCATCAATTGGGAGACCTAATCTTGGAAAGAGTGTCGAGTTGGTGTTTCATAAACTGAATCCCCTGTCTACAACAAAAATATATAAAACATTACTTAGTCTTTGAAGCAATAGTGTGTGCAAAAAATTGTATTAACAAAAATTGTCTATCATGATAGATTCATAGGATTACATCTAGTTTTACCTGATGTATAGACAAGGGTGTGGTCTGATGAACAGATGGGGACTTACCTCGATCAGCCACCTGCAAAAAAAAGTAGAGAATATTATCACAATGAACGCAATATGTAAAATATAACAAATACATAACAAACATAAACATATTGCTACATGTTTTATATGTGTACAATTTTGAAGTATTTAGAATGTGGAATTACATTTAGGTTTACAGGTTGCCCCGAGGCTCCAGTCGATTGATCAACAGTTGGGGACTTTTCCCAGTCATCAACTTGCAAAAAAGGTAGACAACATTATCAACATGAGCGCAAACATAAAAATGAAAAAATACATAACAAAATTAAGATAATGCTACACGATATACATGTGTATGATTTTAAAGTATTTGAAATGGAGAATTACATTCATGTTTACTTTTTTCCCTCATGCTAGTCAGCTGATCAATAGCTGGATGGCTTCCCTGATCAACACTCGACATGGAAAATAGATAAGATTATATAAATGAATTGAATACACTAATGAAAATACATAAAAATAGATATCTTTGTCCATCCTAAATTTATTACATTAGTAATATCGATGTATACCTGCAGCTTTGATTCGGGTCTACTAACATCTACAGAGAGGGAGGTGCCCTTGAGAGAACCCTGCATCAAAAAAATACTAAAAATTACCTAACAAAACCAAAATATTCACTAAAACAATTTTAAAACATAACATTTTGATGTATACTTGTTTTCTCGTGGGTCATGTACTTCTCTCACCTTCTGCTGGGGTGATGAGCCCCCTATCACCTCCCTATGAAGTCAACATAGGAAATTTATTAGAAAATTATAATTATATGCTAACGAAAAATCCTATAGATATTAAAATAATTAATAAAATGTTGGGTAAATTGTTGGATGTACCACAACCATACTAACCATGTTTGTATCTACATGATTCAAATTGTAATTAATAAGCAGTTCTTCGCCAGCAGTTATTGATTTAAAGGCATATACAAAGCCATGTTTTCCTTCATGTGAATCGAATATGCAGTTGGGTTGCTTAAGTGTATACCCTGGTTGTGTATTGTTTATAAACCCCGCAATATTACTAGTTGTTTTTTTCCTTTCGTCCATGTACAACATTGCTCCTTTATTTTGAGCTTTGTCTTTAAGTTGTACATAATTTGCTGACAACCCATATCTACGCATACTTCATGTATATTGGACCATGTGCATCCAATCACTGTAGTTGTAAGAGGTTCCAACATACTCCATCAATTATGTGCATCTGCCATATCCAAACTTTATGTCATCCATGCAAACCAAACCCAATCCATGCAATGACGACGGTGCAATTCTATATATCCTCTTATTCACACAAAAATTAGTGTTTACTTGAAGAAGATCCATAGGAACCCATTGTTTCACTAGGTGTTTGTACCTTAATGGAACCTCGATGTCTCCCACTATCTCATCATCATAGGAACATGACCCCCCTCCTTTGAGAAAAAATTCCATGTGTTTATTGAATTTTCTTTTGATTACATCTAGTTGATCTAGCCCTTGTAGACCTATTGGATGTCTCACTTTCCTCTAGACTTCCCAAACTCCCCTCGGTGGAGGAAGACAAGTATGACAAATACTTGTTTAGTTCTACCTGCACCACGGCTAGAAAAAAATTTGGCAAAAACATAGAAAAATACCAGCAAAAAACTTTGAAAGACTTATAAGTATGAGATAATGTTTATATCATTATACTGAATACAATTTATAGGTTAGTTATTCATTATACTATTGATATCATTATACTGAATACAATTTATAGGTTAGTTCTCCAGTCTACATTGGTTCAATTAATCATTTTCTTGGCCACTCCTCTCTCCTTACTCTAAACCCGTAGGCTTACATATAACTTAGAAAAACTTCCAACTCATCACAACAAACTCTTGTCTGAATCTTCTCCCAATAGCCATTATGGTTTTGAGGTTGTATCAGTTGCATCACAATCCATCATTTAGGGTTGAATTGAATGGAATTATTCATGTTTAGGGTTCAATTGAATCACGGGGTCGTCACCTAAGGACCAATGCGATATCACGTCCGTTCATATTGGGGGGGTTAAAATTAAAAAATTTAAAATTAATATATTGGGGGTATATTAGGGGTATTTAGGGTTTTTTTTTTACTATTTAAATACCCAATATGCTGGGGTATTTTTTATTCAACATTTTCACCCGAGCGCTTCACTAGTCCTGCCTCTGCCTGCGATGCCTGTGCACTTCACCATTCCTCTGCCTGCGATGCCTATGCGCTTCACCATTCCTGCCTCTGCTTGCGATGCCTGTGCGCTTCACGAAAGCTAAGAAGCTGTTGCAGAGGGCGTTTATTCACTGTAGTAGCGTTTTCAGGGCGTCTATTCACCGTTTTGTGGTCGTGGGTTTGTGGCACGTTTGTGGTGGGTTTCTCTGGTGCTGGAGGAGGCACTTTGGAGAGCCATTGCATCTCATTCTTGGAGGTACACTGTAGTGTGTTTAATCTTTGATTCCTAAACTCTCCATCCTTACTATCATAGTGATTCAGACTTCTTTGCACCCTCTGAAATGAGGGCTTGATCCGATTTCCCCGTCCTCTCCTCGCTTAGGTCCTTGCATCTAGGGAAATTTTCATAAACTGCTAAATTAGGTTGAAGACGAGTGTCAAGCTAGCATGCATTACTCGCAAGAGAAAGTGCTTTACTTTCGTTTTTCTTTGTAATTTCCAGAAGGTCTTCCACTGCAACTATCCCTAGCCCGTGCTATCTCCATCATAGAAGAAAGGATAAAGCTTCTTTCGTGGTGAAGGCCCTACTCTTACTCTGACTATTCATTTTATATATTAGAAAATACCCTGCTGGGATCTTTGCTGCGATTGAATATTCACCCAGACAGCATTTAGATTGATGACTCGAACTGAAACACATACCCAAGGTCTGGCTGAGCTCTAACATTGAAATGCATCTGTGCACCATCCAGCTTAGATTTTCCAATTCAAACCCATCCACAAAATGGTTTAACATATAAGAAATCCTTTGGCTTCGCCCTTGATAACAAAAGAGTAATAAAAGTGAATAACAGCCGCCATATTAGTTTTTACAGGGCCTTTGAGCCATATTAGTTTTTACAGGTTATGAGGTTTTAGTTTTCTTAGGGATAAGGTTTATTCGGGCTATTCTATTTAGGGATATTAGAGTTATACATTTAGATGAGGCTGTGGAAAGCCCATGATGCCTTAGGTGGTGGGGGCATTACGAAGGTAAGGCTACTGCGCAGAAGGAGGTGTATTTGGTCAGTCCTTTAGTTCAGCCAGTGCAAGATTAAACAAGATTGAATTTTAGGCAATTGGTCAGACACACTGTGGAAAACAATGGCCTTTTCATTGGTGCCCTCAAGGTCCAGAGGGACTCTAAATTTCCCCAACAGCTTTCCTAGAGCCACACCACAGGTTGATCCCTGTCTTCCAGCATATACTACAATCTCCAAGCATGGTTTTGAGTACCCCAAACAAGAAGAAGACAACTTCTTCAAATCAATCTGCTCAAGATGGAAGCTGGCCGAGATGTTATGAACATCTGGGTCAGATGACCTTGGGGAAATCAGGGGGGCTACTACAGTCTGAGGGGGCAGATTAGGCAGTATGATCTCACAAAAGCACAGAGAAGTAGTAGGATGGACACCTGTTCTGGTAGGCTTCGATGAGACTGGGGTTCTCAGTGCCAACCCTCCAACCAAAACCTTCACAAATGAGAAAGGTTCCATTGTTATCTTCTGAGCTCTCAATGCATTCCCCACAACACCCAAGAAGGCCTGATATTGTACTCAGACTTCCATTGACCTGTTGAGCTTTGAATACATTATTTGCACTGTTGAGACAGGCCACTCCTCACCCTTCCAATTCCTTCAAAGTATCCAAGCAGGCCAGTGTTGGGCTCTCAATGCAATCCCTGCAAATACCCAAATAGGCCTCTTAAACACAGCTAGGCTGCTTTAAATGCAATCCCCAAACAAAAAGAAAGCTCCTGTCCTCAGCACTCCAGTGATGCACACTAAAAATATTGCAACTACCAAAAATGGGACCTTACTGCAGTGGGGCTCCTACTGTTATCATGGGCTATGATTGCAATCTCTGAAATACCCAATTGAGCCTCCACCACAGAGAG